>JAZDUA010000159.1:600000-1022500 GCA_038098605.1 Gryllus longicercus | reverse complement strand
TGAAAAATGGGAAAACCTCATAAAGGTGAGCAAACCCATGTACGAATGTCGTTTTGGTATCTGCCTCCATGCATTGGACGGATTTCGAACATAGATTAAACGACTGAAATTGACCACATGACCTGATTGAATTGATTTGATCCGTCCTGATTGCTTCTACAAGATTAAAACGACATTCAATGCAAAATAATAAATATGATTTACTTTCAAATATGTTTTCATTTAACAGAAGGCGAATATCATTTCTTTTAAGACAGTAATTTATTGTCTATTAAATGTTTATAAACATAACACCTCAGTCAAACCCAAGGCAGAGGAAGGTGCTCGAAGGGCACAGCCCCTTTCTGTAAATTGATATCTCATTTCAACAATATAGTTTTTATATATTTTTTAGTAACGAAAGTCATTCAGTATCTCAATTAAAACGTTAGAATAAACTATAAATCAATATACAATCATACATTTTAATACGTTCACTGTTCTGTGAGCCATATGCGGTTCACAAAACCTAATATTTGATGGTCTAAATACGTCCGTAAACTACATATGGGTCACAGACATGTACAGCTTCCATGGCATATATTTTTACGGAACTCAGCGAAACTGCACAGGTTTTGGTTTGAACTTACTAGGACGGCCATAGAATTTAGGAATTCACCGGGACGTGTGGGAAATTTTTTTTTATTTTCAAGAATATAACAATCAAATTATTACTATAAAGTCGTTTGGACATGCGGTAATATTTTAAGTTTTCATAGGGACAGGGAACATTCAGCTTATATGAACAATTCACTAAAAGATAAAGTCGGCAGCACACTACACCTATACCTCCTTCTTTAAAAAAATTCTGGTTACGCCACTGTTTATAACACAAAGATTGTTTCTGGGAAATAAAAGAAAAAGTGTGTACCATCCCTAATGGTCAACAAATTCGCGTACTAGCGTATACTGAATAATGTCGGAGAGCTGAATATATCGAAAATATCTAACAATTTTCACCATAACATTAAATTAATTACTTTTACATTACCATTAGCCACCAAAGATTTTTTTCGAAGTTTTCTCTATTTCAATTACAAATATCTTTTCCTTCCTCAAATGACAATTGAATATACGAACATTGCCAGTCGCGGCAACATTACAGTATAGGTAGAGATCGAGTGGGCGAGTGAGGCCATGTCGAGGTTAAACGATCATTTAGTTTGTGGATCAGGTGAGAAACGGAATGCTACATGAGGCGAAACAGATACGAATAATTAAGCACGGGCCTGATCCCTTTCTGCAAACGTTGTTGCAGCAGACAAAACTGGAGAGAAAAATGAGCCGCAGTGAGGAGCACGAGTGAGGTGCACTAATTACACTTATCCCGCATCCTCTCGCGATAATTAAATGCGGGGAAAAATGAAACCAATTTTTTCCAACGAAGGGGACACACACAAGTGCAACAATTTCTAAAATCTGCATCTACCTAGTGGTCTCGTCGAGAAGCACTACCCTGAATAATTGCGATTTGCTGCGGAGCTAGTTGTGACGTTGAATATTCAATCACAGTCCGCCCTGAATGCCTCGATACGGAGCAATTAATACACCAAGCCATGAATGCCTTTTACGATCTACAACACTTCCAATTTCCAAATCAATCGCATCAATAACAAGGGCAACAACAGAAACACGAATGGTCCCTGCTCTCGCCACATTATCCGCGGCAACAAACGCAGCAACTACTGACTACTCAATTACTGGTTGCAGAATTAGGAGCCGAAAGTGCTGCTTTTAATGGGGGAATGGTCGCAATCTAGGCAACAGAGCAATATGTAGCAATACAATTTCCATTCAGAGATAGTGCACGTTCGGAATGATTAAAAATGCTTGTTTAATTTGCTCTCACAGAAGAAGAAACATTAATAATGTAGTAACAAGATAATCAAACAATACATTCGCGTAGTAGAAAAAATTTCAGTCCCGGGATTCTATTACAAGGCGGTACACAACGTTTCGTGGCCAGATATCAACATCTATACGGTTGGCCTGGCTTTCGAAACGTAATAAAGATCGTTAGTAAAAGTTGTCGAGTAAATTTGATTTTCATGGAGATGGAGACCAAGGAATAAGTACTTTACACAAGCCCCTTAATCAATTCTTGCTAATTTGTAGTTAATGGTGCGTGTGATCAAAACATTTTTCAAACAGAACTTGCTTTAATAAATGAATTCTTTAATTTTTTCATTCAGTCTAATTAGCTTGGTCGTTTCCTTAACGATTTACTTGCAGTAGTATCTTGTACGGCAGACAGTTCGAGGAACTGCGGCTATAAATCGCCTATCGAGAAACGTGAGATGGCTGGCGGAAACCGCCGCGCCGCCGCCCCGCGCACCGCCCCTTGCAGCCGCCCGCTCCGCCACTCGTACGAAGGCAGCAGGTATTTTCATACGACGCACGAATATTCGACGAATACTCGCAGGGACAGACACATCAACAACAGCCATGTCACTGTAATGACGGCTTGATACGATCATGACATGCAACGAATAACTATTTGATGCCATTATTGCTTTCCGAGAGCATCAACCGCTATGGTCATTAGTCCCGTCACTGTAAGTATCCTGTGAGGTGGCGGTGTTCCTCCCTGGCGTGAACGTGTGATGCGGAAGTTTCCCCCTCGATGTATCTCCCGTAGCGGGGGACCGCTTCAGCCAGGACCCTGGCTAAGCGCCCGGTTAGTCTCCCGAGTGTGAGGTAGAGAAGGATATGTAAGTGTGCGGGGGGATGGGAGGAAAAGACAAGAATGAGGAAGGAAAAAATGCGCGCAATCCGTGGCCTGTTTGTTAGGATGCCACTCCGGCGCGTTGCCCTGGCATTAGTCGGAGAAACCATAGAGAAGTACAGATCAGAGCTGCCCGCCGCTAGAATTCTCTTTCAGACAGCGGCTGAATTCGACCAAGCGAGTGTCGAAAATCTGCCACCGTCGGGACTCTAAACTCTGTGACCTCCCGGACAGCTACTATCTCAACCGGTGTATAGCTTTGACGGGAATATAATAGTCAGCACACGAAACAAGAAATTGTCATAGAAACCCACATTGAAAATAATAATCTAAAATTTGTTCTTCATAGTTATTATCATATTTTAATCGAATGCCCTCTCTCCCCACTTTGAAAATTGCCTCTCCCCAACGGCCCACATATGCCTTGCGGTTTGCGAATGTTATGAGAGAGAGGCCATGTCTTTCCTTTCTCCGTGCACTGTGGTTTGCAAGACCCTGTCGTGTGGCCGCGCGCTCTGCTCCCGACGTCTCGCGCACGCCGACCCGGGAGCGGCGCGGTGGCACGTGCGCGCTTTTCCATTTGCATGACGTGCCGGCTCCTCCACGGACGTCATGACGAAAGCGTTCGCTTGGTGTTGTTGATTGTTAGTGATGCCGGGCGCATCAACTGCTAATGTCACTAGTCCTGTAAGTGTAGTGATTGTGATTCCTCGATGAGGTGGCGGTGATCTTCCCCCAGCTGGATGGCGAAATCCGGTGTCGACATATCGTCGGCTAGCGGGGTTTTCCCCTAACCAAGTATCTCCCACCAGCGGGGCATCGCGGCAACCAAGCTCTAAGCTCTCGACCCGTCTCTTGGCATGTGTGGTATGTTGGTATCTGGAGTGGGTGTGTGCAAGTAAGGGGTGAGAAAAGGACAAGGAAGAGGAAGAAAAATTCGCGCGCGTGGCCCGTTTGTTAGGGTACTACTCCGGCATTGATCCTATTGGAGAACCACAGAAAACTACCGATCAGAGCAGCCAACCGTAAGGATTCTCCGGACAGCGACTGAATTCGACCTAGCTCACAAGCTAGGGTCGAAAATCCTGGCACTGTCGGAGCTCCCCGTCAGAAGCACTGCAGTGGCATCAGTTGCTTCCCAGAAGAAGCCCTCCTGGTTCTTGCTTGGTGTCAATGTGCGGGGTGGCAGTGGCACACTCCGCGCGGGAGCACCACAGACACTTGCTCACTATCTTCAATTTATATACAATTACACGTCCTAAATAATATGGTTCAGGACATCAAGTTGATTTAAGAAGAAAAAATAGGAGTTTGGAGGTTATCGGGGTGTCAGCGCGGATGCAACCCCCCAATACACGCTACACAGTCCCAATTCACCACCGCGCATAGCTCGGACGCGTTGAGAGTTATAGGTTCTTAAAATAAAGTTCTAATGTCCCTGAAATGTCACGTTTCTTACGGTGTAATCTACAGAATGCTTGAAACTTCTGCGTTTTTTAGATTTAGTTCTGGGTATTCTCAATCCATAGTGTGGGTTTTCAGAAACGAACATAAATTCGAAATCATGTACACTTAAATTAAGGGGGGAAAAGATAAAACATAATATTCCGCGAAAACATTATAGTGACTACTTGATTTTCATACTTCATATTGTGAACATGAGAGGAGATTATCGATAAATCGATACGGATATATCTGAGAGTTTCGCATGTACGAATGGTATTAAGATTATTTTACGAATAATATAATTACACCAGCAAGTAAATCTTAAGTTCAGGTGTACATTAAAAACCGAAAAAATATTTGATGTCTTCCGGATGCAAGCACTTGTGAATGGACAATGCTCCCCGCGGGGACGTCTAGGTGCCACAGAAGCCAAGCGTGTGTGCCCTGGGCGCGTGGCGTGGCCCCGCTCAAAGGGAGCGCGCAACCGCTGCACGGCAGTGGGCGAAGCGCGGGGTCGTAGGAGCAGCGGGGACGCGGGGCGCCCAAGGCGGGGCGGCCGGATGCGGAGGCGGGGGCGGAGGCGGAGGCGGAGCCGCGGCCGGGGGCGGTCACAAGGGAGGCGAGATGGTTTGAGAGGGCACCGCAGCAGCCGGAGTCGGTGCGAGATGGGTGGCTGCATGAGCCGAGCTGCCGCTGCTCGCGATGCGCGCGAAGGGGGGGGGGGGTGAGGGAAGAGAGGGGAGGAAGAGAAGGGAGATATAAGCAGGACGGGCGAGTAGTCTATGCATCTAGAGGTCTGGCCTTTATTTTGTTATTCTGTTTCGTTTTTGTAATTTAATTGCTATTGGTTTTTAATCGTTATTGTTTCAAATGCATCTATTGTAATTTCATTATTTGTATTAATCCCCGTCTTTGTACTTATGTTAATTTCAATTCGTTTATTAATTGAATTATTTGTATTATCTTCTTATCTTCTATTTTATTTTTATTTAGATATTGGATTTTATTTTTATGTAGACAGATGATGACGGCAAAGCAGCCGAAAGCCAGCTCTCTAAATAAATCCATTAAGTTGACGGGGATGACTTCAATTATTTCACCACTATGCATCTAGATCGCCGAGAAGCCTAGATTGAGACGCGAGACGTGGCGATCCGCTCGCTCCCGATCTGTAACTTGAGCCTTACCACAGTAGATGCCACAACGTAGATTGCAACTTTCAAGAAGCCTTAAATTGTAACATTTTTTAAAAACAATTTAGAATGGAAATGATGGTCACACTTTTTCTATGCCAAGGAGAGAGTGTGTACAATAGTTTTTCAATATATGGTAATAACTGTGTGCTTTATACGATTCCAACACTTATTCTGTCTCTCAGTCTCGACGCTTACGCTGTTTTATTATATAGGATGTGGTATTTTACTCGCACTCGGAGTACCACAAGGGTTGACGGAACAAGAAAATATCACGAAAATATAATGCATATTGCGTCACGCTGATTTCCTAGTAACAAGTATGGACAGTAGAACGCTTTGCGACATACTGTACGACTTCGCATCAAGATACGTTGCTGCAGACAATATCCATCGATTAGTATGATGTACGGTACTTCAAATTGCACAATACGCAGTAACAAGAATAATGCGGTTGACGAAATGCGACTGGGAAACTATGACTGTGTTTTCTTACGACATATGATATCCTTTCTTACGATAACGGCTTGAGACCGAGAATGGTGGTACGGGGTAATGACAGGAGTGACTGAGTGAGTACTTAATGTTCCTGGACGCGTCAACTACTAAGGTCATTAGTCCCGTGAGTGTAGCGCATATTATATCCCGAAAAGTGGCGGTGTTCTTCCCTCGTTGGAGCGTGAGATCCTGCGGTGACCTACACGTAGGCTTGCGGGTTCCCCCTCCACAAAACTCCAGCGTGGCACCGCTCCAAACGGGACAAGGTCTAAGCTCCCAACTGATCTCCCGACATGCGGAGAAGTGTAATGCATCTAATTGCGAGCTAAGGAGAGAGACGGAAAGAGGGATGAAGAAGAAAAGATCGCGTGCGGTTCGTGGCCTCTATTTTTGTTCTCCGTCATTTGCCTGGAATTAATCGGAGAAACCATAGAAATCAACCGATCAGAGCTGAATTAACTTCCAGAAAATATTTCAATTTGACACAACTATGTTGCAAGTGTCGATAATCCGCCACTGTCGGGACTCAAACCCTAGAACGTTCCGGTCAATTATGCTGCAGAGTAATCATGTCTGCCGTGGTGTTGCCAATGTGCCACTGCAGCCGATGATAGTGAACGGGGATGAGAGCGGCAGAGCGAGTACCGCTACGAAACGCAGCCCGCCTTCCCCGGTAAGTTGGTTCCGTCCGATGTACGAGTACAAAGATACGCCTTCTATATTACCCGACAGCTCTACGATCCGTCTCGGGCGATGCAATACTCTTCCGAAAAAAAACAGCTTTTTGGCCTTCAAACATGCAACACTATTAACAGTAATAAAGGCTCTATTAATTTGAAACATTGATACACTACTTATACTTCTTATTTCTTCAAATTATTTACGCATGGCGCCAAAATGTATATGATTTATATTCTTACCTTTTTTCTAAAGTCATAATAATATTCTGCGCTCTGAACATGTAGATTCTAACTATTAAAAATTGAAAACAATAAATTATATTCCACTGTGCAGACTGGCACAAGAACCTTTACCCGATCTTTGTTAGACTCTTGTCCCAATAGGAATTTGCTCCCTATATTGCTATAGAAGTATTGATGTTACATTTGGGTTAGGAGAAAGGAATTTTGTACGAAGGAATTTGTATGAAAACATTTCTGGGTATATTGGATTTGTGAATCTAGTTCGTACTGATATGTGCGTTAGCTCTGGTAGAATTCCTTAGGTAGTTGTTTCTAAGTATAAAGGTAGCAAGTAGATGAAAACATGAAGTGAAACGATATGTCGCATCGCGCAGAATGCTTCGAGCAGGAATCTGGAAATTCAATTTTAGGAGAAAATACGAAAGGAAAAACGTAATGCAACTCAGGAATTTTATCGATAGCCAATGCGTAGGATGGCCAATGGAGTTTCACGAAAAATTCGTAGAATACAGGAATGTTAGGGATACGACATCGTAACTTGGTTCATATTTCCGAGAGGTACATCGTGATTAATCTTTTTTAAATTTGCGTTTTTGTGCATTTTCCCCATCTTTTTACGAAAATCCAATACAGAAAATTTACGCAAACGTATGTATTTTATAAAAAGATTTTTTCCAAGAGTAACCCACGATTCCGTGTGAAATATTTTCTCTACAATGGACATTGCTTCATTCACGATAATATCAACGTGATAAAAGTTGGTTTAAAATACAATGGAAATGCTTGTTGACAGTTGAATGAGGCGATTGAAGAAGGAGCAGAGCAAATTGCAAGTATTAGTAGGAGCGTTTTATTTTCATTTCAAGTGTTCGAGATTACAAAGATAAGAATAATTAACACGGAATGAGACAGCAGGTTTCAGCGAATATCTTGAAGGCGCACAAATGAATACCCCTAGGGCAGGGCATTCGGCCGGGTGAGACTTTCCGGGATGCCAAGTTCTGCTAATGGCGCCGAGTTTTCAGGGGTTAATCGCTTACAAAAATAAATGCTTTACCGCGTCTCGGCAAAAAAAACAACAACATAGGAGTTGACAAATGTTGATGTCTACAGATGGTAAGTAAAAAATGAGTAGAAGCTCCACTATTTGGAGCATGGTATGCTCATGTGAAAGGTGACTTTTCTGTTTGCTCTTTACAAATGACAGTTAGGAAGTACATTGAGTCGAAATCAAGTTACACGCGCATGGCAAGGGCACACGTATGATTTCCTAGAGCAACAAATGTCACTTTACTAGATATACCAAGTAATAATAACCTAATTTTGGTCTTCCTAAATTAAAAAAAATGCCAGCCCCCATGTAACGACCTTTCTACATTTTAATTAGTTCCTCACCAGCCAACAAATCTTACTCGTGGAAACTATTTTCAATTTCAATTATTTTGTAGTTCCAAGAAATGACACGCTTGGGAATTGTAAGCAACCCAATAAGGAAAATTGAATTATTTACTTTTTTCGGTTTGCTCGTCATTCGCAAGCCACTGGACATGCAGTGTAATAGAATTCAGTTATGTGTTCAGTCACTTTCAACGCAATGAATATGCAATAAACAATTTTTATTTGATCAACTGATTTAAAGAATTATGTGAACTTCCCATTGTCTGTCCTATAAAAGTCACTTAAGATGACTCAGGCTACTATTCTCTAGTTTCAATAGCCTAAATTGTTGAGTTACGACGACATAGTTAAAAACTAATGCTGATAGTTTTCATCGATTCTTTGAGATGACAGTAAAATGATAACGCTATTTCTAAACTCCACTGATAATTCGTTTTTTATTTAATATGAAAATTGTTATCAATTTAGTGTTAATGCCATAATTGAATTTAATCTCCCGCTATCTCCTCCATCAGCGAGGGCTGAAGAAAGCAAGGAGTGATTATAACGGTTCCAGAGATAGCAGCATACGCAGGCAAAACGCGGGGGATGCCCAAGATAGGAGCAGGGTAATGGGGGGTTGGGAGGTCGCGGCCCAGGGCACCGCGTTTGTGTGTACGTCACCAAGAGGGAGCAACCCGACACATCCAGCCATCTCCCTTTGGCCCAAGCTCTCCCCCTCGCCGTCGGAACCCAGGCGCCCTGCCCGGCGGCCCGTTTGCGGCCGGCACACGTGTCCCGAGCCCTCGCACCCACGTGTTTTTGCTCGCGGCCGTTTCCGCTGCCTTCGAAGGAGGCGGGTCCGAAATATCGAAAATTATGCTCCTCCGACGTAACTTTTGGCCCGGAAGGTCTAATTGGGCGTAAGCGCAGACGTGACGAGGCGCAGAGGGCAGGCCCCGCACACGAGACGCCCCCACGAGGCGGCGAGGGGAAGGCACAGTCACGGATGGGAGATACAAGGGTTCCCTCGAGGATATATTTAAACACCCCCCGAGTGCCATTCATCAAAATATATTACCAAACGAATTAATGTATATTTTTACGTCTAGGAAATGTGAAGTACATGAAATTAGAAAATTATATTCAAAGCTTAATAGACATTACAATTTTAGACGTTAAGACCGTACACAATAACAGGCGACTAAATTCGTCTGTCAGTGAAATCCTTCAAACAACAAATAACTTTAAGTTTGAGAAGAGAATGTTTTTCTAAGTTGTGACTTGCACGAACCAATTGTAATTAAGAGCAAAGGACAGACAGTCGCATTCCACACACTGGCGTCACTCTTTTTTTTTTACGCCTAGCGAATCCGACGAATATTTCGCAACCCTTTCTTTCCGAATCCCATTTCGACGCTATAAGAGAGAATTCTTTGAGCGGCAGGCTTGGCGATTGGACGCAAAGCCAATGCCCTATTGTGCGGAAAACCTCATTGAGTCCAACAGTGAGAGGCGATTGGCGGCGCCTCAGGCCCGCCTCCGGCCACCGCCACCGGCCGTCCGGCGCAGTGCCGGGCGTCGCCGCGCCGGGACGCAGCAGCACCGTCGCGACCAGCGGAGGAGCCCGACCCCTGCATGCCACGGCCCGCCACATTGGCGGGTGCGTTCAGCTCTCCAAGAGCGCCGCACCGGCGCCCGTGCTCTCGCTGCTGGGTATGCGAGTAGAGGCCAAGCAAGTGCACGTTTTCCACACTGCAGCGCGCTGTACTCTCAATATGCAATAATAATCGGGTGGTCGAGGTTGCATTGTATATTGCTGCTCATACAATTTAAATCAAAAGTACCCAGCAATAAAAAATGTTAATCGCTATATTTCCGATTTTTAATGAAATGACACTTGTGTAAAAACGTCCCAAACCTTTTTAGCGTTGGACGTGGAGTAATTCTCCTTCAACATTGTCATACGTCGAGTCAAGTCTTAGTCATTCCTTTTTCCCCTTGTCAGCCAGGGACTCAGCGTCGTTAAAATATGGTCACCCATCCGGGAACCCGCAGCCTGGATAAGAGTCTAGGATTCGCGGTCTCGAGCTGTGACACTTCAGTACCTTGTGAAGAAGTTCAACTACTGGCGCACGGATATTGATGGGATATTTCGTCAGTATATTACTCTTGTTCGATGTTTTGCAGTTGTTCCTTTTTCAGGTTTCAATTGAAAAATTAATGGATAGTAATTTCTATTTCGTGGATCGTCAGATTTCTTATAGTCAACAAAATGCATATTGCAGATTGCTGAGTATTTTGTTGAAACACAAGGTAAAAACAAAAAAAAATAATAATAATAAACTCAAATATTGGATCATGTAATCGTTTTTAACATTATACAACACAAATAAAATGTAAAACGAATAGAATTATATACTACTGAAATTGAATCAATTTAATTCCAAAACTTGCTTTTTGTTGTGTCGTTTAGTATATTTACATGCTAATATTGAAGAAATAAAATTCCCAAAAGAAGCAATGACTTTGCAAAGAGTGTTTGGCGTATGAAAAATCATACACTGGGCAGTAAGGTGGGCTAAGCTTCTCTTTGTAGACAGGGTAACAATCATTTTTTCAAATATGAGATTCAATGAAAAACTGCCTTTAATTTAGGCTTCACTTCATTGTGGAAAAAATCATCTTAAATGTGTAAAACGTTCCGTTTTTATCCATACCTTTTACAATTTTTTCACCAGTTCCAATTCAATCCTAATAAATAAAAATACGCTGCACTGAAGGTTCATGCACGATTTGTAGTTCGTTCATGAACCTATCATTGGTGAAAAATGCACAAAAATTAAACTCAAAGTAAATCACCTTTCTTTTTCTGAACGATGTAATGCTAGTTCCTTGTGATAATAAATTCCACTCTTGCAATACAGATTCGAGACGTCAATTCATTTGTTACAAAGAGTGATGGTATAAAGTCATTCATTTGTTACAAAAAGTGATAGTATTTTCCTGAGGTACCAGAAAGACATTTAATCATAATAAATAAAAAGGCTCATTCGGTCTTATTTAGAACTAGGACCAAAAATACCAATCAGCAATCGAGAGAAGATGAAGCCCCCTGAATTATCTGACATAATTGGCCTTCGTAAAAAATAATTGATTGCAATTGGTTCGGTGCAGTCGTCAATGTGTGACTTGTTGCAAACAGAATGCACTTCATGAGGCCCAGTGAATTCACTCGAATTCGCATTTACCAACAGACGAATTTGGATACTAAATATTCAGCCTATTGGTAATAAAGGGACTCGATATAGTTGCGGTGAACTTTTGGACGATTTTCAGTGCTTTTATTCCTGGGTTGATCTTAGGGCACAGTATTTAACGTTTGAACAATGTGAACAAAAAGTTAGTCTACCATAGAATAACAAGTGAGGAAATCCAATTTTCATTCTTCGTTAGAGAAGTTGTGTCATCATGCAGTTGTGCTCATTAGTTATTCCCCGTTTTCCATTTAGCTGTCCGAAGCAGATCCAAAGCGTCGCATGCCCTGCCCATTACACTAAAACCCTGCTTTTAGGGCTGCCCCCAGCACACAGCGACTCGCGCTACTTTGTCTTTTCCGATAATGAAGTCTAACTTAACGAGCAATAGCCCGAAACTTCTGACAAGCATAAACCACGTATCCGAGCGTACAAAAAGCGTAATTTTTAACACTAAGTATCTTCTAAAACAAGGTCACACGCTCGAGACCTAATTTCTTCTCCTCCGAGGCCGCAGCGGAAATGTCTTAGCTGTCGGTTACAAACTGCCTTTTAAGATGCCATAACCGCAGGGGTGTGTGGTCTCCCCCAGAAGCAAACAGGGCGCCCGTTCTGGAAACGAATATCCGGGCTGCGAGAGCAGGCGGCTGGCGGCTGGCGGGCGTCGCACGCGGCTCGCCTTTCCTCACGTCCTCGCGCCCTCCCGCCCTCCGCCCTCCGCCCTCCGCCCTGCGCCCTCCGCCCTGCGCCCTCGCGCCCGCGCCCTTGTGGCAGCCAGATGGGAGGGCGACTGGCCCGGCCGGAGGGGCGGCGAGATGACACGGAGCCGGTTCCGGGGGTGAGCAGCGCGCGGGGGCGGTGGGCGCTCCGGGGCGGGGCGGGGCGGGGCGGGGAAGGGCGGGGAGCGGGGAAGTGGGAGGCGGGGCCGGAGGCTCAGGAGCTGCGGGACCGCCGCCCGGCCGTTATGGGAGAGATGCTATCGCCACCGCATTACGCGACCGTAATTGGGCTCCGTTTCCGTATTCTCGATCTCCTTAGCGCCGGGAGGGTGTTAACGTTTTCGGAAGCGCTGCAATTACATGGAATGCGTGGCCAGCGGGCGGCTGGCCCGATGTGGCCGCTCACTTATCTTCCCGGTGTGTTCGATGCGGGCGGTCCCGTGAGGGCCGACGCGGACTAGCGTGGCGTGGCGTGGCGTGGCGCGGAGCGCGGACGCGGTCCGTCCACCCGGAGCCTGGAAACGGCCATGCTAACAAGCCTCCGCTCGCCGCCCGCGACCCGCTGCCGAGGCCCGATCGCCTGCCCCAATGCGACTTCATCAGAGGCAGCGGCTAACGAAGCTCACCAGCCTTAACAGCGCGCTGCCCCCGCCGCTACGGGCCTGCTTTCCAAGGCCACTCGCCGCGCTCCATTTTTCGAGCAGGAAAAGGAAATGATACCACAGGCTTTGAACACGAAATAGGAATTCCTCTGGCACCAGTGACCTGTGGCAGAATTATGCGAAGCATTCTCTTCACAAGGCTCACCCATTTCAACTCCAAGTATTAGGCTGAGCAAAAGAACATATGAATTGAGTCCGAAGTTTCTATAAATTAAAATGAATGTCATTAGTGAACTAATGGTATAAATATGTTTATTAACAACAATTTACGTTTTGATCAGTGTTTAAAAATCAAACTTTTCAAAGCGATTTTTAAAAAATCCCGAATCTCCGTTTCTTCTGTTCCAGGTGCATATGTTTAGATACTCGAGAATATCCGACTTTTCTGATTTTAAGATATTATTTCAATTCCATATTTTGTATGTTCGAAACTATTCTAGGGGGACCAAATTTTAATTTTATAACTATATTACAGAATATAGAGATATTTTTCTTGAAAACGTTTTTTTAATTAGCAATAAAACTTGTTGGAAAAAACATTGATCAAACTCAGATGTGGGAACTCTTAGGCAAACGTCGAAAGATCGGTAGACTAGTAAACCTTCTCAAAGAGTACACTGGATGTAAAGCGTTAAATGATATTCGAACTAGGATAGGGCACCCTCAATATTTCGGAAGAGGAGATCATCCATACAAAATCAAATATAGAAATCCAAAAACCTACGTAGGTAAACACTCTTTTGCCAACCGGACAATAACTGACTGGAACAATTTACCTGCTTCAGTACTGGCGACTTTTCCCTCCAGTGTGCGTTGCTTCCGGAAACGTCTAGAGAATTGCGTGTGATGCCAAATAACTGTGTATGTTAGGTCTTCTTAGATATTCTCCTTAGTTTTACTTTGTTAGTTTTTACTTAGTTGTACTTTCCATATTATATGCATTCCTACATATGTTCCTACATTCCATTACTACATTCCAACATATGTAACATGTAATATCTCTGTATCTTTACTATGTGCTCTAAAACTCTGCCACCGAGCGAAAGCTTATTAGCAGAAAAAATAAATATTATTATTATATTATTATAATTAATCACGTACAACGTTTTTCAAAATATAATACGTTTTCGCGTCATTTTGAGTGAAATCTTGACATTTAAAATATATTAAAAATATTTTTTTTAAATGCAGCTTTAAATATAATTTATTTTAATTTGTCTGCCCCACCCATTTATTACACATATTTGAATGATGAACAAAGATACAAACCACTGGGGCTACAAGATGTGACATAAAACAGAACAGTTATACCAGCAATATTTTTTTTAATTTTCGTAGTTTTCGAAAACTAAAAGAGCTCAACGAAAATGGCACCTGCACCATTTTTATAAACGTACTTTGCTCCATTCGAGAGTAAGTATTTTTTAAATGGCCTCCACTTCAAGGAAAAATTGTGGTATAACTACTGATATGTTTGAAAAAAATTGTGGTTGGCCTTACGTAGAGATCTGACGTTTTGAACTAAAATATCTATCATGAATATTGTAATTCTGCAATGTCATTGTTTTGCAATTTTTGAAAGTACAGTGTTTACCGAAAATGGGGCCTGCGCCATATTTATAAGCGTACTTTGCTCTATTATAGAAAAAGTAAAGGAAAATTATTGATCTGTTTTAGAGAAAATATGTTTTTTAATTTCCCGCAACATTGAGGGGAAGTTACTCATGTTTTCCAAAAATTCGTACAATACTTTATTTGAAGATCAGATTTCATTAAGGAATAAATTACTAACTTCAATAACGTAGTTGTAGAAATACACCAAAAAAAATTTGAACATCGAAATTATCGAAAATTCAATAATTTCAACAAGAATGATACCGCCAATTTTAATGCTGCCTGTGTGCATCCTAGGAAAAAGTTTAATCAGTTGATTTGAAACCATTTTTAGAATATTTTGAAATTGCTAAGGCTTTATGTAAGTATCCCCAAAATCAAATATCCGTTCCAAACTCACAGGGTCTCCATTTCGTCTAGATATATCAGGGAATATCAATTTTGGAGAAAATCATCTGAACTGTTTAGGTGCTAGCATTGACCACAGGCGGACAGAGGGACAGTTGACAATCGAATTTTCGATATCATGGACCCACAAAATGTGGATTATAACAACTCAATGTGTTACAGGAAATAATTTACTACGAATAGGAACGAGATTTTTCCATTTTTCTTTACCAGAGCCCGACAACGAGTTTTTCTGTCGAAAAATCGCATTTTCTGCCGCAGCTTTACAATAACTTCTCTTTACTACATACTAAATAGATAATAAGGCGAGAAAGTTAAAATATTGGGGAAGGCTATGAGGCGGAGTCCCTAAAGCACCTGCGTAGGGAGCCTATGTAATAATTCACACTTGAACGTGTGAGAACTACAAAGAAATGCCTGGTTTTTGTGTAGGTACAAAATAGAGTAAAATAGGTTTAGTCAAGGGCCTCAATAAATATATAATTTTAAACATTTTCCCCCAATATTTTTGAAACTTGAGGAGTACTTAATGAGGATCAATTGAAAGTGATTAAGAGCAGTGTATGTAACCAGTTGTGCCTCATGTTAACTACACTTTGCTGTGTGGGAGTATATTGAACTCGGGTTTGGACCAGCATTTTATAGAAAGCACCGGCCAATAAATTAAATACTGATGAATCGATTAGCAGCAGAGAAAACTAATACGGTCGGCGGGGCCAGGAGGTTGCTTCGAGTTCCTTATCACAAGTGGCCGCTGTAATTTAGACAAAAGAATGAGCGTCGTTGCAAAGGACTGCGAAGGCAGTTCAGGCTTACCGGTCGGGCCCAAAGTGAAACAAAGGAGAAAAGTAACAACCGGCTGGGCCTGGCCCGGCCCGCCTCGGCCCGCCTCGGCCCGCCTCAGCTCGCCCCGCCCCGCCCGCTCCGCTCCGCCGGCGCACGCGGTCGAACCCCGGCCCTCGGCCGAGCGCCGGCTGGGCAGGGCCCCTCGGCCGGCGCGGGCACTCGCTCTGCCCATCAATTACTTCTGGAAATATGACTGAAAAGTCTTCAGGTGAAAGCACGTCCAATAAAACGGTAGTTCATCTTGTCCCATTTGAGTCAAATTTGCATTGCATGACCAATTAATTTATACATGCAATACATCACATTCAATCAGAATTCGTTCACCTGGTCACGTTATCATACACAGAGGGCAGACAAGAGCCTGAATGGGCCATCAGCTCGTAGAAAGTTGTGAAACATCCGTTAATGGGCGGCCGGGGGCATGATGACCGGCGCCCCGCCGGGGGGCCGCGCATTATGAATAATACAGAAGAATACTTTTGACCTCCAGCATTCGTTATGAGAGAGGAGCGTGCGTGCGCGCGGCGGGCGAGGTGTGGCCGCGGGCGCGGTGCGGGGGGCGGGGCCCAGAGGACGGGAGGGCGGGAGGGGGCGGGAGGGGCGGCGGCGAAGGAAGACGGATGGGGCGAGGGCTAAGAGCTACGAACCCCCGCCGCCGCCGCCGCCTCCACGGGGCGGGAGGCTAGCCGTGTGGCCCGCGGGAGCCGCATACGCCAGCCAGCATGCCGTCACCCGCACGAAGGGTGAAGCCAAGGAGCGGGTTCAATGTAGCACCAATTAACGATCGTTTGTGTTCGCGGAAGCACTTCCAAGGGATTGTAATCCCAAGAATGTCCATAATGTTAGGGATGTCTTTAATTATTCCTTTATATAATAATGAAAACAGTTTTTCCTACGACCATTGTTATGTAATTTGAATGAATATTATACTCAGAAAAAATAATATTCATAGTGTTTTAGTGCTCTTTAATTACCGCGTAAGCATAATAGATGTTCGTCCCAATAACCATTCATTCAAACACAATTACATGAGGTCTATTAATCGTGAATACCAGTAATGCCAGGAATACCGATAATAATTGGCAGTGCTTCTACGTTAGGGAAGGAGTCCTGAGGAATGATTAAGAACATGATGACTCACAAATTATAAAATACATCATGTGATGGAAAGCATTGCCTATAGAAATTTTTGTGAATATTGTGAACATGGGAATAGAAAATGTCTTGTGAAAGGCATTCGGGGACTCGTTATCTAGTATATTTTTTTTAAAGGTCTAGAATGTGACTACAGATGGTAATCGCGCTGTCTGCTGTGATAGGTGATGTCGCAATTGTTTCATTTGATATTGCTCAATTCTAGAATAAAAAGTTGAGGGTTACGTGAATTCTATATTACAGAAAAAATATGAAGCTCACTAAAATTTAAAACATTAAATATCATCCTTAAAATGTACACCTAAAAGGAGATATTTCAGGAACTGATACCGTTATCAGTTTTTATACCATTAGCGTTCGTACTAGTTGTGGGTCAGTTAGTGAATACAAGTTCCTGAGGAGTTCCCGTACATGTTGTGGGCATACTCCAGTCCAGGTCCGCTCGTCAATCGACCAGGTCCGTGCGCGTTGCACAGGAGCATGAGCCACAACACCGACGCACGGCAGGACCGTCGTACGCGCGCACGCATTCGCAGCGGGGCCGAAGCGCACGAGTGCAACGCCCCCGCGCGTATTTACGAGGGGGCACGCGCCCCTGCTCCCGGGCGTCGCTGGCTGTGTCCAGCGGCGGGCGCGGGCCGGGGCCAATGCTCCGGGAAGCGCACAGCGGCTGAAATCGTCCAGCAGCGGCTGCAGCTGCACCGGGACAGCGGGCGGCGGGCGACGGGTGGAGGGAAGGGCTGGGGGAGGGGCGGGGGAGGCAAAGGCACCGAGGGGGCGCGGTCGGCCGGCGCTCGCCGGGGAAGCGAAACAGATGAGGCGACGCGCCGCAGAAACGTAAAAACTAATGATTCCCTTGTAAACCTCGCATGACCAACATATATTTCATTCATCTTCGCTCACTCAGCCCGTGAATTAGCTGGCTTACACGTTACTTGCATAAAAAGTGCTGCCCATTGTGAGTAATCTACAGAGGTTTAATTAAATACCTCCAAGATTTTTATTCGCAGATCATCCTTTTCCAGCGGCAAGGCCACGCGCCGCGCACGAGGCGGTCGCCCGGGGCGGGCGGGCCCCTCCGCCACCACTGGCCCTCCGCCGCCCTCCGCCGCCGCCGCCGCCGCCGCCGCCGCCGCCGCCGCTGGCCGGCCGGGTCATCCTGCGCAGGAATGCACTCCCCCCTGCCGACGGTGAGTCGGCGCTCTTGGCTGCGCGCAGCGTTGCCGCTGATGTCGCCACCATACTAGCAGCGACCGGAGCCGCTAGCCGCCCACTGCCCGCCACCCGCCGCCCGCCCCGCCCCCCGCGGGCCGCCCGCCTGCCGGCCGAATGAAACGGTCTGTCGTCAGATAGGCAGTAGGCAGCAGGCGCGCTGGCCGCCGGTCTTGCGTCACTCCGATCGGCACGCGGAGCCGGAGGTATTCACGCGGGAAGATCCCGGCCGCTCAGGGCCCGACGGCGGCGCTGGGGGCGGGGGCAGGGGCGGGCGGCCGCGTCGGCTGTCCCAAATGAATGGACCTTCATTTGCAATTGCAATGAACTCGCGGAACGATGCCCTTTTCCCGGATTTTTCACGCGCGTCTATGGATTTTACCTCTCCGGCTACGTGGAGAGAGGAACGCAAAGAGATGAATGCAGGTGAAAACTGGATATTACGCGCCAAGGGGCGACGGTCGCTTGTTACGTTCGCGAACGACGCCGGTCAAGGGGTCGCCCCCTTTATTTACCTTCACTTTTTTCGGCGACCTCTGCACTTTCCCTTCCTTTCGAGATCAACAGCGTTCTATTTTAGAACAATAGAACTCTGAGTCATTCACACATGTCATTATGGTCGTTAGCCACTATAAGTATAGCAAAGAAACAATGCTAAAGCTCATCAAATTTGAGCATTAAAAACAGTGAAAATCTGTATGTCAAACATTAAGCTAAGGAAAACATTTATATTGGTACTAATCATAAATATTTAATGTTTTCAGTAGCAAAATAGGATTTATTCATATTAGAGTGCCGATGAATTCACAAACTGGAAGGAGAGGTTGAAGTGCTATCTATTAACTTTTTTGGTGCTATTTTGAAACGAAAACCAGAATACACTTTCTGGCATTTTATTCTTTACTGGAACGGAATTATTTTGTCTGTGTATAAACAAATGTATTATGCGGAAATAATTAGGATGCTGGAATATGATTCAATTCATCGTCATCTAATATTAAATTCAATGAATAGTATTACCAAGGATTTTATTAGGTGGTTGCATCACAACTACATTAACAAACGTGAATTTTACATGGCTTCGTCTTCTTCACTTACATCTAAAGCTTACAGGCTTCCCAAACTACATGAGCAAGATGGTTCTTCGATTGAGTCTCAGAATTCAGTCCCCTTATACAATTTTACAAAATGAATTTACAAAAATGTAATCCACGTATTCAAGGAATCCAACCATTTCATTCTCTCCGATCTAGACCTAGCGCACCGAACGGGGTGGGGTGGGGGGCGCTTTTGAAAGGAACTTCATCCCCCTAAGAACCAATAATACATAATCAAAAATATTGCTTTTACACATTTTCTCTACTAACGAACGTCATTCAATACTTCATATGTTAACGATATAAATATTTACTACAAGTCAATAAATAAAAAGACGTTTTATATTCAGCATAAATATAAAACTATTTTTAAGAAAACATGAAATCGTACCTTAAGTACTATTCGGTTCTGATTAGTTTTAATATCCTGAATGTGTCCTATTGGAGGCAATATTATAATATGGTACAAACAGATTTTCAAAACAAACGCATCCATTTTTCGTCAAAAAACTGAAGATGCTCTAAACATAAGATACGTAGAAGCGTTACTATACAGACTGAAGACATGAGATGAAACATTACTTCGAAATACAACTCTATTGCAATCGATTTAAGTTTAATGCAGGGGCTCTCAATTTTGTCAGGGATTTCAACTCAAATCACTTGGGATCTGCAGTAACACAGTTTCAGAAGGCAAATTGCTCTAGCACTTAAGTCCTCGAACATTTCAACAACCTAACACAAGTTCCTCTCTCTAATGGACCATTCCTAGAATCTCATTTGGTCGACTTACAAAGCAGAGACAGGTTCCGAACTAGTTTCTTGCTAGCGTCTAATGGTCAACGAATTATCTGCCGGACAAGTTGGAGCACGAGATAATAGGATGCAGGGCAATGAAGTTATGCGACTGCACTACGTAAGGTTGACCTGAGTCGTGTTGTTAAAAAGCTACTTTTGGACTTGTCTTCTGCTTTTTTAGAACAATTGGCATTACTGCAGCCTGTTAGTTACTTTCCAAACAGGCGCAGTACAAACTTTCAAATATTTCTCATAGAATCTTATTCTGGAATCTTCATAATGAGATAAAATGTCTGAATAATAAGAAAAGGCATTTTAGGAAAGACAGAAACAAAAACGGAAGACCAAATGACTCTCCTCTGAGAAACAAGGCATTTCCCATATAAATACCTTGTTTCATAGTCATGTGTATGGATGTAAGTTGTTTTAATTACAGGAGACTCGTAAAAAGGAGACACGATTGTTTTTCTCCTTGTTAGGGAACAGTAAGAAAAAATGTTGAAGTAGGTTGTTTACACTCCGGGTTCCCAGTCCCCCTTTTTGTTTTTCCTACGCTCCGTAGGTTCTACTGTAGATCGCCTGGACTCCGGGAGGCGCCAGATGGAAACGATAGGGACATCGCAGGTAGGGACAGCCGAGAACAGGCTTCTGGAAGTCGAGTCGCCGGCTGGAACTACGGCGGCGGTGGCGGCGGGGAGGGCAGGCGTGCGGGGTAAGGCATCGGAGGGGAACGGCAGGGAGGGACGGGGAGTGGCGGGGCGTGGCGGGGCGGTGGGGGAAGGGGAAAGCGCCGAAGGTTGACGTCCCAGGGGAAGCGACAGCTTATCGGTGGGGCCGCCGACGGCGCGAAGGCCGGTGGCTCGCAGCGACCGCTGCCGCCACCCGCGTCTTCGCCTCCACACGGCAACCACAGCGACGCCGCAGCTGCCTGCAGGCGGCCGCTCTCGCCTGTAGGGCTGCCCCACCCTCGCCGGCGGCGGCTACGCTTACATCTTCCCACGCAGGCCTGCCCCCCCCCCCAGCCTCCTCTTGCCACCGCTAACACCTTCATTTTCCCTCTCCTTCGCCACAAGCGACTCCATCCTACGATTGTCAACGTTGTCATTGCTAAATTGCTAACGCCACGCCACTCGCTGCCTCCACTTTTTTTTACTTTCGGAGGGCGTCACTCACCACTCCTGGCAACATTGCGTGAATAACAGATTGCAACCTCTGGAAACAGCAAAAAACAATTCAAATAATTCACCCTCCTAATTTGTGTAACCTCACCGATTCTGCACCACTTCTACGACCGTCACCGTTCTTGTTTTTCAACGTGTTCGTGTTTATCACTCTATAAGTGTAATATACGGGAATACGACGTGAAACCGTTAAATCTATCGTTGGCGCGTGTTGACACTAGACTTGCGGTCCCGATCTAACGATGATGATTGATGATAAATGGTATATATGGAATATTGTGAATAAAGTTTTATTAGTCTGTAGCAAGTAGTCCATGCCAATGTTGCGTTCTGTGCACTACGTGACCCGAGTGGAATTTGGGAGGTGGAAGGCTGCCACATCATCATCGCCACCCACGCGGCGGCGGGGCCATGACGCCGATTTGGGTCCATCACCTCCGGCCTCATCTTCGCCGGCGACGTCGCTCTGGGAGCGCGGGCCATCATCTCCCTCTCGGTGCAGATGTGCCTCCCCCTGCCGCCGCATGGGCGATTGCGCTGATCCCGTCGCTTGCCTCGCCCGCACCTCGGCCGCGGCGGGCACAGGGCGATGGCGGAGATAGGGTGTGCGGCCGCGCCACGCCACGCCACGCCACGCCACGCCACTCGTTCCGGCGCCCGACACTGCCTAACGAGCCGCCCGTCGCCGTCCTCGCCGTCCTCGCCGCCCTGCCCGGGACGACGCAGGCCCTTGCAGCAACGCGTGCTTGCGAGATAAGGCTGCCACAATAATGGGATGACGATGTCGGCGGCTGAAGACAGCAGGGAAATTCGACGCTTTGCACGATATCCAACATTTTCTCTTTTATGGGACACGACATGCCGAACCAAGGGCGTGTGGTCCAGGAATAAATCTTACAAATATAGTAGAACCTCTGTATTCCCAACTAATTTGGGGGTGTGGTCTGTTCGGGTTCGGAAATGTTCGGATTTTCCGAAAACTGTACCATATCTATACAAATATATTTACAGGATTAACAGATACAATGCCATGTAGCGCGCGATGTGAGAAAACGGCAACGTAGCGTAGCCATCACATCAGCACATTACATCAAGCAGTTTCAGTTCCTTGCGGCAAAAGAACATTACCAATTTTGCAAGTTCTTCTTGCAGTGAAAATTCCTGCTACATTAACATGTGATATACACCGTAGTTACCAGTGCAAGAAACGATTCATTTCGACATCTTGTGTTTCAATTATTAGTTGTTCAGTTCTACAGTAATTATAAAATCCTTTCTTTACACTACACATATGCATTTTATACATTTGGTTTTCCCCCTCTATTCCGAATTTTGTTCGATGTATCCAAAATTTCAGATTTGCGGGATTCGGTTTAGCGGGGTTCTACTGTAGTTGAAACATATTGGATTACGTTGCGACCGCCACGTAATTCTATATTCATTCTGGAACCTTAATCTGACAAACGAAGTACCCTTTTATTGCATTCAATCAGTCATTGTAGAGACGCTATACCCTGCTGAATATTTCATTCTGTATCGAATCATCACTATCGTCTTATCGTAATATCCAGGGGTAGATCCAGAGACGAATTTTTTGGGGGACTTTTTGAATTTAAAATGTGTTATTACAGATTATGTAGAATGACGCACGCTAATCTCAGCTCAAGTTGCGGTACAATTGTATTCGTTTTAATGTTTATATGAAAATATTTTTGCTTGAAAGTTTCGGGACAAGTTAAAATTAATAGTTACTGAAAGATTTTGGAAGGGGAAATTTCCCTCATGTTCCTCCTCGTGGATCCGCGCCTGTAATATCACAGAGTTTCGGCAAGTTCCCTAGAAGTATGTATAAATAGGTATCCAGAAAAAGTTTATAACAATTGAACAGCGGCAGATGATGAAATACAACTCTCTTTATCATATTCAAATTGAATCCTTTTATTTTTTGGAATTCAGAGATGCCAAAACTTCCAAACTTTTCTGCATTCTCTGATTAATAATTAATGTTTAAAATATACTTATTGTTCTAATCCCGATTTATAATTAAAACTGACAGTTTCAAAATAGATTAGATAAACCATAATGCTTTGTGCCCCAACATTTTTTGGTAAGTTCAAGTCCAGTTATACAGAAGTTACATAGTTTCAGAAGGTACTTGTTTGTGAATACAAAGAAAAGGAAGTAATTTAATGATAGGTAAGAGACAAGGCAGACACATGGATACAATTCTGCAGCATCTTCGTGTTCCTCTAAGAAACGAAGTGTCATCGGAATATTTTCCGTTTCATTGGATGTTTTGTCATTACAAACTGGCCATACAAGTCTCCAAGAGGAGGCAGCTGAGAGAATTCTTGTAAAGTGTAACGTAAGACATGCACAAAAGACAGTGAGGTATTCGATTCTACGAGAAACACCATCTGCTAGTTTGGGGATGGGTTGCCAGTTTTGACTCTAGAAAACAAGAGAAATGTTGTTTCCCTGTCGTAGTCCTCGGGCAGCAACGTTAGGTTGGAGCCGCATCTGCACACGTGCGCTCGGCCGGGGAAT
The DNA here is from genome assembly GCA_038098605.1 of Gryllus longicercus. Lineage (NCBI taxonomy): Eukaryota > Metazoa > Arthropoda > Insecta > Orthoptera > Gryllidae > Gryllus > Gryllus longicercus. The sequence goes on along the minus strand of JAZDUA010000159.1, from coordinate 998,803 downwards.
TCGCTTCGCAGCACGCGAATCCAGCCTCCACTTGCCCGAAGCTAATCGGTTTATGACTTCAAATATTCATATACCCCCAAACAAACTACAGGGCTTCCGTGCAACGAAAATACATGCGTACGGGACAGCAACTTCTGACTGTCATGCATTTTGGTGCCTATGGAAGTGAAGAGTTCGTATGTTGGTGAACGTAGTTTTTCATCGATACCTTCGAAATGTTATTTTTATTCGATAATTTACAAACCATAAACGATGAATCAACTATTTAAGAATGTACTGTTTCTTTCGCATTGAATTCGATGGAAAAAACAACAAATACGTTCGTAAACAATAATTTCTAATCGTGGCATGTATTCTTGAAATAGCAGTTCCTAGATCTTTTTTGTTCTTTAAAATGTTTTCTGACAATTTAAATGTTCACTTATCAAGATAGAGAGATAAATGTAAAAAACTAACTATATGTAAAAAATTAGTTATATCCAGGACTAGGATATGCATGTAATTACATATTTATTTGTTCACTAGTTGCACTCAATCCTTTCTCATATGCTTACGAAGTAGGCTTTTTAAGGGATTTGAAAATATGATTATTCATATTTGTCCATTTTTTAGGTATAGTACATACTTTAAATATTTAAGAATAACTCACATATCTTTGAATATTTCCATATTCTATTTACAATATGTTTCATATTCTGGTCTTTCAAAATAATTCTTGAAAGATTTTCAATTTTTGGTGCAACAAAGTGGAGAATTGGATTTAGAAGTGGATATGAATTTAGGTTTAAAGTATAGCGTTAAGTTCAAGACGGACTTCGTTACTATTTCTGATGTTGAGCGCCGTGTTAGCTAGTACAAAACAATATGAATAGAAAAAAAGGGCACTCATTTAAAAAAGTGCTTTGTAGCCCATTGCTTGGTAAGTGGCCAATTGTATTGCTTTAACAACACAATTCTATTCATTCACAATTCTAACATTATATTTTAGTACGTGACATGATTATATCTTATTGTACAGCTGATATTAAAACTATATTTTTTCGTTGTTTTATTTATTTAATTTAAACTTTCAGTTAAAACATTATTTTCAATATTTTGTACTTTTTATTCAATTGTTAGTCAAATTTCTAGTCCATATATATATATATATATATATATATATATATATATATATATATATATATATATTACATCTTTAGGTATAAGTTATTTCCTTTAAATACTAGCTCTGGTTATAATGATGGAATACATTTACCCTACGTTGAAACGATGGAAATGGAAATAAAAATAACGTTGGAAAACATTTCTTTTTGTTGATATTTTCTTATCGTAAATTATTCAAGCAACAAAGCAATTTTGACTTGCGGTGGAGTACCGCTGAATCGACGAATTCCAAGTTCGCAAACAGCCACAAAAAAGAAAACAAGAAGGTGCAGGCAGAGAGATGGAGTACTTCTCCCGAAACCAAAAAGTACGCTAAGTAACTGAAAAAGCGAGCGGTCAACCGTGGCTTCGGGACTCGACTCCGAACTTTCGAACAGAAGATAAGAACTGCTCAGCTCTCAAGCAAGGGGTACGCTACTCTTTTCAAGTAGCAAACATTAATTAAACGGATGAACTGCAACTGCGAGGAAACCCTATTAAGATTTTTGTGATTAAGACATTTATATTCAACTAATGTGCCAGCAAGTTGTTCCATACTTGTTAAAAACGTGATTTCGCTAACGTAAATAAACGACTGGAGCGCTCCTAAGAAAGAATTGGAATGCGAAACAAGCGTCCAAACTTAATTATCCTAAATCAATACTCAGATCCTCCGCTCTTTGCGTGTTCCAGATGCCCGTGGCGTGGCGTGGCGTGGCGTGCGGGCAGCGAGCGGCGGCGGGCGTGCCGGAGGCGGGCGGGCGGCGGAAGGCGGCGGTGGGCATCGGGGCGGGGGCGGGGGCGGGGGGGGCGGGGGCGGGGGCAGGCGACAGCGAGGGGCGGGGCGGGGGAGCGAGAGAGGCCAGTGCGGCGCACGCCGTGTATTCGCGCCGGCGTGCCCAGTTCCGTACCTAGTCAGCAAGTGCTAATTGTTATTGATGACTCGGGGGCAGCCAGCGCGTCCTTCCCCGGCGCCGCAGCGGCCGCAAGCGGTGGGCGTGCTGGCTGGTGCGTGAGGGCGGGGCGGGCGGGGTGGGCGTGGGGGCGGGGGCGCGGCGGGCGTCGGCGAGGCGTGCAGCTGCAGAGGGCGCTGCGACGGCGCGAGGGTTGCGCTTGGGCTGGCGTTGCGGCGGCGGCTGCCAGCGTGTCGACCGCGGCCGCGCGACACCAACTGCCTCTGCATCGTCTGCACACGCATATTCCCTTTACACAAATGGGCGTAACAAATACGGATACAGCCGCCAGAAAACGAAATTCTACAGATGAGTCGTGGAGGGTTAATGAATATCACTAACATGTGATATGGACTCCCGAAATATTTCAATGGAAACATTTGCTTGGCTAATATTACTCAGATTACTTTGCCACATAATTTACTTATAGTTTCATATACTTCAACGTTATTTCCAGAAATTTAATTCCCGTAATGGGTTAAAACTGTAGGGAGAACAATTGCATCCGCAAGGGTGCGAAATTTCTCATTCGAATAATTACCTCGATATCTCAGTAAACATAAACACTTATCTTCCTTATCTAAATATTATCTTACTATCGAGGAAATATATATAGCTGCGATTTAGCAACAGCAACTTCATATGGGGTCCTGGCATCGAGTCCTGGCAGTGGCAGTTATTCGACCCGAGGATCGCAATTGGTCGAAGCCAGCCAATGTTTGGATTAGAATTCTAGACACAAGCGTGATTGATTTGGTGTGATTGGTGGTTTTGTGGCTTTCTCGGAGTAGTTTCAGGTGGATGCGAGAGCATTATCGTAAACAAAAGGTCACACATCGCAAACAAAGGTCCCCTTTTGTACCCAATCCCACCCTTAGTGCCTCTCCTTTCCATATGGTCCATCTCCACAGATTCGAAAGTCTATTGACCTCTCTGCGAGGATGTAAATCTCAGATAAGAAACGTTTGTAGCTGAGGGCCACTGGCCCATAGCCTGAGACAGCCGGCTGGCCGGACGGACGAAAGTTTTACCGTGAACCTATGTTTCGGTACCAACGTAGATTCTGACTGCACAACGGTCTAGAGGAAGTAATTTCAGACATTGAATGGAGTGCAAGACATGAAGGACATCGTGTTTCTAAACTTCCCATAGAAATTGGCTTGAACCTATTGGATTCTGCGTCCTTTGTGCAATTTAATTTTCATCTTCATGTTACACTACAAAACTAGAATTTCGTGCTATTATGCATCTGAGAAAATTGTATAAACAAGTAAGTTAATATTTTAAAGAAGCATTATCTAAAATTCACACTGGAAATATATTGATGAACAAATCCACAAAAGAAGCATAAGTTCAAATATCATCCTTGTGGATTTGAATCGTATGTTTAAATTGTCTTCACATTTATTGGAAACTCACCACATAATTATTTTTTCATTTATTTAATTAAAGTAAAAGTAATTTATTTTTAGAAATAAAATATTCTCATTTGTTGGGCAGATTTATAAACTAAAATAAACAATTTGATCATTATTTACATACAGTTGTATACCAAATTACTCTCAACGTAAAATAACTAAACATGACCGTTGATGAAATGTGGTAATGAACAGAACAGATGACCCAACGCTATAATTTGTTGTCTGCATATTAACGTTTAATTCATGTACTTTTTCCTTCCACAACAGAATCCTGGTATTTACTTCCAGAGCACATAAAGCCACAGAGAAATATAATTTGTTCACAACATACTATATTACGTAATTATATCCGCAGAAATTTCCTTTGATGCCCTGTTTATTACACTTGTCCGAACTGTGGTGACTCGGTGTTACAGAAATTGTCAAACTAATTACAATGATCTACACGGATACATTATCAATTATTATTTGTTATCTCAAGACTATGAACATAGTTTTTTCATTATGAACAACGTACACTTATTGCAACAGGAAAGTAATCGTAAGTAATTCCTATGCGGATATTAATCAATCGATCGGTTTTCATCGATCGGCATTTTAGATCCATGGTTCTCTCTTTCCAAAAACTGAGTGAAATAAATATTTTATCAGTTTTATCTGGTGAGACAAAAAAATAGAATACTGTAAGTTATTCCATTACATCTACCAACAACATCAGAGCCTAAATGAAAAAATGTTATAAATATGAATTTCGGAGGAAAATTACATGTAAATGTGTAAACGACAAATGAACGTAATATATAATGAAAAGTTATATGTGCCTTTTGTGAATATTATGAGATAAACAAATTACCTCGAATAACATTTAATGTTAAAAGAATGTTCTAGATGCAAACTACTTGTTATTTTTTTTTAGTGTTGTCATTAGAGTCCTCAAGGTATAAAGAAACTTTCAAGTCTCATATAATGGTGTCTGACTCCGGTATTAAATTTTTCTGCCATCTTTCCACTCTTAATTAATTACTGTCATTTATTTCCATCATTCTAGATAAATGATTATATACGTTCTTAAAATTCCAGAGCTGAGCGTCTAATGAAATTTTTCCGTCAACGTGATGCCATGACGTTTTATGAAAGTAATAAATGAAACAAGTAAGTTTTTTGAATATTCAACTTTTCTCCTCATTATTTCAAATAATTCGCTTTCTTTGGGACAATAATTCAGATGGAACTAAATTCCTTACCGTAAGAAATGATAGTGAATATAAATGAATAAATGCTCCATACTAGTGTTAACTCCCACAAAGCTGAAGACTGCATAATTATGAGGCCATAAATTTATAGAAAACAAAACTAAACACATTAATGTCTTTTGTTATATTTTTTCGGTTCTACCAAAACCTCATCTAATACAACAAAACATCTATTAAAAATTAAATATTATATAATGTGAAATGGAAGTGCTGCTGTTTGCAACTATGCTGGTACAAACGATTAGTAAAAATATCAGTAAAAATAAAACGTCCCTTTCTTTTGGACAGTATTTCTCCCAAACATTTGCACAGTTTTATTCATTTAAATAGCAATAAAATGTATTATTATTATTATTATTATTATTATTATTATTATTATTATTATTATAGGAGTTTACGGGCGGAGGTAGCAATATCAATAATAACGATAATGAAGTTAATGGTAACAATACCATCGATAATGATAATAATGAACACATTACGGAATTATGTTGGAAATATAAAAAATCAGAATTTAACGTTGCAACTACCCAAATACAATTGCTTACGACTGCCACAACTAAAAACAAAAACACACGGCTCTCATAATATCTAAATAGATTTAAACTGAAGCTTGCGTGTGGATTTCCAATTTTTGTTAAAGAAATTTTAAGTGTCGACAATTTCTCATCATAAAATAATAATAATAATAATAATAATAGTTATAAATAATAATAATAATAATTACATTGCATTGAAGTTGTCAAACTCGAACTACATTGAATTTGTCCTGGACTACTTTCGAAAACGTGAAAGCTTATACTACATATTGTCCAAACAAAGAGAATCGAACGAGCATAAAAATTAATATTCATCCATTATCGGGCATTGAAAGTATCATGAAAAAGTACTGATTACAATACTAGTTTAATTTTTTCTTATTACAATATTAGATTTAATTACATTCGATTTTATGAATCAATGCAACGATTCATGGAGGGGAAAGTTGCCTTGGACGATTTTTCTTTTCTTTTTGACGTTTTGATATTTAGTTAAAATCAAACATTAGCCAAAGCAATCTACAATATATGTAGTTTCATTGTAAACTGAGACATTGTTTCTAGTCTGGAATGGGGAAAATTGAAAGTCTGCAATCTATCCAACTTGGGATATTGCTTAGTAAGTTTAGATTTATACTTTCCTAAGTTGGGCCGAAAAAAAGAAAAAGTTAAAAAACAAGTTGAGAAAACGAGTCTTTGAAAAATAACATTAATACGGTATATCCAGATGATAACGGTGTGCCCTTTTTATTCATTAAAAACCTAATAAGCCATGATGTAAATGTGAAGAACGACCGTGGTGACTAGTAATATTAAATTATATTTCATCCCTACCACCTATGGAGATATATTTATTAATTCTGGTTGTTATTTAACACGCCGAATGTGAACCAACATATCGTACAAAATCAGCTACATTTGATAGGCTGTGCATTAAAACTGTCCTTTGTACTTCTAGTACATTATACCTCTGACGCTTTAGGAAACAATGTTAAACGTCGTGTCAGACGTCACGTTAAAGATTCTCGTTCTATTGTTTGGGGCTTCTGAAGGGAATTCAGTATCATATTACCCAATGTTCTGAGAAATAGTTTCTATTGTTTTGTACCCCAACTTTTAGGAGATCAGATGGCGGATAATATTACGTTCTATTTACATACATGCCATTCCATTGGGTTATATTGACGTGAAAGAAAAATAGAAAATAATGTTAACCATTTTCCTAAGATGGACCTATCTAATTTAGGCAATCTTCTGTGGTCCAATTTCGGGAACTCGTCCGAATATACATAACGCTGCACGAGACTTCAAGGATATATTAGTCTTACCATGCGTATTCGGATGCAAATGAATATTTGTAACGTGTAGCATAAAAGTTGTATGTACATGTACACACAATGGCTGACGATACATAGGAAGGCACATTACGAAAACACTGTAACAGTAATCCTACTCAGTAAAATTGTTGAATTCACTGAAAATGAATTAATATTTCCATTACAGCGTCCTTTAGGTTTAGAGACGACTTGTATGATCCAAATGCCCTTGTGCATACAAATACTTGTGGGGTTCAATTTAGGCGACTGTCCAAATTCAGCAGCTTCCCGGTAAATGCCTGCAAATGAGTAGTAAGTAATTCACTGCCTAGCACCAGTGTATTCGGAGGTGCATTGAATCCATTAACAACACGTGTTTTCTGGAATTATTCTAATATATCCTAGAGGGAAGCGGCTAAGAATTGTGTCAACGGTCGTGCGGTGCAGAAGAACGAAATTAACTATTCATCACCTCTACTGATACCGTAAATCACTCAAAACGCATGTTAATTGCTCAAGAAGACGAAAACATTTCTAAGATCTTCTGGATGGATCTGAAAAGGTTAAAAAAAAGAGTTCTCTTCCAGAAGACTGAGTCGCGTCGAATGACAATTTGTCTCGATTGGTGGACCCGAAGGGGTCTAACCGTGAGTGACGGACAGACGCGGGCGGGCGGACGCAGATTACTAGCTTACTATTGAATGATATAGTTTGCACCAACACACATTTACCAACAGCTTCAGCACTTAAAATTTCATTCCAATTATGAACCTTTTATGGTTCTTTATTCACTGTGCTTAGAACTATAAGTTTCTCAAATGTGATAATCATCCACAGGATTTCTATGCATATTTGGACCCTGAAATCAGTAAGTATTATCACTTAATATGCGCATGAAACAGACATATTTCAATTATTTAAATATGTTTTTACAACGCATATTTTTCCTATTTTTAATAACATAATATGTCTGAAAATTGCTAATTATTCGGCATATATTGCTCGTACTTTCATACTAATTGTTGAATTATTTAGTTGCATTATGGAAAATAATACTATTCTTCAAAATGTCATTGCGCGGTATAGTAAGAGTAAAATGCCAAATGAGTATAGTTTGTGTAAAAATTAAAAAAAAAAAACAGTGTTATGATATAATATATTTTATAGGACATGAATTAGTGCATATTTTCTATGTTTTTGCTGCATATATTTACACATATTTTATAGATTAATTGTGCACACATATATAATAACAATAATAATAATAATAATAATAATAATAATAATAACAATAATAATAATTCAATAGATCAAATATATACATTTTTATTTTCATTCACAGTCTTCTTACATTGTATAGGAATATGGGAGAAATATTTAAATGACAGGGCATTTTGGAAAATAATCAAACATACTATCTATTACATAATAAAAATAATAAATAAAGAAATATAAAAGTTTTCATTACTTATATTCTATTTCGATAAAACACTTTCACACAATGAAATATCTCAGTTGTAATGCACGAAACTTATTCTTGCGAGAAATTGTGAGACCTCTCCTCACTAGTACGAGTATGTACTTATTAAAAGCCAGAGGTACAACAGCAAAATACTTGATGTATTGTGATTCATTACTAAGCATTAATTAAAGTACTTATTTGCTTGAGACTTACTCTATAATCTGTGCATCGGTCCGAGCACATACAGACATTTTCAGCAGCTCTCTAATACGTGAAAGAGCCCGCGCCGCCCTCTTTCATCAATCACAGTTCCTTTTGTATCGCACACCACTTATTACGGGAACTCAACGTTCTGTATCCGCCTGTCAGAGCATTACACGCAATGAAAGGCATCTACCCGAGATCCCTGAAATATCACTTATATGCCAAGACAAAACAACATCATATTATAGCAAATGAAGATGTAAAATTTAGAGGAAAACATTTTGCAAACATTGCGTGTATAAAAATCAATAAAGTTAACTCTCAATTTCTTTTCAAAGTAGGACAAAAAGGATCATTGTTTCCTCTTCATGAATAACGATATTGAACTCAATAAAAATATGTCAAGTAATTATCTGCAAACACGTGAGAGTCGAAATCTGAGGATGAAGGTATTCCTTGTCAGATCCATGTTCTCACTGACTTGTTCTCCAAGTCCATCCATACTTGTAACAAACTGCGTTATTAACCCTTTCTCGCGTAGTCTGGTATGCATTTGCATCAGTAACTTAGTCAACAGTACGTAAAGGCAGACGAAGGAACTTCCGGAATATAGAAGACCGACAAAGTACATGCGACGCATTTCCAAGCACCAGGAATTCCATCAAAATATCGGGAAGGAAAGGAAGCGTCAGCTTGGAGCGTACTGCATTTCTAGAACAATGAAAGTAATGAAGACGACAACAAAGAGACAACATCACAACTCTCCTTAATGTTTAATTTTTGACACTATATAGTATGTTATTGGTCGAAATCAAAACGCTGATGACACTGCTGTACCTTGCGTATTCTAGTCCAGCCGTCGCCACACCGTAGCAAGCGAGCTACTGGTAGCTCACAGGGAAATTTTAGGTAGCTCGCGGGGATATTTCAGACGCAGCGTTTGGGTTGGCTAATCTGTACTACTCATCCCCTCATCACCTCTATGTGCGTGTCTGTCAAGTGTCAGTGTGCATTAAATTGCATTTAATTAGATTTATTATAAACTAGAAATGTATATTATAGATAATAAACAACTGTGTTATTTAAACAAGAATATGTATGATTTTCCTACTTTGATGGGTAGTTCATGGTAAGGTTCATGAACTGTAAGGTAGCTCAGTCGCATAAAAGTTTGGAGATCCCTGCTCTAGTCGGTTACTATACATGCTCAGTTATTAATTGATCAAATTGAAAGGCAATGTTTTTGAACTGACCTGCGTTTATAGATATTCTATTCTAATATGAAATATTTTTCTTTCATTAAATATATAACAAGTTAACAATATTTTAAATACATATTTTTTCTCATATTTGACAAACTAGTAATTAACATCATGAAACAGCTGATTATTTAATCAAGACGAGTTAATAAAAACTCTATTATTATTGGAGGGTAGGAAATAACACTTTTCAGAACACACAATTCTTAAAAAATGTACAGATTATCAAAACCATTTCTTGAATCATGAGATCTTCTAAAATGACTTAATATAAGGTACAGTGGATAATAAGAATTTTAAACCCTTAGAATTACATCAAATTATTAAGTGCTTACTCGCAATTTGACTTCTTGTATTAAGACCAAACAGTAATCAACATTGACGATTCGAACTAATAATTAAATCTCGATGACGCGATTTTTATCTAGTAGAATCTTCAAATAGTTGAGCATATTTAAATCAATCGTAATTCAAATCTTTGGATCATCGGTTTTTTATCCTAATTTATTTGACTCCTTTTCTTCCCAGGGGAGAAAAAGTTAATGCAGAATTAACAGGTGCTACAAGTTCGCCCCAGAGACAAGTTATTTCACGCGTAACTTGGTTCCAACCTCCTTCGATTAGTGAGAACTAACGCTGAGCACACAATTTGCGAGCGCAGGGGCGAGAATTTCTTCTATGCGTGCAACGCGAAACACTATCTAGTTCTAAGGAAGAGTTTGCGTTCCTAATGTGCATTTGTGGATATCTACTAGAAACAGCACATAAATCACTTGCGTTGAAGAAAAATATTAAAACATTTCTGTGCATTAAACATGAATGAAGAATGAGAAACATTTAAAATTCGAAAAGAATTGGGAATACCTTCTGAATATGTGTATCAACGAAATGGAAGTTAAGCAATAAATAAACTAATTTATTTTTAGTTATTTATTTAGTTGTCACTTGATAAAAGAAAAGGAAAACATTCAATCTTTTAATTTTTTCATTTCCCCGCTAGACTTTATTTCTGTATTTGACATCTCAACAAATTCAAATTAACATGTAAATCCTGTGCTTCAAATACATAATCATGAGTCCAATGTTACTTTGTTAAAAAAAACAAGAATTGTTTTACTGTAAATGTTTTATGGATTTGGATAATTTACATAATACTCTAAAACATCTTGGGTATGAAGATCCAACTGCCAAGTAAAACATCTTGGGTATGAATATCCAACTGCCAAGTAAAACATCTATAGCAAATGAATAGTGATAGCAATAATTAATCAAAACAAACATTAATTGTATGCAAAAATCGATTAAGTGATTGATTTTTTTGTTCCAATTATTCGATTAGAATTAAATTTAAACAAAAATAATCATTTAATTTTCTGAAAAATAGAAACTATTTCAGTGCATCTCAAAATCAAAAGAAGTTGATTTGAAGGAGAGACCTATTCGAGATGAAAGTGCATCGAAAATAAAATGGCACTATCTGTATGATTTTCAATGATATCTTACGATACAAATAATTTTGTGCTCTCAAACTAAAAGATAAACAACGCATCCATGAACGCTACGTCCCTTTAATACACGGAACCAGCCGTTTACCCATACACTTAAGTATTTAACTAGTAGATCCAAAGCAATAATAACCCCCTTACCCCAATAATTATACGATAGCACGATCTGGTTAAATGCAGCAAAGAACAACTAAAGAAAACGGCAATGTGTATTACTAATAAATAACTACACAAAAAATTATCTTAGGGGACATTTCATCTTCTACACCAGTTATTTAGCTTAACTTCTACTAAAACGTATGCCGAATCTCTTTATTATCAGTACATAGACTCGGCAAAGACTTTTCACATGCAACCGGAATATACTAATTTCCATTTCGTGTATTCCTAAAAAGCTTGATCACTACTATTGAAATCTAATGGGTTGCTTGACTGACTGCCGCAGTATCGAGTTTCAATTGAAGATTATAATTAAGCGTAATTACACTAATAAATTGAAGCAAAACTGATCCATGTCAGAACCTTGTCAAAAAACGTTTCGGCCGTGAGCAAACCCGGCCGCCCGGAGAGGCGAGAGCAAGGGCCCCTGCGAAGGAGCCGCGCGCGGCGCCAGCCGGCGGTAGGCACGGCCAGGGCGCGCGCGGGGCGGGGCGGGACGGGGCGGGGCAGGGAGCGGGGCGGGGAGCGGGGCCGCGAGGCGACGCGAGGCGACGCGAAGCGAAGCGAATTTCGGGATTTGTGCCCTGGAAGCCACCGCGCGGCGCTCCCGAGCCAATAACAACGCTCCGCGCTCGCCGAAGATCAAACGACGACACACTTGTCGAAATTCCCAGGCTTGGAATGACTCAAACAGGCTGATTGATGGCTCTTCTTTATGAAAAAGGATGCCTTTCTTTGTGCAAGGTACAACTCGCGATGCACATAGTGATAGTCTTTATTGTAGAGCAAATGAAATTAAGTCCATTACTATATATGCTACCATCAATGCCCAGTGGAAACATTTGATGGTATTCTGAAGTTCAACGGAACAATTCAAGTGGGAAGGAGGACTTCGGTGAAAAGGTACCGTCGTAACACTGGCAAGAAATAGGGAGACAAGTCGTAATTTATAATGCTTTATGCGAATAAACAACATTTTATTCACATTATTTATCTTGCATAATACCGGCTTAACGGTTCACTTTTAAATGTGAGTAATCAAAGTTCAAGATTTGAAAGACTAGTTTTTAGAGATGTTTTTAGACATACCTTGCAATCTGTTCAATAGGTGATTTTAGCAAATGTTTCTGGAACACACCATGATACAAAGCAAACGATCTACTCCACTCACCGGCGACAATGTAAGAAGTTGTAGGGCCAAATACATTATACGGTGGATCGCACTCATTCTCCGTGTAACATGTCTTTCCAGAGAGAAAATCACAGGCAACGGTGAAATCACCAACCAGAGAAATGATGATAGTCATGACGGGTCTCGCTCTGGACCGGAAACGATAAGATTATATCGCATTAGGTAGGCGAGAATCGTCGCTCTCCACGAAGCTACAGACTTGTTTCTCTTTTTCAATAATCGTAAAAGACTTTAGTGCTTAGAGGTATGTTTCGTTTCAAGCAACGAGAAAAAAATTTCCTCCACGCCATCTTTGTCTCGAGACCACCAGGCCCTTTAAGAAAGAATACCTCAGGCTTTAAATTGAAAATATATTTTCGCGTACTTGTGTGGAGTTTCCGTAGAAACTCCTTAACTTTTAACGCGTTCTTTTATTGCGACATATATAGTTAAATATAATTTGTAAGCATGACAATTCCACAACAATCCGCTCATAAACAGAGGGACGCCTTTAAATGCGAGGCTTAATACTTTTCCGCACTGGGAGGTGTCGGGAGGAGTGGGGTGGAGCGAGGAGGGGGTGTGGAGGGGCGCGGAGCACGTGGGAGGGGCCTGTGGAGGCCAGTGGGAGGGCGGGCGGAGCGGCGCGGGGCCCAGCGGCGTGAGGCGGGCGGCGCGGCGCGAACGTGTTGCCGGGCGCACGCTGGTTTGGGAGGGCCCGTCGCTACGGGCCAACTGAACGTTACAATTTACTACCGCGCCAACAGTTTCTTCTCTTTTAATTCCAGGACCTGTTAAAGTGGCAATAACCCCCTTCCTTAGGTGTGGGGCCGGCTCGTGGCCGTTACCTCGTGCGGCGAAGTCGGTCATCTGGAGCTCCATGCAAGACGTTTTCGCATGCCCGCCCCGCCTCGGCCGGGCCGCCCGGCATGCCCGCCGAAACACCGGGCCCCGCGCTTCCTAGGCCCAAGCCGATGAGGTCGTGCCGTTCTCTTACCTCCTCCGCATGCACCACAATACTTATATGATTTTGTGGTGTACCAAACACATTGTCATAACTGGAATTCCACGTCTTCGTGAATGGAGCATTTAATTGATTCTCACAGCCAAGCTGTGGTCAAGGAACGGGTAGCATTTTTAGCCTCTTGTGCTCGAGCAGCGAAGTAATGATTTTGAAGTTTTGGTGCTGGAGAGGAATGGAATTTTGTAGAATGGGAGAGCGTGCGCCGGAGTACACGAAGCAACACGAAGAAGAAAGAAAGAAAGAAAGAAAGAAAGAGAGAGAGAGAGAGAGAGAGAGAGAGAGAGAGAGAGGGAGGGGGCAAGGGTCATTTTATGTCTTCTTTCTTTCTTTTATTTTAGGAGTCAATGTTTTCATATGATGTTCAGTTTGAAACATTTCTTATGAGACGAGATTTCTTCAGCAAACGTTTCCTGTAAAATAGAATAAGTAGTCTTCAGCCTTTTCATAGAGAACCATTCTATGCAATACCAGCATGTCATTGCCCGCTTCTTCTCCTGAATGCGCGAAAGAGCGGGGTAGAGCGCGGGACAGAAGCGCAGTGAGGGGTAGGGGCGGGGACCTTGGTCTGGCTGCCGGTCAAGCGGAGGCTGGCGTCGTTTACGATTGAGAGTCCGCACGCCAGATGGCGTTTCGCATGACGCCTAGAGCGGCGTGCGCGCCGATCGAGACTTTAATTTACGATTTAAAAACCGCCCCAAGACGGTAATAGCATCTCTTGAAAAATGCCGACGGCTTCTTAACTTGTTAAGCTAACTGTTTTCAAACTCCTATTTTATGTGGGACACGCCTACCTTTTCGGTCACTCCTACACACGCTAGCAATGTTCTAACGTCTTATGTTCTTAGTGAAACTGAAACTTACAGAATCAAAAAGTCACCATTTTTCTAATATTTCGATAATTTTATATCTTTATTTATAAAACTCCTAATATCTTAATTTATAATACAACAAAATGAAAATGAACTGAAAATATAATATTTTCAGATAATTCTACTCTAGGAGAATTCTATTGCCAATAATATGTTTGTTAAAAAATTGACGTCAGAAAATGATTAATACTGATAGAAAGAAAGAAAAATTAGTACACTTAATTCGCAGTGTCTTCTTCGACACTTAATATCTCTGTGTGCCTTTCTCATTTCTATACACAAAGACATCTGAATAAATACTTACTAAGAGAAATGATAGATTAAGAAAACACGAGATTTAACCCTGAATAACTCACCGCTCACCCGATGTACAGACGGCAGATTACTTACCTAGAAAAGAAAAGAGATAATTAGTAAATTGTATAAACAGAAAGCAACTGAATTTCTTGATTTTTTTATTTAAGGGCGCATCAACAGCCAGGTCATTAGCGACCACTATAGATTAAAGATATTGTTAACAGTATGTTATGGTATGGTGATGGTGAACGGACGAAATAAATACAACCATGCCCAAGGCGGAACTTCAACCCGCAATCCGTCAGTCCGAGATTCCTATGGCACTATTGCCTTAACGATCCAGCCATGCGGAAGACAGCACCAATTAGTTCCCCCTCCCCAAAAAACAACAACTACATTTACATAACAGTCAATCTGATTATGTAAGCGGATAAAAAGTCAAAAACAATCATTTAATAAATTACAAAATTTGCAAAAGATGTTCAATTTGTGACCTCTACAGCGACTTCAGTTCTAAGCAACCCTTTTAGTAATACTTTTTTCCGACGTGACAGCATTCAGTTCAACGTTCCTAGCATTATTAATATTTTAAATACTTCATGACAGCCGAGACGTAATTTACTAATGTTTTGCCGATTGTAATCATGGCTAAACTAATAGTGCTACAGCCGCAAATACTTCATCGTAATGTTGATACCAGTTACGTATTAGTACAAAGGTATTATGTTAACTTTTATCCAATAAACACTTCCTCAACATTTGAAAAACCTCTAACCACACTAAGCGGGAGAGATTCGAAAAAAAATTGAATTTTTGAAAATTTTGAGAATTTTATGAAAATTCAAAACTTTGAATGAAAATGGTTTTCTGCTATTGAATTCAGTGCATTCTGCTCTTTCTTACAAATAATTAAATAAACAACAATAACACTATTTTTTCAACAAGGTTTTGAGGTTGCACAATTAATCTTCTGAGCCGGACGCTTTAGTCTCTCACATACGTAGGTACATAAGGTACGTAGGTACAAAAGGTACATAAAATGAGATTTAATATTGAGGAACAAATTGTTTTAAAAAGTAATATATAGCATCATAATTGAAGGTGGATTTTAGTTTTGAAATATAAGGTAAAAAAAATCTGTATATATGCATTTCTATAATTTTCCACCGTTTTAATGAAAACCGCTTCATAAACGCATTTTTCTCTATTCGAGAAAAAATAAAAAGGAAGAAAGAAATTCCAGACTTTTTGAGAAAGTTTTGTTTACGAGTTATCGAAAAAC
Source organism: Gryllus longicercus (assembly GCA_038098605.1). Taxonomy (NCBI): domain Eukaryota; kingdom Metazoa; phylum Arthropoda; class Insecta; order Orthoptera; family Gryllidae; genus Gryllus; species Gryllus longicercus. The sequence continues at coordinate 982,946 of JAZDUA010000159.1, read as the reverse complement.
TCTTAAAACAAAAAAAATTGGCAGGTAGGTTACTGCTTCAATATTCATCTAGCATTGTTCGAAGAATCAGAAACCGATCAGAGGAGCTGGATGCGATGATTATCCTACAGTCAGTGACTGGATTCGACCTAACAATGTAGCTGAAGTCGAAAATCCGTCACGGACCTAGAATCCAAGTCCTCCCGGTCAAGATACTGCATTAGTAACATGCTACCACTAAACCATCGCAGGATATCTAACGATACAAACAAGTAAATATTAACTGCTGTTATATTCTTCCGATTAGACATCTCATACCTTGTTCATAGCCACAGGCGTGCGCAGTCTAAAACAAGAGGGGGGAGAAGTACATTTCTGGATCCCTCTGTAACTCATTGCGGCCCTTTTTTTTCTCGCTACAGCTTACGCAGTAGAGAGAAAATTATGTAATGCTGCGCGAAAAACGGTGAATTTTCGCCAGAAAACATATTACAGGTCCCGGTAACAAAAAAGTGGATAAATTTAGAAACAAAATCGCACAAGTAAGCTTCCGCGGCTCGATTCCATTAATTCTTGGCTATCCGGGAGACGCCGCGTCGTTGACTGAGAGGCCGACGTTTCGCCTGACATGTCGCAGGCTTCCTCACTGTCCTGAGGAAGTCTACGACATGTCAGGCGACACGTCGGCCCCTCAGCCAACGACGCGGCGTCTCCCGGATAGCCAAGAATTTATAGAAACAAAATCCTTTAACACATAACGTAGCCAACATCCATGTTTTGTGGATCCTTAATACCGAAAAATCGAATGACAGCAAACGTCTGTCTGTCCGTCCCTCCGTCAGTCCATTCGTCTCTGTCCGTCGGTCTATGAACAACGCTAGCGGCTTAACCGTTCAGCCGATTTTCTCCAAAATTGATATCCCCAATCGATATGGCTGATGTCGCGGACCTTGATTTTGAAATCGATATTGCAATTTTGAAGGGTACTTTACAAGAAGTCCCGAGGATACTTTCAAAAGTTTCAAAAAAAGTCTTTATCGATATTGATTAAATTTTGTAGTTGGATGGTGTGAAGGACGTTTAAGAAAATGGTGCAGGTCTCATATTCGTGGAAAACCCTAATTTTTCGAAAATTGCAAAAGTTCAGAAGTTTTTCGGAGGCTTCCTACAACTACAATTATGAAGATGGATATTTTTTTCTTAATGAAATATATTCTATAAAGATAGATTTTGAAATACGGTCATGTACACTTTTTCAAAAATTTGAGTATTTTTCACGTGAATTTGCGTGTAAGTACGGGCAGAAAGTACATGCTGCTTTAGCACCACTAGTTGTTTTTTTTTATTTTCAAATAACTTATTTCACTAGTAAATAGTTAAAACCTAATACAAGTAGAATTAAAATTACTATAAATCGCTGCCGCTCTAAATCGAACGCATTTAAGGAACCAAAAGCCTTCAACTGTGAACGAGTTTTTTCTGGAGGTACTTTATTGCGTAAATGGCTGAAATAAAATTCGACCCGAACAATAATTTTAAATATCCCGTCAATTGATGGTGATGGAGAAGGCATCTGACATCTAAAAGCAGCGTATATGAAAGGTATGCGCAAAATATGAAGTTCGGGTGCGGGTAGAAACATTACACCCAGACGACAAAGCTTTCGAGACATAAGAAAGCAAACATTTTAATTTAAAGGGGTTAAATGGGCTTCATAAAAATGGAAACAAAAAAGGAACTATTGAATTCAATATTGAATAGAAAACAGATGACAAGAGAAAAAACTGTACCAACACAAAAATTACAATTTTGATGTTTATCATATTTGACCTTCGAAATCTTCTTTTTTACATTCTAATTTGAAAAATTAGCCATATCGCAACGCAACAACTGTCCTTCTAATAATGAGAGGTTGATGAACATTTTTTATATTCTTGATTTGTAATGAACACTTCTATTGTATTTATGCCATATTATGTAATTACAGTATTTACGAAGACTTTTTGTTAAAATATTTAATTCATTGGACTGTTACTCGAGAGCAATTGTTCTTGGACAGTGTGAGTGCTATATTTTGGAAAAACATTTTGGATGGTTTTGTTCAGCAGAATTTTGCTGCTGTAGGTCATTAGTTAGTAATACATAGTTTTGTATTTTTTCCAGTTCCTGGGTATATAACGAAACTGAGGACACGAAACAAAACCGTAGACATATAACCAGAGACTGCAAAGTTTTGTTTACATTCTGTGCGCATTACAAATCATTAGTAAACATATTAACACCATTATGAAATAACAATACCAAATTAAATTCCATTAACATCATATTTTCATCTAGTATTTCACAATTTGCTCTAGACCAACTGTCGAGGAATATGTCGAACTGTTGGCCTGCTTGCGCAAAGGGAAAAATTATAAAGGGAGATATTTTGAATTAGAATCTGTTTCATCAACTGTGCATCAACAAATGATCAGTGTAAATGGTTAAATCGGGTGCTTCATTTCCCAAGCCAGATTCTTGAACCTTGTGAATTCTTCATATCATTCACATCAATTTCACGACAATTTATTCTCCTCCACAAAAATGACAGAAAGGTACACAAATTGAAAAGTCGATAAAATCAATTATATAATTGACGCGGTGAGTTTCCGTGAGCCTTAAATGTGCGTTCAAAACGATAAAGGATATGTAAATGTAAGACTGATCTCAAGGTAAAAAGATTGTATTATTATGCACTCTTATAGCTCCTTTGCTTATCGTGAATGTATGAGAATTCTTATTACTGACATATGGAACAACATTAATTTTAAAAACGTTATTAGTATCTAAAAGAATAGAACATTTTCTGCTTTCGACACAATTTTAAACATAATTTTCAAGAGTTCACACATACATATATGTGAATGAGTGAACTTATGAGTTTGCAAAGATCAGAAGATGTTACTTAAAATCCCAACTGTACAATACGCCGTACAACAGTGCTTTTAAAAAACTTAGATGAGAAATATATTTCTTCAACGAGCGTTCCTCTGAGTGGTATGAGGTTTCCACGTGTGTCTAAGAGATATTCGCTTATTTGTCGTAAGCAAGATTGCAGAGGGCGCTCTATTGACCTCTAATGAGCAGACGAATGGGCTGCCCCTTCTGGCGACGATCAATACGGAGCCAGTGTGAATTCCTTGGCCGGCTTAGCTGCACCACAATGTAGCCATTAACGAGCCCCGCTAACTGATGAATCAGCCTTCATCAGCGATTCCTTCCAGAGAAGATGGCGGCGGAAACAGCACCATTCCCTTGTTCTGAAAAATAGGGTAGTCCGGACTCCACAAGGGATATGGTGGCCCAGCAATTGATGGACATCTATAGCACTTTTGATTACCATTAATAATAATAAATAATGTATATATATACATTATACAGAGAACGATATATATATATATATATATATATATATATATATATATATATATATATATATATATATATATATATATCGTTCTCTGAAATGACAGTTTGGGCATAATAAAGAGAACTCGAATAGTGAAGACAGTTACAGAACCGTCCTTTAGGTTTGTCTTCAAAAGGATGCAAGATGAAAAGACTGGCATAGAATGTTAATGGTGAGATTATTAAGGCGAAGAAAATGCACGTAACTAATGGGACATTCGTATTCGGACATTCGATGAACATTTAAGCCGTAATATAATATCATGCATAATTTTTAATAATTTTTTTGTAAAAAATGAATAAATTTTGAATATCAAGAACATAATTCATTGATGTGTCCGGTCACGTCAACTGCTACAGTCATTAGTCCTGAAAGTGGCGGTGTTCCTCCCGCGCTGTATAGTGAGATGCAGTCACACATCGGTTTGCAATCTATTTTCTCCGACAGGTATCTTTCGCCAGTGGGACACCGCTTCAACCAGGATGAACTCTAATCTACTGACATGTGAGGTAGTGTTGTGTATGTGAATCTCGGTGTGTATGTAGGGGAAAGGATAGGTCAAGAAAGAGGAAGGAAGTATTGCGCGGTACAAGGCCTGTTTGTTAGAGTACTGCTCCGTCATTCGCCTGGTAGTGTTATAAGAAAACACGGAAACCCACCGAGCAGAGCAGCTGGCCACTAGTCCTCCAAACAGCGGCTGAAATCGATGTAGCTATGAATATAGCTAGTATCGAAAATTCGCCACCGTCATGACTCGATCCCTAGAACCTCTCGGTCAGAGTCAGTGGCTGGTTGAAACTCAGCTGGTGCAGAAAGGTAAGTTACAGATATTTTATCCTTGATAAGTTAAGGGAAGAGGATTAAATATTTTATTAATTCGCTTACGTTAATATTTGTTTATTTGTTATTTACAATCGGTCGTGTCTTATCACTGCCTCGATGAATTCGTGTAAAATGAATGAAATGTGAATTCTAGCTAGCGGCTCTCGTAGCAATCCGTTCTGAACAGAACTCTTGCGGAAAATAACCCGTTTCTGTCTCCCCAACTCTTTCATAGGAAAAATAACGGGCTTCCCTGTCAATGGAGGAGATCCTCTGGCCGTTTCTTTCCGCTGAAACAGGCGCCCACGTCCTCGCCGTCCGCGCGCGGGGAGGCCGGGCGGGCGACCGCCGTCCACAACTCCCAGCGCGCAGCGTGGACTTGTGCGTCACAGGCTGTCAAGAACCAATTCGGAGGGGAACCGAGTTACCACACATCATATCCTTCCCATGCAGGTCCAGCGGAGCGGCGAGCCAGACATAACTCCTCCTCATTTCGACTCGGACCTCAAATGAATTGGCGGGGGGAGGGGGTGGCGGGCGGAGCACATGGCACACCTCCCTAAAACAGGCAACATATTGATCCGGCGGCGGCGCGGTGGCATTTGCATCGCGGCTCTACTTTGCGAAGCGGTGCGGCGGCGGGGGCGGGGCGGCGTGCGGGGGAGCGGGGGAGGGGGAGGGGAAGGCCAGCGCTGCGCACACACTCCGCCTAAGTAAAGAAGGAGGCGCGGGTGCGCACGCGCAAAGTGCTCGCGATGCGCTTCGCCTGAGCCCTTCGCACTTTTGTCCCAGCGCCCCCCCCCCTGCCAGGTGGACGCTCTCATTGAGGCGGCAACTGAACAAACGGGAGCCAGCCCTCGCAGTGGAAACACCCTGAAGTGGGGAACTTAATAGATAATAAGACATGGGCACTTCAGGCACTACATTTGACCCAAGCCAAAGATGAAACTGATCACCAATTATAAGATATCACCGGACACAACCAGATCTCATAAATAGTGGGCGTAAATTTAAGTAATGTAATACGGTGAATGTGAGTGGCACGCGAACCCAAAACAAAGTAACCAATCGATGAAACGTTTCGTATTGTAGCCATTTCCTCGAGAGCGCTAACTGTGCGTTCTCATCTTTAAGTGGGTGGGCTCTAGCCGAGGAAGAAAATGAGCGAGCGGCCCTAACGGCTCGGCGCCCCCGGCGCGTGTGTGAACGAATGTGGAGGCGGCGGGGCGGCGCGGAGAGCAGCGTAGCGGGGCGGAGGGCCGGCCGCGCGGGGCTGGGGCGGGGCGGGAGCGGCGGCGCGACACGCCCCTTGCGCTGGCGCCGCGTCCGGGGACTAGCGCGCTGCCATAACTCATTGCGGCTTCAGGAAGCGCGACTGAGGTGTCGCTACCTCCACAGCCCTGATTTAATTAACCCCGTGGGGCTGGTTAGTATGATTTACGAGGAGGGCCCAGATGGCGCGGCGCGGGCGCGGTCGCGGATAAGGGGCCGACGCCCGCGCACCGCCGAGGACGGGGCTGAGGCCGAGGCCGAGGACGAGGACGAGGAGGGCTCGAGAGCGCTCGGGCGGCGCGGCGCCGGCAGGACAGGGGAGGGGACGGCGGCGGAGCGGACCAGGAGGATACGGGACGGCGGAGACGATGCGGCGGCGCCAGCGCAGCCTCCGGTGGCGGACCTCCTGCGAGCGGGGATTGCGGAAAATGATGGAGGTTCCGTGCAGGCGCCGGGCGCGGGTCGCGCTGACGCCGCCGCCGTCGGGAGGATCAGACGCAATAGGGGCGATGGCAATCGCGCTGCAGCTCGCCCGATCGAAGAGGAGAACGCCGCGGGCGAGAGGCTTTAGGGAGGCAATGATGGCAGTAACGGGCGTGAAGGTAGAGAAAACCAGCATGAGATCTGTGAGCGGATAATAGGCAAGGGAGACGGTTAAGTGCAAAAATGTGCAAGAAGAGATGATAAAAGTGCATGATATTCCGGAGTCGACGGGGTGTCGGAAGTGGGAACGGTCAGCAAGGTTTCCGAGACGTTCGCAGAGAAAACAGATTCCTCGTCACGACGAGCAAACTGGAGGAGGTGCGGAAGAGAGCACGCAGTGTGATCTAGGCCGGGGTTGGTGATGGTGATGCGAACAGCCGGCCTCAGAGGTCCCGAATGGCCGCGCCGGAGCTGGCCGAGAGGCGACGAGGGCCGTCGTGGCGCCAGGGGGTCGTGGGCGTGGAGCCTCGTGGACGTCAGCGCCGCTACGAGGGCCCAGCCGTGGACGCGTTGCCGCCCCGCCTCTCGCGCGCTCGCATTCCACGCGCATGCTGCGTCCGGCGGCGCCAAAGGCCATCGGCCGGGCGGGCGGGCGGGCGGGCGGCGACGCCGAGGGCGAGGGCGAGGGCGGGGGCGGGGGCGGGGGCGGCTGCCGGTGATTTACCTTGCTCTGTGCCGAGCGCCGGTTGCTCCGCGCCTAAGCGCGCGGCGCCCCGACTGTTGGCGGATGCCTCCGCCCGCGGCGCCCCCTAATAACGCGCACGGGACCGGCGCCGGAGCCACCCTTCGCCTCCGCGGGTAACCAAGTTAATTTCAACCGAAAATGATTCCATGGGAACAACTGTCCGAGGAAATAAGATTGATCAAGTTTCAAATTAATATCTCCGCCGAAGAAGGGAAGAAATAATACCGCCCCGCGTGGGGAGGGGGTGGCTTCCCAAGGAGGGGAGGGGTGCCGCCGGCGTGGTGCGGGGCCTGGGGGCGGAGAGCGCCGAGCGCGAGGGAGGCCGGGAACTGATCGGCAGGGTGGCGACGGTGGCCGTCGGAGAAGGAGGACGGTAGGTGGTCGGTGAGAAGGAGGCGTGCACGATGGCACTGACGGGATCATACACGCGGGAGCAGGGCGGGTGCCATCCTGCCATTGCCTGACCAGTGCTACAGCAATCAGGGTCGTAAAACGTATTGGCTGTGCATCATATACTACGTAGGCATGTGCACAGGGCGGCCAGGGACACCCGTGGCCTACCTGAAAAGCTTCAATACCTGTAGCCTTATAGGTAGCTATACGGAATAAAACATTTTATTTCCGTAAATATGTTCAATTCCTGATTTTCCCCTCCCTCTGACAATGTGTGGAGTTGTTATGCCACATTTGGGAACGAGGCATTTCAAGCTATCTGGCACACCTATAAATAGTTCAATGTAAAATGTTCTATTTGCTTCATTTGTTCCATTTGCAATGTAAAATGTCCCGTCCATGACTGAATAGTGAGATCTAAAAATTTTGTTGTCTTAACATCAGTCAATCGCTCGTCGTTCTTAATCATTGGAGTGAACAATTGTTTATTTCAAATGAAAAACTGCATAGAAACCGTTTTTCCTTCGTTTTCTATCGATTTGTTTTTAAGAAACCAACTTGAAATAACTGATTTACTGAGTTGTCTGAGAATCAGCCATTGGTGCACTTACCTTATTCATAAGCGATTATTATATATTTCCAACATTAAATTATCTATTATTAAAATAATCACTATGGTCTTCAGTATTTCATTATAATTTTGTCAGACAATCGGCAAAATAAAATCTTAATTAATAGTCAGTTGATGAAAAAATATAAAATGATTTGAAAACAAAACTTAAGAGAAATATATCATGACTTGTTTAAGAGACGGTAAGAAAAGTCTTCCCTCAATCAAGAAAGAGCATGTTAAATACTAGCCGTTTTCTGAACAATAACTTCATTTCTTCCCACATTAATATTAATAAATAGGTTTCAAAATTACATACGAACATATCTTTATATAGCTTTGCTTTTTTAGTTAATTTGAAGCACGTTGTCGGAGCGCTTGCTTTTTAAATGTTTGTGAAGCTTTGCTAGCAAAATCGGAAGATAAAGGACTGTCCTGAGCAATAAGTGCCAATTGACAACCTGTCTCACTGACAAATATATTAATAATAATGGTTCATTAATAATCTAATAACTTAATATAATCTTAATAACTAAAATCTGCACGTGATGCTTGAGAGAGTTACACTTACTGTCCAAAAGCAAATAGGGAGCACAATTTGTTGGCAAAAGGGCAAAAACTAAAACCGAATGCCCTTTGCTTACATTTTTTAGAGAGCAAGTTTTAAAAGTTTAAATTTAATTTCAAAATTAGATTTTCTAAAACAAATTACAACATGAAAACTATTAAAATATCATTATTTCAAAGAGTTTCTAACGACATGTTAATAATAATCGGAAGCAAAAGTCCGCAGCAGATGGTATTATCCGTGTGCACACGATCGTTTGGCTGCATCTCCACCAAAAATTGATGATTCTAGAGGGTGAATATTCCATCCCGAACGAACGTCTAGCCATGGCCCGAGTAATGCATTGATTGTGGCGTCGGGTCGTCACGAGAAAAATGAATTACAAGGCAATAACACGCGTCGGCAAAAGCAGGTCTGGATGAGGGTGCCCACACAGCGTGGGGTGTAGGTGGGCTGTCGCAGCCTACGGGGGGGGGGGAGATATATCCGGCAGATATTCCACACTGGACGTAACGAGTGAAACGCCCAGTTTCATGCGCACCTGCTTTCGTTTTATGGACGATATTACCTATATTCACGTAATAATGCATAAAGTGAACTCGTATTTCTCATTTCCATTTCATTAATATACAATTCTATATTAACAATCCATAACCAAGGCGTTGCTAAATTTTCATGATTCTGGAGAGACTTTTTGCATGAGTTTATTTTGGTTTTGATGATTATTATAGCGCAGTACCTATAATTATTCATTGTCATTGTTGTGCACGATACAATGATATAATGTATGTTGCACGTGTCCTGTTTTATAGATAATAAACGCCAGAGCACGGGTTACAGTGAAAAGAGAGCCTCTGAATACTTAACGCCTTACCAACGAAATGTAAACGCTGACATTTCCTGCAAGAGCCATACACAGATTACTGGGTGTTTTCAATCTTGACTCGCTTATCCAACAATGAAGCACGTATAATATGGAAAGCTTCTAAAGAGAATGAGCAAGAAAAACTGCCATTCCAATAAAATAAAACGAGGCTATTTTGAGTTTGGGGACACAGAGAAGGGTGAAGTTAATGTAGCACCTTGGCACAGGGTTGTAACGACGAATATAAGGTTTTCTCTAGCGGTCCTGTCCTAAATGACGTCACTCGATAATGATCAAGTATACTACGTTGACTAGTCAATATGCCAGAGCTGTAGAGCGACATTTATGTGCAATTTATTAAATATCGGCTACAACCCGAATGTCCAAGAAGGTAGAAGACCTCAGAACAAAATGCAATATCCATGGCTACAGATATTTTTTCGAGTCTGAGTTTCGAACGGTCCACAGTATTCATTCAACATATTAGAGGTCATAAGTCGACATATTGGTAAAGAATACTGTCCAGAACCGGCAACACAAAATATTTGATGGATTGACACAAAAACGAAACGCGAAGTACGTCTCTACACCTCTCGGTTTTAATAAAATGAAGGAGGAAGTCTCAGTTAATGGAGGGTTATTTTAAACTTTTTTTCAGAAACCAGAACCTGGAGCTAATACACAATACAAAAGGTAGTCACGAAGTCTAAGTTGAGATATCGACAGCAACGAACATGACGTCGATGGGTCCCCCGCCGAGCAGAACTCGCACTCTGTTCGCAATCGCTCCCGCAATCGATACGCGCCGCCAACCAGTCTGCCACTTAATACAATCCTCGCCGCGAGATGGGCGTATTATGTTACCTTACATATGTTCTTAGTGAAGCCTTCGGCAAGCCTGTGGCAGATGACCCCTATGATTAACTTGCAAAGCTGGCATACTCCGGGTAAGCCCGGGATCGGCATTTCTACATTTATTTAAGCAGATGCGATTAAGTCGTTAAGAAATCGGAAGAATATGAAAACGAAGCCGCAGCCGAGAGGGCACGCTCTGTTAAGAACACGGTCCAATTATCTCCGGAGGCACGTACGGGCTTCAGTCTAAGAAACTTAATGACCACGTGCCAGGTTTCATCGAAGTTTCAGCGGCGAAGAAGCTCGCGTCTAATGAAATAGCGGGCCGCATTTCTTCGTGGGGCGATCCCGCGCCCCGACACCGGAAGTCGGGCACCACTCAAGAGAGCCCCACCGAATAGTGAGCGCCGGCACAGAACGATCCGACGGAAAGTTGTTAATAACAGGCAGCGACACGCAACACAAACAAAAGCGGAGCAAGTTTTGAAAGAATCCGCCGCGATACAGCGGCAACGGATAAAAATCCGCGTCGCGCGACGAACGGAAGTGGAAACACCTCAGGCGACGCCGCGCTCGCCCGTCCCCCCACGCGGCGCAAGTTTTAAGAACTCCGCGAGTTCCAATATATGCTAACGCGGTCTCGGGCAAATCCATCTGCGAACAATCGGAGGAGCAACGGAGGGCAAACGATCGGCTCGCCGTGGCCAACGCGCCGCGCATGCGCGTGCCGTCCCCGCCGCCGCCCACGCGCCTGCGACCCCTGCCCTGTCCCCGCGCCGCGCCGGCGGGGACTGCCGGGGAGCGCGGGGAGAGAGGAGCGAGCGGGGCCTACCCGTTGGCCGGGATGTGGCTGCCTATTGCGCCTCTATGTTCTCGTCTCTCACTGCGCCGAAGCCCATAACTTATACAGCAACCTTCATGTAAGGTCAATAGTGACAGGCAGCGACTGCAACATTTACGAGACGGCCGCTGGCGCAGAGACGACGTTCCCCACCCCGGCGACTCCCCCTCCGTGATCCCCTGCCCCGCCCCCCGCTCCCGCTCCAGGCCCTCCTCCGCCCGCCCGCAGCGCGAGACCCCGTTGCGACGCGCCCCAGCGTCTCCCCGCCCCCCCTCGCCCTCCCTCGCCCCCGCCGACGACGACGCCAACCGCGGGGGCGCCTCCTCTGTCTGAATATTTGATGGTGACGGCTTTGGGAAACCGTCAGGTTGCAATATCGTCACCGGCATGAAGTTCCGCGGGGGCGGGGAACATTGATATCACACATACAGAATCGCGGGGGAAGAGACCGAGCGCTGCCAATGTCAAGACTAGTACATCACCATGAGGAGGAATACACGCGAACGCCGAAGATGGAGCGACTCAGTCGGCTTCTGCCCGAGCTTCAACTCTAGTTTCGTAATCATGTACACTCCAGAAATTGGAGGTGACTGTTCTTGGAAGTAATGTGGAAGTGAGTCGTGACTGAATAGTTACGTCACAGCGCCAGAATTCCAGAAGATGACACCAAAAAGGAATCCAGTAGACATATGGGAGTTTATGAATACTCAGACTTGTGGGACACTTAATCAATAACAACAAATCTACAGGTTTAATTTTTTCTAGATGATACCGCACTGATGTTTTCTTCCTGTTGGATACCTTGAATACTGAAGACGATTATAGATTTCAGAAACAAAGCACTACTGGTGACTTAGATTCTTGTTATAATTGGAGGCGAAAAGTTATGTGAGACCTTGTAAACAGTAAAATGAAAATGGATTTATTAGAAAATTTCCCGAGAATATTGAAAATAGTGGCTTCGGGGTTCAGACAGTGAAAATGTTTGAAGATTAGATTGTACCTGTAATAAAACCATCTGAATGTACGAAGAACTGTATAACAAGAATAATAGAGTTGCTACATGTTGTTTGTAGTTCAGAATAGTTTTGATAACCTCTGCCATATAACTCCAGTAATCTTTTTTTGCTTCTGTTGATTATAAATTTTATATCATGACGTTTTCAACCCTACGTGATGTTCAGTTTTATAAACTAGGTTTTTTCAACTTATATGCAAATTACCAAATATCAAATGTAATTTAAGCAAACTATTATCAGTCAATGATATATTATTCAGACGCGGATCCCCGCGGAAGGAAATGAGGGAAATCCCCCCCCCTAAACGTTTCCGTAACTATTAGTTTTAACTTGTCACAAAACTTTCAAGCAGAAATATTTTCGGATAATCATTAACAGGAATAAAATCGTATTGCAGAATGACCTGAGTGTAGACTGTGATATTTTACAAAATCTGTAATATTACACATTCGACCAAAACATTTTGAATTTCTTCACACAAAATTTCTCTGGATCTCCCCTGTATTATTCAAAATATTTGTAACGAAAAATCAGAATTTGCTTCATACATGCAGGACTTTATTACATAATGATACGATGTATCCTAGGAAAATGAGATACGATTTCTAAAATGATCAAAAATAAAATTCTAAAAATGTGCTCAAGCAACCCTTACTCATAAACTCTACTAATAAAAACTATGTGCAAAGGCAAATGAGCAACATATTTTGGACAATATCCCTTATCGTGTCCAGCGTGTAGAAATCGATTTACTGCCGCGACAGCGTGGAAAGCGATTGCTTGAAAAACTACATTTCACACTTAGCTCAAGAAAACGTGCACAGATAGTGAATGTACATTAAAGTCCAGAAAAACCAGGGGCCTTTCAGCATTTGTTAAATGTATCAGGAAAAAATGGACGGATCATTGAACCATAACCTGAGGTACAATTCTTGTTACAGACTTATTCTTTTACAACTACACAGAATAAATGGTAAATAATGCATTAATTTTTATTCTTAAAATTAATACTATTTTAATTTTTGATGTTCAGTGTCATCCCTAATTGTACAGAATAATGCAAAAAAGATTATACTTGGCTTAGTGTTAAACTTGGTGATTTTAATCTGTCAATATCATCTAGCAATGTACTGTAAAATAATATACATGTGTTGTATGTGAATTATATGAAGTGAGATGTTGATAGTGATTTTAATCAAGCAAAGTGGTTAACTATTAATTTTGCTCTCTCGTATATCTCATATATTAAGGCAAAACATTTTAAATACCATTAATTAATTGGCACGCCAACTGCTATGAGCATTATTCCCGTTAGAGTAGTGAAAGTTTTATATCTGGAGGTGGTGTTTACCCCTAGCTAGATGGTCAGGTCCGTGGCCATCAGGTATCTCTTCCAACGACGCACCCCCCCCCCCAAGCTCTGAGCTCCTGACTGATCTTCCAGGATGTATGGTAGTATGATATGATATGATTCATGGATGTATGGTAGATGTACGGAAGTGCCCCTGTGTGTGTGTGTGTGTGTGTGTAAGGAGAGAGGAGAGGGCAGCGAACAAGAAGGAAAATCAGTCGCGGTCTGTATGGCCGTTTGTTAGGGTACAGCTTCGTTAATCGCCTGGAACTGATTGAAGAAACCACAGAAAATTACCGATAAGAGCAACCGGCCTAGAATTCTTCTCCAGTGGGGGAGTTTGTGTTAGCTATCTAGCAGGTGTGGGAAATACGTCACCGTCTGGACTCGAACCCTAACACGTCTCGGTCAGATTGCTGCGGAAACATCGGCTAGCTTTGAGCTAAACTCAGCTGTTTTTACAGAAAAAATGTATACTTCATTACAATGCTAAAGTTGATCTTGAAGATCTTGTGAGGGTAGGTAAGGTAAGCTTGCTCTTAAAGATCGTAAAGTAAAGATATTATTGTATGATTACCGCCTGAACGCAGTATCAGAGAATTTGGAAATTACTCATCAAATCAAGTTACTTATGATAATTGAAAACAGCAGTTAAAACGAGAAATAAGTTTGTCCTGCGGTTCATCTGGCAACGAGTTTTAATATAAAGTGAAAATATGTATGTCTTTATGTATTATATATTTGTCATGTTAGGGGCGGATTAATCCGACTTCCGCCAGCTAGTAGTGTTTCCAGGCCTAGGCTACGTTTTTATTTGTAATCCACGCCTGGGGAGGTATGTGGCGAGTATACCTAGCTTACTGGACATGTCTTAGCTTTCTCTTTGGTCACACAGTTATAGAAACTGAGACAATTTTTATAAGAAAGCTACAGATTCACTTTTGCCTCGACCGGGTGTCGAAGCCGCGACTGCCACACGGACAGCTAGCACGCTCTCCATGAGCCACCCGAGGGGCAATGTGAAAATACGTAATTGAACAAATAATTTTAGTTATAGGTCACAGAATGGCCCTCTCGTACGCCTAATGAATGATACCCGGAAAATTTTGACGGTCAGATATTAGTCTTTGAACGAAAACAATGATAAAATCTCGTTGCTCTTGCTGCTATAAAATTGGGTAAAATACTGGTTTAATAAAAAAATTACCTCTATGAATTAATATACCAACAGATGAAGGGATGTTGCTTTCTGTTCCACTTTTTCAGTATATACTTTCAAATTAACCCGTTCTAAAATTTTAATTCAAACTTTGTGTTCAAAAGTGTACATTTTTATTATAATTGATCATTGCATTTTTTCTGCTCAATTACATAAGAGACGTTTTAGGATGAAATTAATCAAAGGTAAAGATTTGAAAAGCGATATTTTACGATTTTTAAGGTAGATACATACAATAGATTCATTGTATGTATTTACAAGAAATAATAATTCATAAAATGATTGATAATATCACACCAATTTTTCAAACATCTAAATATACACACAGCCCGAATTGTTGAGTTCGAAGGCAGTTATGTACTATGATGGTGTTAGAGAAGTAGCAAAATAACTAATACTAGCTGGTTTGACACTTCCAGCGGGCATTTTCATGTTAAAAGGTTACATTTCTGCTTTGCAAGTTCATTATAAAAATAAATTTTAAACATATTACTGTTGCCTGTCTTGTCCATTTTCAGATATAAAAGTTACATAAAAAGTGTCGTTTAACATATTTGTTTAATTTTTGGTTTCATTACAAAATTAGCTTTAATTATTGCCAATCGGATAAATTAAATCGTAACGATTCATGTAAACACCGAAAAGAGAATATAGTTTTTCAAAGCGTTTCATCAATATACTCGTAGTTGCATTGAGATCTGATATTAAATTATCAATTATACGTATCCTGCTGACGATACTGCATGCTCCTTCTTTCTGATGTCGGTGAATTAAACGTTCTTAATTATCATTTTAACATCTTATTTATTACATTTATTGAAATCATACAATTTTACTCGAGTTCTTTTAACATATATAATATCATTCATACATCAAACAACTCACTCTTATTTTTTAATTATTTTAATTTTAAATCGCATAAACTACAAAGGTCATGAGCAATTATTACGATAAAGATATGCAATCACAGCTCTGCGAAAATATCAACATTTTTACAAAATTGTATCACTTTTTCTTGATAGCTTGACGATGATAAAATTGCATTGAAGTTTTTATTTCGTAGATACACTTGTCTCTTTTGATTGTGGATGGGGCATTCCAAAAGGACGTGGTTTACTGATAGGACAGTATTGCCGATGCTAGATGGGTTGTGAACTTTCTCAAATAGAAATTTATGAGAGAATTGTGAGTAATTTGTACTAATTCTTGGCAGAGCAACTTGTTCTTGACGATTAATCGAGGGATTTGTTACAAGTCCAAAGAATGTATTTTTATGAAGTGTGCTGTATTTTTCAATTTGCCAAATTACCACTGTGTATTTAATTTATTCCTAATGAATTTTCAAATATCTGGAACTCTGTTTCGGATGAATGATATTGGTGCCCAATTGTAGCTCGCTCTCCCCTGGCAACTTATTTCACACAATTATATGAAAGCATGCGCTTTTCTACAAAACCATCAAAAATGTGTGTGGGATTCTTCTAGAATGTCATAGAATATACTCTACAGAATGAAGAGAATAGAACTACAGAAAGCAATGACAAATAAATAATTCTCAAACCACTATTTGTGACATTTTTGCTCTCAGAACATGCAAGATTTGGGTACTGGTGTTTTCTGAAAACCTAGGTAGGGAGTTGAAGACATTGATTTAACCTCATCAGGCTCTGAGTTCTTCACTGCTATAAAATTAAGAATCCTGTTCTTCTTTATGTCAAATGTTGTCAGTGTCAAAATGAAGACGCCGAAAAAAACTCCCTACAAAGTTTCACTAAAGACACACTGATACAGCCTAAAAACTCGTGCGTTTTAAAACTTGCATTCAATTGCCTTAAGTAAATGTCTGCAAGAACTATTCGCGCGAATAAACAGTGTCAAAGGGGTCGTAGCAACACTGTGCAGTGACGCCAGCTTTCAAGTTTCAAAGTCACATTGACACATCCCAAAGGTGTACAAACATCAAACAATGAAAATGGTCCCTAAACAACGTATTACTTTATTACGTCGAAACAAAAAATCGAATGATGTTAAAAACATTACATCGAACGTACTTGACTGTTACTCTGAAAGCTATCATATCCTGGGCCTTATACCATAACCTGATTGGAACACGAAACGACACCTGACTCCACGAGATTGGAGATTCCAACCGGTGAACGACAGGCGGCAACTCGTGATCGAGGGCAATGCGTAGTTTGAATGGATGATATTACGTAAGTCAAAATACGTGGTGAAATTTCGTAATAATGTCTTGTTTACATTTCATATTTTTGTGTAAAGTGTGTTTGAATGAACAGTCAGCTTTGAAATTTCGTCAAGAACACATTATTACGCACACAGATAGTGCGGTAGAGAAGATGCAAGTGAACGCATATGGCTTGAACACACCAAGAAAATGCAAAAAGCAAGAAATTGCTTTGCAAGCTAGTTCAGAAGCAATTGCGTAGTATATGGCTTTCTGGAAATGTCATTGTAAATAAGCTTCTGCATTAAATTATACGATTTCGTTTTATGTTTTTCTTTTTTTTCCCAACCAACATTTTTAAATTTATTTTCTTGTTGATTATTACATAGATAAGTAACACGTTTTATTACACATATGTTTAGGATACTTACTACTAACTTACATATTGTGCTTAATCTATTACATGGGCGAAGAAGCCAATTAGAGACATTGTTAATTGTCAATTTCAGCGAAGTTTTGCAAGAATTTATGGAACAGGGATTTGTTTCGAATTCGAGTTGGTCGATTTCGACCGAGGTAGAGTGCATTTAGTCTGGGGATTTGTGGTATAGTGAAATAGAAGTCGGAGGCGAGTTCATTAATATGGTTGAATATGGGTTCGATGGATAATTCATTGTGGAGTTGGTCGTTGGTGACAAAGCAGGGGGCGTTAGTGATTATCCTTAGGTACTGATTTTGGAAATTTTGTATTTCGTGAATGTTGGTTTTTGCGACGTTAATCCAGATGAAGCATGCGTATAAAAGGAAGGATCTTAAGATGGCTTTGTATATTATTATGGCTGTGATATATGGCAGTGAGGAATTTCTATTGATAATAAGTTTTAGTTCAAGTTAATTTATGTTTGCTTGATTAACGCCCCAACCAACTGTTCGGCAACAAAGTAGTTTGAAGCCGAAGTAAAATGATTTGGAATTTATGCGTGGCGCAGACTCAAGCTTGCTATGTGTTATTCACGGAGGCTGAACGCTGGGGCTTCGTAGCCCACCTTAACTCGTGGCGAATCGTCAACTTGAACCTAAGAGGATAAGATTTTAATTTCTGGCCTGCATGAACAAGAATGCTTTTGTCGAGTGTGGGAAAAATGGATTCCTCAAGCAGCAAAAAAATGGTACACGTGAATATTTATTATTATTATTTATTATTATTTCTTGCTCGTCGCATAACGTCGGTTGTATCATAAACAGTATTGCAATGAGTATGGAAATAGTCATGGATCAGGCATGAGAAATTGCAGATAGTTTGTTGAGCAGAGTTTTTTTTTTTAGCTTTTTGCTCTTCTGCGCGCTTTGGAAACTAGTAAAGTACATATGACACAATTCCGTACGCAGGTTAGGGTTGATGGACTTCACGTTCTTGTGGTAGTGAGACTATTCTTTCTCGCGGGGTACAATAGGAAATAAGGATTTCCTATTAGGACATGTAACTTAGATACGGCACCAAGACAGGCTTACGCGGAACTCACCAACAAATTGCAAAAAGTAAGAAATTGCTTTTCAAGATACTGAAGAAGCACTGTGTAGTATATGCCTCCTTGATAATTGCATTGTAAAATAATAGCTATAGTGAATAGATGATGCTATGACCTCAAACGAACTTTCCTGTTTCATTCCTCTGGAATTAATCGTTATCAGATCAATATTATTCCCTTGCGTATGAGGCAGAAGATGAGTATAAACAATATTTGCGACAAATGAAGAGGAGCATAACACATCTTTGGCAATGAAGTTATTCGCAGTTTAAGTGAGAAGGTACGTTGCAGGTACTTGGATAATTTGAACTTCCATAATTCGAATATGTTGTCAATTGGGAAGTTTACGTCGGTCTTCTTATGTAAACTTCATATATAAACAGTGAGAAAGAATAATGAATAATTCTAACTTTACTTTCCTTAATTCGAAGTTTTTGTAAACTCTTTGAATCGAAAAATTGACAAAATGCGAACGTGTTTTTGTTAAAATACTATTTCGTCAATGTAAATATTAAAGGAAACAATACGAAACCATTTGTGTTAATGGATACGATCTGTAAATATTATATTGTGCAACGTTTTCATTATTGTTGCTTAGTTTTCAGAAAATTGTTCATTCACGAGCGCGAGGTTAAAAAGTTAAAGCTGAAGAAACACCGTTGACATTATTGCTAAGAAAACGAATGCTGTTGGATGTTATTGAGATTAATCGATTGTGTTACAAATCATTTTATTGGCTACGTATGCATCAAAATTATCAATTTTACTTACACATTTTATTATCTCTATTTAGTAATTATTATTCTGCATAAATTTTACAAATAGTATGATAATCTGCTGGCCTCTTAGCAGAGTTGTGTTTACTCGTACTCATTCTCTCTCAATAAACATTTACTTATTGAAAACGTGCCCTTTTCAGGCATTTATTTATTCTAAAACCAAATAAAAATATACACTTATCTAATTTGAATGTTTGGGTAATCCGAATTCTTTGTTGGACATTTCATATTGGAAGTATCCAAGACTCGCTATATTATTTCGTATCCTGCGGTGGAGACAAACACTCGCTGAAGCTGTTTTCATTTTGTAGCTTACATCTGCTTGACCAACCTGGATTAATATACCTGATGTAATAATGATATGCAAATACATGATTATCTAAGTAAACAATCTTACTGATACATCTCTTTAAGTAGTATGCAGAGTTTGCGTTTGCGACATGCAAGACCTTTTTCACAATAAATCATTAACTCATTTGTTTGATTGATGAAATTTTAATGAATTGGTTATAGTGTCGCCTAACAGAACAGTAAAAAATAAACTATCTATATACATTCATTAATTTGCCTAAACACAAAATAACAACACGTTTTTCGTTACATAATAACGTCACTGTATTAATCATCACACTCAATATTCTATGTTGTTTTCTCCTCATTCTTCCCATAACTGTGCTGTTCCTTAATATCGCCTTTATGATTCAAAGGAAAAATAACATCGTCATTCAAGATAGGAAAAATACATTCACTGGTTTTGACGTAGTGCTAATAAATACTCTAAACTTAACGAAAGCAATTTTACCCTTCATTACACTTTTATTTATTGACCGTCAAATACAGTTAAAAACTGTCGTACTATGAAGTAAAGTATATTCTATGCATGTTTTGCCATAATCTTGGAGTTTCTTGTCGTAGTCGTACAATCAGTAGATGATACTAACTTCTTTCAAAATATATTAATTGTTTGTGATATACACCGAATATTATTTCAATTTGTCCTGTACCTTTTCTGCAATTGTGGGTAAAATACTTAACGTTCTGTGGTACGAGCACGAGCGCACTGCGATCAACTCATTTATTTCATCTCGCTTGCACACAACATAACTTGTAGTAAAATCTTACGGTCACACAATGAAGGTATCAAGCGTACTACTCTATTCTAACGCAATTTTGAAACAGCATTAAACATTAGGAGAAAAAAATTGAGATAGCTGTATTCACTGTTTACATTACACGGGTTTTTAGGACAACAATTTCCTTATCAAAAGGTAAATTAACGAACTGAATCAGGAATAACGACTAAAGCACCTGTGCTAGAGGGGAGAAGAATAAATAGAACCGCTGCCCTCGCACTGGTGCGCCATGTGCGTGTTTATACAATTATTACAATAAATATTACTGCATGTTTTACTTTTTTCGCAAATGTATTTAATAAGTGCACCTAATACAGGTATTTCATTTACCCGTATATTTGTCTATCCCAAGTTGAATAACATTATTGATAAAATCATGCTCTCTAATCAATAGGTTTTTAAAATGCACTTTCTGTTAAATAAAAATGTTTGATGTCAATCCGATTTAAATAAAAAGTCTGCTTTAATTTAAAAAATCGAGCGTTTTTGATGTTTGTAAAATATCGTGATATTTCCAACACTGATCAGAGTCCGCACTGGTTTTAATTACGTTACGTTTTTAGAAGCTTCCCGGCGGCGCTCCCTCGCCACCTCCTCAACGCGGCTTCCCCTCCCCCCTCCGACCCGCCGCCGCCGGCGTCCTTTCGCGTCGCTGTCGGCGCCGCCCCTTCCGCCAGAACCTCCTCCGCCGCCACCTCTGCCCCCGTCGCCTGCGCCGCCGCCCCCGCTGTCCCTCCGGGCGCGGCCTGCGATCAACTAGGGTCGTGCCCTTAGCAGAAACGGAGTCATTTCTTACCAGTTAATAGTTATGCGTAATAACGTGTACCCTCTTCCTGGATATTATAGGTTAAATTTTGTTGTACTCAACCTGGTAGGTAAAAACTGAACTACTAGCATTCGCCGCATTAACAACTGTGCACGATAATTCAGTATTGGCAGTAGTTTCACTGCAGCAATCACGTGGGCTGTAGTTTCACACACTGACTTGCTGGTGTTGAGCTCTATAGTTCTTCTCTGCAGTATTCTATGGTCCGTGCACGTATCAGTCGTAGCTATGTTCGATTTGGGAACATTA
Organism: Gryllus longicercus; assembly: GCA_038098605.1. Taxonomy (NCBI): domain Eukaryota; kingdom Metazoa; phylum Arthropoda; class Insecta; order Orthoptera; family Gryllidae; genus Gryllus; species Gryllus longicercus. The sequence continues at coordinate 961,835 of JAZDUA010000159.1, read as the reverse complement.
ACATGTTTACTTTCGTTTGTTTATAAAGCTCTTATTTCTGTAACTCTTATCGAGAAATAACTTTTTAGACGATCTCTACTTTGAACGTCATGTGCGACTCGTTGCAGTTCTCTTGAGCTCGGTGCTTGGGCCGACGATTGAAGACAGCCTTCAAATGGCGCATCGCCTGATTGCATCCCGCGCTGAGTTTTCCCAGACACCTCCGTTCCAGTTCATTTCCTTTCGCTTTTGGCGACCAGAGAAATCTAACCCGATTGGGGGAGGAGAATGGAATGTAGTTACGTTTCCATAATAAAATAACGCAAGTTGATGTGGCAAAATCATTGGATGTGTTAGTGGTAATTAATTGTATTTTATGTGTGTATGGTATTTAATTCTATTTTACAATTTTCAACTATTTGAATTCTGCCTATTGTAAGGGAAGACCATGACTTCCTTTACCATCTTACTTGGAGCAGCCCACGGTATATTTAGAAATCAGTTTTAATAAATTAAGAATATTGAATAGTTTAATTGCAAATAACTGCAAACCTTACCTCATCATTTCTGTTTGACCAATACAATACACGAGGGAGGTTAGAAGGTGTGTTTACGCAAGAGCAAGCTTTAAAGACTGATACTGCGCTGAGCACTTCCTCGTAGTCAGGAGGAAAACCGTAGGGTTGGGGCTATGCCTTTTTGCGAAGACCGGTAAATGGTTTAGGAAAATGCAGGAAACAAGCGGGATTCATCCTGTAAGATAGTATGTTCGTTAGATCGACCACGGTCAAGTAACCATCAAAAAATACTTCAAACGAAAGCAAAAGCACTGTTCTTCAAGACGGTAAGAAAAAAATTGGTCCTCTCGGACCTAATTTTTAATTCAAATAAGTTTATATTAGTACAGGCTCTTATAGAACATATTTCACGTTTCACGAACATTTTTTTAAGTTATAGAAGAAATTATACGGTGAAAGTATTTTTCTTTTATATAATAAGTAGTAAATTTTGTTACTAATCAGATGTTATTAAATACAACGTACCTCCGGGGCATTCTGAAAAGTAATTGATAAAAAAAAACTGCTGCAAAGTTCATCGCAGCCGGAAGTATTCGCTCCCGGCGTACGAGTTATGCTGTACAAATCATGTTTTGTCACCACTGTTTCTCTTGAGGTACGAGATAAAACCACCCTAAGTTACAACTTTGTTCTACATACAACCACATACTATTTCACGATAATTCTTTCCTTGAAAACAATGTGGACTAATATTCAATGCAGAAACAAAGAAAAGTAAAAACGAAGTAACTTAACATTTATTAGATATTGCTAACTAATTAAAATTATCATGCGAGAGACCAAATTAATTAGTAAACATTGTTTTTCTAAAGCAACTTTTCAATACTTATCTTTTAACTGTTTACAAATAATCATATAAATGCTCCGTTCACATTTAGAAGCAGCTATTATTATTCTAAAGCTATAATAAATCGTCAGGTATTTGCCTAGCGACGGACACGAACACGGACACCCCCTTTAAATGAGCCCTGCTCTCGCCCAGAATGTTTAACTACCTAAACTATACTAAATATTATATAACGCAGTTTTTACATTTAAATTAACTTCGATGCAAAGCTGTCGGCATTCTTACACATAAAACCAGAAAAAATCTCCGTGCTCATTTTAAAAAATTATTTGGCAGAATATTACTATCGCTTGGTGTAAAGAATGCCATCAACTACCTGGTTGCTTTCAACTATCTATTTCATTCAGTGAGCATATAAAAAACGAAGAGAAATTAAGGCTCAGTTTTGTTACAGATATTTTGTCAGGATATTTGCGAAGCTGTATGAGTGGATACTGTCTTGGGTTAGTGTGTATAGCACTCTGAACAAAATACATATTTTCAGACGTCATCATTAAAAGCCTTAACACTGTTTCTCTTTTGATGTTCACTACTGTAACAAATATGTACACACTTGACCCGATAATATACATGTTTGCACTCTATTCATATTACCATCTATTAATTTTCTTTTCCTACACCGAACGAGAATATGTGTATCACGCGAAGGCCTTCCTCCCCAACGGCAACAGTTGCAAGTGCTGCTACAGGAAATATTGGACGTTCAATTAAAAGTCACATGGCAGAAAGTGTAATTTTATACCCAAAATACTATCAGAACATTAATATAAGTTACATCACTGCATTCCTCTTTTTATGACCTACCTATTGGTAGTGAGAAAAATGTAAGTGTCCTTTAACAAAATGAAAGAAGATTAAATTTTTCGAAAATGAAAAATAGTTCAAACAATGTTTCTACGGCATATTACTTGCCCCTGGCATCTGCATTGTTGAGGGAAAACTGCCTTTCGATATCGTGAACCGATTAGAAGTTATAGGGGTAGCCCATAGTTGGTGGGACTCCTGTATATTTTTGAATAGGCATATGAGCACCATGTTAAGAATATTTACTTCCAATTTACCGCGAGGGGTCAATGATTTCAGTTACAATTGTTCATTCTTGATTCAATACCTCAAAATAAAATTTAAACGACAATTGTTTATATTTACCTTTATGTGTCAAGCCTTAGTGCAAACTTCAACCAGTGGACCGCAGCATAGCGCTTCATTCCGCGTCCATCTGCGCTATTTAGTTTGGTCTACTTCCGCTGCTACTAGGAAATGAGAGACTCATTCTCAATTTCAGCGCACGTAGCAGGCGTCCTGGGGATTACTAAATTCGTATGGTAATACGCAGTAATTCGCAAAATTGCATTACAATTAAATACCGCAAATTTCACGTAACATGTAAATAATGGGTAATTTAGGAATCATTACAATGTCAACGCTTTTGCAAACACAAAATCCAAGTAAAATACATACTTTTGGTTATTTTAAAAATGGATTATTAAATTAAAATTTATTTACAAAAGGTCGTTTGGTGTACAGAATACTAAATTGATAGGCAAAAGAGACGTATCAAAATACAAAAAGATAACAATTACTACTTAGTTTGTATAATGAATATTTCACTGTATGACTTACTTTCATTATAATTCACGTGACCTACAGGGTTCTCTCCCTTTGGTATGAGAAACTAAGTACTAATAAATAGAGATAGCGACCCGTCATGACCCTGAGTGAACATCGTAAATCTCGATTCCTGGCCGGAAGTGGATACGAGCGCGCTAGCGCAGGCCTGCTCGTGGGCCGGTCCAAGGGATTATAAACGTTTCCGGCGCAAGCGCTCCCAAGAACAATGATCCCATTACCCGACGCTGGAGGCCTCGAAGAGAGCTGACGAACTCGAATTAGCACTCACGCGGTCATAGAGCAAACCGCCGACCAGGAAAACAGCGTCGATCAGGAGAACCTAGTAAGGCCTTAGGAATTCGTATGGGAAGGCGATCAGGAGCTTGGAACGCCTGGGCGGCGGCGGCGACGGCGACGGCGGAGGTGGCGGCAGCAGCAGCAGCGAGGGCCCGCCGGGTGAACGCCGCGTGTTCGACACCAGCCGATGGCGTTCGGCCAGCCCCGCCGCCGCCACCGCCGCCGCCACCGCCGCCGGATCCCCTGAGCGCTCAGCCTCCACGCGTCGGCGCGACCTCCGCCGCCGAGGAGCGCCGGCGTGGTAACTGCGGGGCTCCGTGCGATGTCCACTTGTTCTCGTTAGTGTACTACGCGCACCGCGCTGTACGCACAGGAATCTCGCGATGTAAGCGGAAGGTTGATGTTTTTTTTTTCTTGGAGAAGGTGAGCGTGAGAGGAGAGGAAGAGACTGCTGACGTGTGAGAATTAACGCTCACACAGATTCAGGAAATAGGGTTTGCATTTATTAATAGAGATGGTCGAAATGATTTTCATAGGTGTCCCCGACCAGTCGAAAAAAACAAACAAAAAACAACGGCATCATGATTTACGTGTTCTAAAAAATCTTATTTGCTTTTACAATTTTTTAAGAAACTCCGTTACGATGAAATAAAAAGTTACTTCTTGGTAACATGTTCCTTCATTATCTTAACCGACTGTTCTCCGGTCTTTATCCCCAAATACGTTAAAAAACTTTGAATGTAGGGTTGCTCATGAAGCGCCATCGCAAGATCGCGGGAAGTAGTAATTACAAGTATTTTTTTAGTACAAATGAAATTGTGATATTAGGCGAGCAGAAATTTATTGTTGGAAAGTATCGCGATCTCGAGTTTTATGAATAGCTCGACTAATACGAACTTTGAATATATTACAACAAAAGTTTTCCAATGCAAATGTGCAGGGAAGTTGCGTTGATTGGTGAAGATACAAAAGAAATCAACAGATTTCAACGAGGTTGATGGAAATACTATGCTTTCATTTCAGTAAAGAGACTCACTTCTTTTCCGTACAAGAAATCCAATGCATACTGTAGCCGTGTAATTTGAATTGGGATGTTAATATTATTTGTGTTTCTTTTTGCTAAGTCATAAGTTGTTTCGTTTCCACCAATCCCAAAAAAATATTGAAAACATATGCTTTTCCTTTTAAATTTCACATTAATATTTTCGAAATGTGTATTCTCGTAAAAGTAATGCTATGATATGAAACTATGGATGTCGTTTAAGTTTCAAGTTGAGTGTATGGTCAGTACAGTAGTAGAACGTACGTGGATGACAAAAAATTCATTTTGATTCAAAAGTGATAGTTGTAAATGATCATAAACCAAAGGCTCATATGTGATCAACAATATGGCTTTCGTTCAGGCAGACACAGGAACTGTTCTCTCAAATAGTATTGAAGAAGCTAGAATCACCATAGACAAAGACAAATTAACAATACTAGTTCTTCTAGATTTTAGAGAAGCATTTGACTCGGTGGTTCAGAAAAAAATGAAAATATTGGGTTTCTCTAAACCCACAATACGATGTCTCTTTCAATATCTTTCAAATAGACAACACGTCGTATCTGATAAAAACGATCCACTGCCGTTAAAACTTTCCGCAGTATTGGGCAGGGAACAGTTCTAGGACCCTCAGCATTTTTAATTTATACGATATAATTCGATACGATTCGTATAAATGACGTAGGACAATGCCTCAGTTACTGAGAACACAAAATGTACGCTGACGACCTCCAGATACATATAGGTGGATACTATTGGAGTTAAAGTCGTTGGCCCAAAAAATAAACGATGATTTAAATGCTCTCAATAAATGGGCAGAAGCCCTAGTTCCCTTATTATATCCAATGAAGTCGCAAAGCTTAGTGATAGGCTCTCGCAACGCTCTGAACAAGTTTGTAGAAATCCTCCCTACAGGAAAATGGGATAGATAAATCTCCTATTCCCTAGTGTAGCGATGTAAAGTGCTTAGGAATACCTACAGACAGCACACTTAGCTGGACCATACAAGTAGGTAAGATATGCCAAAAAGTCTTCGCAGGCCTCCATTCCTTAAAAGGCTTCAGAGAACTACTCCCTATCAACACCCGCATGAGCCTAGTAAATTCGCTCATAATGCCTCATTTCGATTTTTGCGATTTTCTGCTTACGGATTTAAAGCTCAAGTAATAACGAAAATTACAAAAAGCACAAAATACATGCATCCGTTTCATATTCGTTCTTCCGAGATTCGATCGTGTATCTGAGTTTTCGGTCAAACAATAATTCTCTCATTCGAAAAAAAGGAGAACTTTACATAGCCTTTTCCTTCTCTAAAAAATATGGAATAATAGGTGTAAAAAACGCATTTATTGCACAACTTAAAAATGCTGACGCTTTACGATCACGTTCCTCGCGATTACTAAGCACAGTACGGTGTTTTACAGTAAGTGATTTACTATGACTATAATTACAATATGGAACTCACTACCCACATGTCTAAAACAAAATTAGTAATTTCAGAAAATTTAAAACTCAACTCTGATTTATTAAATCAAATAACTATAGACAACACATGCTCCTATTCCCATTTTCACAGCCTAGTAAACACCACGCACGCTATCATCACTGACTGAATTCCGTTACACTTCAAGACGTCAAACTTTTCGTCTATTCTTTTCTCCTCTTTACACTACAGATGAAAGCCGTAACGCCATAACTTCCTGTCTAATCGAAAGCAAAAATATAACATATTAGATAATGTTTTCTCGCATTTTCAGTCTTTGTATTGTATGATTATTTTTCTTGCTACGTTGTATTTATCTTGTTCATCTGGCTGCCTTCAGTTTCTGTTTCTTTCTCTGTTACAGATTATCTCCTAGACTTCAGCCATTTTCTGCGTTCAACTAGAAAACTACATTTATGTATATGAAAAACTTTATATTCATATATTATCACCCATCCCCCTCCCCACTTTCCCCAGTTTCATAATTAACTTAAACTCCCTCTACTTTCCTCCTGCCTTTACATTTTTCCTTTAATCTTTCTATTTTCTTCCCATTGTGTATTTCACTAGTGTTACGGCTCGAAGCGGCCATTCTGATGGAGGTTTTCCTGAGTTTACTCAATCGCGTAAGGCGTATGTCGGGACGTTCTCTAGTCTTGAATCCCAGATATAAATGTAAAATATGCTCTCGTTGTTTCTTGTATTTTGTTTACAATTGAAGCATTCTGGTGTGAGAGATAATTTCAGACATTTTGCGAAAGTACAATTATTGACTTACCACGCCCTCCCTGTACATAATAAACATGGGTTCTCTTTACATCATGTTAGCTTTAGAGTCCAGAAAATTGACAATTAAAATACATTCATACTTTATGTTTCATTGCGTATGTGCAGCACATATCTGTTAGCCAATATGATCATTGCACTTACGTAAGTAATGTGAAATGTCAGTACCCATTGTACGCCAGTACCAGTACGCCTCAATTGTAATTATGTAAATGTAAATATTTAAGTGGTTAGGCGGAAGAGCAGGCCTTAAGGCTTGAGCCTCGCCAGAAGTAAAGACATTATTATTATTATTATTATTATTATTATTATTATTATTATTAATGAATATCCATAACATTTCCTCTTTGACTCGCTGCACACTTTCTCCAAGTGAGTAACGGTAGACTATTTCAGAATATTCAGAAGGGGTAATACAAATGAAAATAATGTGTACTACAATATTAGTTTCAGAATTTGTAGATCTATTTTGAATTATTCCTTATTATCTTGCAAATATTATATAAACACGTGTATCAAAAGTATAAATTATCTCAAATGGAAACACTACTTAAAATTAGATATTTTTTAACAAATAAATTGTCAATAAGTTTTTTAATTTAAATCTCGTGGTACTGAAATAAATTAACAATTTCGATTTTCAGCATTAGCGAGCGCAACTTATCATATTTCATTACATGCAAAACTGGATATTAAAATTCGCTTTAAGAAATTCAAGATTTTCTCAAAATTATTTTTACAATTTTACAAAAAATTTGTACAATTTTACAATTTCATTTAAATTATTTTTACCATTTAAACTTTTTACAATTTGTTGTGCCAAATGAAATGTACATTAACGAAATGTTTACTTTACAAAGTCAAATATGTCCTTCGTGTTATTGCCAGAATTTACGTTCAGTGTGTTCTTCATGAATGAGAATTGACGTCACGATGTTACAACTTTTATACGTATTGCAAGTTTTCTTTAACGTTTGTTTCACTTATTCTGTGCAAAGGAACAATAATTCTGTTATCAAAACTCGTTTTGAATTTAAGCACAGTGTGAACTTCTGTTCCAACGCTAATGGGAAGCAAGATAGCACAGCTGCCACAATTTATGCGGCAATTGCCACATCTCACGGAATGGACGCCTCAACTGCCAGAGCGAATCATTATTTCCAGTCCATCGCGAGCTACTTTCATACGGAAACTACATAGCCAGGACATAGAAACCAGTTTAGGGCGCCGTTTGATTGTTCCAGACTGCACATCAGTTTCTAAGTACAAATTAGACTAAGAAAAGTAGGGATCTTTTCAAAGATTCATTAATCACGTTCCAACCTTGTTTATTATTCCTTTATTATCATTCTCAGAATTATGTGAAATTACAATGAAATTATTTTTAGTATGTGATACATCAATGCTGTGATTTCGACAAATTATGTCAGAAGAAATCTATGTAATAAAATTAGATGAGAAACATTTAAAATACCATGAAAATATTTCTGAGATGCTTTGAACTTTAAGTTAAGCAGGTTGTTTGTATAAGAACTGTGCGACCCTGTTCGAATTTCACGGCCATAGTGATCCGATTCAGAGAGTGACCTTTGGCCGTGCGTTTCAACACCACTTACGTGGCGGGTGTTCAAAATGCTCTTCGACTTCTGCACACTTCTTGCTGCGACAATTCATTTCATGACTCCCATTTATTAAAATTTTACTTGCATATGTTAGAAATTTCTCTAAAGAACGTCACAGAATCAATTTGGGTTTCCGAAGCTCCATTATTGACAGTGGCTTATTCTCGTGTACTCCGTCTTCGACAATGTCCACAAAAAGACAACACAGCACAATCGATCGGGAGATCTCGCAGGGCCAAGTCTACCAGTAATTACTTTATCGTATTCTATCCCTTTCTTGCACTTCGATAATTGACAAAAGTCGAACAGAAACTCTGTTTCAAAGTAAATTTTCCAGACGCATACTACATTTTAGAACTTAAACACATCCCTTTTAGTTCTTTTTAACTACAGTAGGGCGAAGAAACATTCTTGATAATCAGCAATGAATGAAAATGGAAAGCTTTTGTGACAAAAAAAATTATCCCCGCTGACGGTTCAGCGGCGCGCTTCCCCCAGGCGATGGACGTCTCCATCGCCCGGGAGACAGCTGCCCAACTCTCCACGTCTTCGGAAGACGCACTATATTTTTCCGTTTCTTCAGACAATTGTACTAGCTTTGGGCCGTGCGTAAAAATAATTATCATGTAAAGAGGAGAAAACACCACTGATCAAGAGAACTAACATGTTTATAGAAGCTGCAGGACCTCACTCCGAAAAATTATCAAAAGTAAGGTTAGCTGTTGAAAACTGTTTTTCTGGTATCCCGGATAAATTCAAAATATTAATGTCAAAAGAGAATAATGAACTACGTATTTTGAAATTCTGAGAACACAAAATGGAATATACCGTAATATTGTGTAACTAGAAAGACATTTTTCTCAATTCCTTTTTGAACCTTTGATATATGACTCATTCGGTCTCTTTTATGATTATATTAATGTTATAATTATGTAATCATATTAATAGTTTTTATTTTTTACTTTCTCGTATAGGCACGTATATACGGGTATATACATAATATAAAGTTATGTAATGCTGCGGAATAAATATTTTGAGATTTCATCGGAAATTAACATTTTAGGGTCCCCTGATACCGAAAAAGCGGGATTTTTCAAAACGTCAACGTCCGTCTGTCCTCATGTCTGTCTGCGAACACCTCTAGCACCTAAGCCATACATAGGATTTCTTTCAAAATGGATATTCTTCAGTCGATCTGGTTCTACTCGAGGCGCTGCGAATTTAGAAATCATTCAAAATTGGATACTTTACATAGAGACTGCCGGACATTTTAAACATTTTCTCAGAAACGGCTCCAAATTTTGTCTTTAAATTTCTTGTAAGAATGGAGTAAAATACACTTATAGAGGTGGCATAGGTCCGATTTTTACGGTTAGCTCTGATATTTTGAAAATTGCAAAAGTTTACTTCTTTTCGGCGTCTTCCTACAACTACTAAATGTAAGATAGAGAATTTTCTTTCAAATAAAATTTGTTCTTCATATTTAGTTATTTCATTATAGTCATATACATTTTTTGAAAAGTCAAGTAGTTTTCGCGTAATATTACGTGAAATTTGTGCAATTTTAAAAAATTACAAAGAACAAGATTTTCTCAAAAACGACTTCAAATATTTTCTTTAAACGTTTCGTGCATATTGTGCTAATTGCACTCTTTGAGATGATATACGATTCATTTTGCTATACAATGGTGTTATTACACAAATGTAAATTTTTAAATATGTCTCACGCCGTTAATTGCACATTTAGAGGGATTTGTAAACACTATTGCATTTGTGAGTGGAAGGGATGTAAATGATTATTAATTAAGTTTTCCGAAAACTCAAAAAAAAATTCTGAAAAAGAGTTTTAAATTTTGCATTTACAATAACGCTTAAATGCCAATTTCTTAAAAACGGCTCAAACTTTTGCAATGAAAATTACCATTTAGGACTAGAATTTACTCGTCTTTAATATTCTTAAAGTAATATTTCGGTTCCACTATTAGTAAACCGAAAAACTGGGGAAAATTGTAAAAATGTACATTGGCCACGATAGATGGCAGCTGGCAAAAGTTTGTGACGAGACAGAAAAGCTAGGCCACATCAAATAAATTAGAAAATTACCTAGTACGAGAAAGTCTGTGCCATTCTGTAACACTAGTTTCTGATATGTTATAGCTTGTTATTACCTTCGATAAGGAGCTTAATATACTCTGCATAGCTTACCTGTACCTAAAGGATAGTGGTTACGAGGGAAATATGAAAACAGTTGAATGATGCTACAGTTCTCTTATAAAGAGAATTATGAGAGGCAAAATATGAAAAGACAACTAGTTAATAAGTAATTGAGTGAATCCGAATCGATAAAATTAGATAAAAATAAAATTATGTACCATCGGAGTTAACTGGTTCTAATGATCTCAGGCGATAAATCCCCTCGGGTAAAAGGCCCTCGGCCTTTTTGTCATCGCTCGATCATTAGAACCCTTATAACGCCCTTGGTGCATAAATAACTATTTATTACAAAAAAGTTAAAAAAAATGGATTTAAATATCCCATCACTTTTCTTCTATACAGCGAAGTTCCTCTGTTAACATGATGGTAGGAGTACCTTAGGACTTATGTTTATAACTCGATTGAAAATGAACATTCGTGTGAGGCGCTAGGTCAAGAGCCAAGCGGAATCTTCTCTGTAAATACAGATGATTGGTTTGACGTAAAAAAGGCGGAGTTGGGCTGGAGCAAAAGGATTCCGGGCCAGGGCGGATGGTTGAGTGGGAGAGCGGGCGTTTTCCCCTTAATTAACGCGCAGAGGAGCGCAGGGCAGCGCAGGGCAGTGCAGGGCAGATCGACGTGGTGACGTCGGAAGCGGCTCCTTTCGTTAGCCGCGGCAGGGGCTGCGCAGAGACGGCGGCCGGCCTTTGAGGAGTGAGGATCCGCGGCTCAGTCCGTCGCAGGGGGATCGGTAGTCCGGGCGTCGCCGCCGCCCCGCCCCCGCTCCACTCCCCTGCCCGTCCCGCTCTCGTCGGCGGGGCGTAATCCGGGGCGATGCCGGCGGCTCGGAGAGAAGGGCGCCGAAAAGGCAGCCGCGGGAAACCCCGAAACGCGAAAATACCTCCCTCCGGCTCCCAACGGAGCTGATTCGGCGACTGCGGAAGCCGATAAGCCTCGTTTCAGGTATTGTCCAATTATTAACATCGGCCTCTCGCGGGATCGGATAATCCGCGTCCATTAAAGGTCCAAGGCGATCGGGCCTCGCTGCTCGGAGCCTGCCCCCAAATCCCCCGACCCGTTCGCGCCCTGCGCCTCTTCCGCGCCGGCCGCAGGCGACGTGCCGCCCCACCCCACCCCAACCCCCCTCCGCGCCCACTCCCCATCGTCCCGATCTGCCCTCCCGGCGCCTGGCACCCCGCTCTGGCCACATCGCCTGCTGCACCAGCACGCTGCGGCGTATCTCGCCATCTGCGCGGCGCCCTGCTAGGCTGCCCGCCGCTCTTCTCTGCCCCGCTCCGCCCCGTTCCACCCCGCTCCGCCCCGCTCCGCACCCCGCCCCGCCGCTCGACGTCGCGTCGCGCCGCGCGCCGTCCCGCTCCCACAATGTGCGGCACACCATCTCGTTTTCACTTGTAAGCTCGAGTTTCGCCGAGCAAATACACGCCGCTTCTCGATAAATAGCTCTGGGCGCTGCGCTTCTCAGGAGGCGGGCCCGCGCGCAGCCCGCGACGCTGCGCGGGAATTTGCAGAACCACTGCTAGTTATACATTTAAAAGAAAATTTGCGGGCCTTGTCAATCCCGCTGCTCCGGGGGGGGGTGCCTCGCGCGTCTCCGCCTCTCGGCGCCCCCCCCCCGGCGCTCTCCCCCGCCGCCTTCGCGCGATCCGCCTCCTCGCCAGCGCAGCCGCTGGCCCCGCCGACCCCCGCCGCCTTTTCGTGAGGAAGGAGGAGAGGCGTTGCGTGTTAACAATGAAGACGAGCGCGATGCCGTTTGTACAACGTTGATAGTATCGGGGCCCACAGTCGGATTTGTATCAGCGGAAGAGCCAGCGAAGCCCGCGCTGCGCGAGGAGCGCGACGGGCCCTTTGGCCGAGGGGGCGGGGCACGGCGGCGAGGGCGAGGGCAAGAGGGAGGACAAAGACGAAACACGAGGCACGAGGAACAGCCAACACAAGAGTCAGAGGAGGCAAGTCCACGAACTAAGCATAGAACGCGATAGTCTGGAAGAGAATCTACCAGCGGCAAATGGAAATATAAAAGAAGAGGTGCAGGGAAAGAAAGAACACGTCAAGAGAGGAGAACAATTCAAAATGGAGACGGATACCGAAAAGATTTTTGGAGAGAATCGAAGGAGCAAAAGGACGTGAGCAATGGAGACGGGTGCGGCTGGCGAAGAGGAAGTCATTACAGACAACGTAGCGCCCTCAGGCGAACGATAATCAAATTCAAAATACAATGTGAAAAATCGACGATTCCTTCATTTCCAAAACCAAGCTTTGTGTTCGTTGTAGTCAATTATAATGTGTTTCGGTTTATTATTCTTGCTTCTTGTACACAACTTCATTTTAGTTTGTCATTTTTTTCTCAAGTTACGCCTATAAATTGACTGGCGCGAAATAACAACTCGAAGGAAATGCTTTATTGAAAGAAACTGAAGCGAATGAAAATGAATACAGAAAGACACAATGAAGTTCTGTATTATATACTTACCAGAGGTGAGGAAGATTCCATGAACATAACAGAAGTAATGCATATTTTCTTATTTCTTTCAAATAATAAACAACAGAAAGTGTAGTGATCTATTGTTTAGCTGAAACATTTTTTGTACTCTTGCTTGCGTTCAAATAAAATTTAGAGTAGTAAATACTTGGACGAAATGCTTCCTTGAATCATGCACTAATTACAAGATGGCTCGTAGTAAAAGCCCAATAATATATGCGTTTCTAAAGGACGACCTGAATAATCACGGCCACATTAAAATGAGCTTATGTCCTTGCCACAGTAGGTACAAACAGAGAAGAAAATAATTAAGAACATTACCTCATTAAGAATGTACAACAATACGGTAATTTCTAAATGGGAAAAATATAACGTTTATTGTACTCAACAAACATAACACATTACTTACAACATAGTTAAAAAATAATACTCTAGTATTTAAATTAATTTTTAAATATACATTTTTGCCACTTTTGTATTTATTATCAGATTGAAAAATTAGTTCAACAATGCCTCCAAAATCTGAATTAAATGAGAGTACAACTGAGTGGTGTAGAAGAATAGTGTTTGTCAGGTTTCTTCCCATTGCACCCTTCATAAGCTCATTTTGCTTCATCATTTAAACAGGACTTTTTGCTTATTTCACTGTAGACATCGGTAAGCCAATGATCTACCCGAGACTTGCCGAACAGAGTAATTTTGGTGGCATTATGTGTCATTTTTAAAGCTGCCAGTAAATGAGTAGAATCCTGGAATAATAGGCCATGACAGCAGCTGTAAAAGGCTTTCTTCACACAATGTAAGCTAAATTTTTTAGGAACAGAAAAATGAAGACATACGAGACAAATAATACGCGGATTGCTGAATAATTTACTGTAGATGGAGAAATTGGGCAGGACGCCTTTTATCCAGGCGATGTGCATTGCAGTGGCGTAATCCAGAACTTGACAAAGGGGGCTGCGAGATGTTCATGTCCCCTCAATGCATTTCCCGCTCATTGTCCGCACGACACATGCAAAAGGAAGCCTCTCAGTACCACGGAACAGATCCTGCATAGAAAAGCGATATAAAAAGTGTACTGGAGAACGAACTGAAAAATCATTAAAGATAAATGAACAAGTGTAACTGCTCGGCGAGGCATTAACTTCGTCTCGGTGTTCTTCGTTTAGACGTGCTCCGTCTCGAGCTCAGAAAACAAGAGAATGAAACAGAAAACATCAAACTGCTTGTGATATGATCGAGGGTTCGGTGTACGCTCTCAAGCACGAAAACGTGATTAGAGTATGTAGGAGAAAAATCGTTTTCGTCATTTCGTTCATAGGAGGAATGTACAGTAATCACACGTACTACGTCACTCGCAAAAGAAAGAAAAGGAAATTAAACTATCGTTTTGGGGTCAATTGATTTAAATAAACTACGATCGCTATTTTCTGTAAATAATATCAGGAGAATACCTGTGCATTACAATCTCTATTTATAATATTTAATTCAAAATATAAACCCAACCGAACACATTGTTTTAGTCGAATTTTTGGCGAGAAATTATTTATGTATTATCTTAAATACTTAATTATTTATAATTAGTTATCCTTTCTAAGTCTTCATTCATTATTTAAAACAAAAGTGGCGTAATAAGCACGAAAAAATTATTCATTCTATTTTTGTTTCCTTTTCGCTTTTGCACATCCTATGCAATGCTTAACCCAAAACGTCAAGACAACTACTATGTCAGGAATTTTAAAGAAACTATCGGATGGTGAATTCATCCGCATCTTCTATGGCACCTAACAGATGCACGGCGAGTAGACAGAGAAAAAGACGTCACGCAGCAGCAGAAGAGATTTTGAAAAAAAAATCATAATGTAGATAGATTTACAGAGTTCAGTTAAATTTAACTGTACCACAGGAAAAAAGAAACAACGCATCAAAGATTTCCAAATGCAAATGAAACGTAAATTAAATAGGAGCGCACAATTTATGGGCAAACCACAAACTAGTAGTAAAGTGGAGGCACAGACGTTTCGGCAAGAAGATACATCAATTAAGGCGATGAAGTTAAAGTAAAAAAAGATGGTTAATAAATTAACACGAAGAAACAATTCAACGGGTGGCGGAAAATGTCTAAATAATTAGTTCAATTGGAGGCCTACTTCGGACTATATTGAACCACTTGTCAGCCATTCCAAATCTTTTTTTTTATCTTTCAAGGAGAATTTAGTGTATTTTTAACATGTATTGTTATAATAAACTAATGACTTCATTTCAGCATATTTTCTATTATTTTCTTTCATTAATTCCAAAGATATTAAAAGAATAGTAGTGGTATGGGCGTTACAAAATTTGGGAAGTTGAAAAGGGCTGTTGGGTTATTTAAGCAAAATTCAGGCCCCCTACTCCATCAAACTAAATAAAAATTGTTTCAGGTTTTTTAGTATGTTCAAATAGTTGGTGTTCACATATTGTTTACCAGATTATAATGAATTTTTTTTATAGATTTATATTGTTACGGAAGTTACACATGACAACTCAAAGCAACATAGCACATACATTTCTCTTAATAACATTAAATTATATTAATTACACATAATTACTATAATTTTTTATTGTTTTCTAAGGAAAAACAACTTGTATTTTCTTTCGTTCCGAGTTATTAGTTTAGCTTGCCAAAATATATTTCCCATCAAATCTCTCAATATTATGGAAGTTCGTACTCGAAGGTATTTATTTCTTTCACTGATTCCCATCTCAGGTTCGAAAAAAACTTATACCTTCAACATCACATTTTGGCTATTTAATGTCATAATAACACGTATAGCGTTTATTTATTATGCAAGAGGATTATAGCACTTTTGGGATTGTAGCACATCATCTCGAGAATTGATTTTAGGTTTAATGAAAATTCACGAAAGTGGAAGAAGCTTAATTTGGAGTATCGGTGAGTTTTCACATGATCAGGACGCAACTGGTGAAACTTATAATGAGGAATTTTATTTTTATGTTTTTTCACGTAAAGAGCGTGGCCTTCTGAAATAGTCAAAAGTAGGTAGCGGTTTTGCATTCGAACTTTCTGCCCTGTTTTTGTATTTGTTTTGTTTTCTGTTGTTTTAACACACACATAATTCTTTTACCCGGTGCTTGCCAGCTTACTTCATCTGATTCAAAGAACTCTTTGACATTCTCTTCAACACCTGTGATCATGCGACTGTGATCTTTTTCTATTAATACAAGTCAACAGTACCACTGAATGCCTCACAAGCTGACGAACTGCTTTTTGTATTTCGTGGGCTATTTGGAAGGTGCTTTCTTGCTTTACATATTGCTTTCTTAAGAGTGCTTGTTGACGCATATAAACCTATTATTTATCAGGTGTTTTCATTTTGTTTTGTTAATTCTTCTGCGGAGATTTTTTTACACAATTCTGATTTCTTATTCTTGTTATTTCTCTTTTCTGTTTTAGCATCTTTTCATCTTTTAAACATTTTTAACCTCTTGCATTTTCAATATTTTTTCTGGATTTTTCTCGATTTTTGTTCTTCAGCTTTTCCCTATAATTATCAAATCATGCACCTGAAGATGTAGGTGCCATTTCTCTATAAACAAAAATTAATGGTATAATTTCCATTTCTTTTCTCAATGGCAAATAATATGAATTAGAAAATCATAACTGAATAACGTTAAATATGATTTCAGATACACACTCAAATTATTTCTTCTTCAGAAAAAAAAGAGTAATTAATAGTATAATCAATAATGGATAGTAGGTAATTATCATTATTAATAATTAAATAGAATTCATACTGATAAAAAGATTAAGAAATCATTATACAATATAACCTAAAACACGCGAAATATTAAATCACATTTATAGAAGCCTTGTCACCAGAATGTCAACTTAAAGAACATTATAAAACGTTTACTTTAACGCACTTTTACATAACATAAGAAAAAACTTCAACAATTTCTGTTACGGACGTTACACTGAATGCCATGACTCTAAAAATTTAATTATATAAATACTAGTTACCTTTTTTTAAATTAAAGAAAACCGAATCAAATGTATTAATCCCAAATCTCAATCCATTTTTTGAAGACGAAAGCAGTTGAATCGCCCCGAAAAGGATGTACAAACATTAAATCCATTCTTGACGAAATATTTATTGTCTAAAACACTTGATTTCAATCAATCGAAAAAGGACTTGAAAACTGCATTTTGTCACATTATCTTTTATTAATAAAATTTGAACATTAGTGTAATAATGTTACTGTAAGCTTACATACAAATTTAATTTTTTACACATTTTCCTCTTTTATATGGAATGGTTGCTCGGTATTTACTATGTATTAATGATTTACTTACAAATTTGCTGAATAATGCAATTAAGTAAGTTGATGAAATGGTAATTCTTAGTTATTGGTAATAATGGGATAACAGAAAAAGACTACGAACGAACATCTTTCAAAAGTAGCATGTTGAATTGCAGATAATCGGTTATCACTTAATAAGACTGCATGTACATCCTTTGGAAATTACGTTTACAGTTTACCTAATAACTTCAATATTCGCATTAACAGAGTGGAAATAAAAAATAGTATTAAATACTTGAGTATTATAGTAGAACAATGCATCACACGTAACTTTCATATCAGCAATGTAATTCAAAATATCAGAGATATTTCTTGTATTATTGGTAACAGCTGCGTAATTGTGTAGTACTGCATCTATACTTCCAACACCATCATTTGAATAAAATACATATTTAAATAAAAATTCAAAATTTCACATAAAAATTGCATTTTGTCATTGAATTTCGTGTGTATCTATTATTGTACTCTATTATTACAAAATGTTGAAAATCACTCAGGCTGGGTTTAAATTATGTTCGCAAAAATCGACACTAAATAATGTGTATCAGAACGTCTCCCATTATTATGCTATGATGATTTCTGTATGTAATAATGATTCTGGAGTATTATAACTTGAAATTGCGTAAAACTACAAATATAGTGAAAAAGTATGCAAAAATGATTTAAAATTTAATATTTTATAGGCTGTATTAAGAAAAAATCTCTAGCTTCAATTCGGCATGTGTGGCACAAATTCGAGAAAAAAATTGCAATGTTCGTAATTTCAGAAGTTTTACTCAAAATTGGACATGCGTCAGTTGTATAAGGGTAATTCCACGCGAACTCAGCACGAATTCAATTAAAATGATTTACACATTGTTATACTTTTTTCGCAAATTCGCCAATTTAACTAGTATGTAATAAAATTGTGTTTGAAAAAGTCACACAATGATTTCTCATTCAATTTCTATTCAGAAATATGTAGTTTTACATGATTTTAGCGAAAGAAATGAGTTATGCAATGCGTAAAATAAAATAGGTATTTCTACAACCGTGTGCACTCAATAAAATCAATGAAAAATGTTTTCAGATAAAATTCCTCCCAAAAAATGTTTAATATTATGAAAGTATATCTAAAAAAATACGTATATTGGTGTTTAATAATTTTAAAAATATGAGCAACATGAAATTTTAAATTTTTTATAAAAAAATATCTTTTTTTAAGAAATACGCCATTTTGACTAGTAGAGACTAAAATTTTACAATTGAATACGCCACCAGTCGATTCTTTGAAATATTTTCATTCAGAATTAATGTATTTTGGTGTGTTTTGCGAGGTAAATTGACTCATTATGAGTAAAACAAAATTAAATATGTCTAAAATCGCCTTTTATCCATTCAGAATCTATTGCTTGTAAACCACAAAATAATTATTGTAGAACGCTAAAACTTTGGCAAATAAATCTTTGCAACATATCAAACAAAGTTACTGTCGTTTTTAAAAAATCTGAGATGATCGGGTGTGCGGTCGTGCTGAGTTCGCGTGGAATTACCCATAATATTCAAGCAAAAAAGTGTTCAACATTCGAACAATAATTTTCAATAGTCGAGCAAAAAATGTAATAAAAAAAAGTGTGACAATTTTGGAAAATAATTCGAAAAAATCCTTGGAACTTCATGTAAAGTACCCCAAAAGATAACAGATTCGTTTCAAAGTCGAGGGGCCGCCGCGGCATCGGAGGGTATTAATTTTCGGTACAGTTTACGCGCTAGTGTCGTTGACCGACAGATGGAATTTATATAAAAGCTTTTGAATTTTAAGAAATTAAAAGTAAACATTTTTAAGTCGTTTTGTAATGAGATTTTCACGAAAAGGATAACGTACTCTTTTGAGTAGCATAGAAGTTACATAACAGTTAAATTAATACGTGGAAATATGTGCTGCTGTAGCGCCACTACTTTTATATTATTGTCGTTTTCCCTTAATTTGGCTTTGATTCTAATGTAAGACTTCAATTGTTCATTAAACATAAGCAAATAAAAATCCCTTTTTTAATTATTTCCAAGGTGTGCGTAGGAAATACACACATACATAAAATGAAACAAAAAAAATGGCTACGGTTTGAGTAGGAAATGTTCAGCGGTAAAATTACTTTCAACTAGCAACTAGGTAACTTGAACTGTTTGCTTAGCCAAATCTCTTGTTGGGAAATGCTGCTTGTTCGTGGGAAATATTTTTCCGTTTTTCTCCGATATGTGCGGCCATTGTGCACTACGAATAGGCATAGGTGATTTCGGCATAAAAGGCAACTTTCACGTTGATTTCCATTTAATTTTGCACTTCCATACCTGGATGTGCCCTTCTAACTTACGCATTTTTGTTCGAAATTGATCATGTAACTTTTTATGTAATATTTAGTTTCAATGCAACATTTCTGAATGTTCTCTAGTTTAAATAAATCATTTGGAATTTTAGATGAACAAAGGCTCTTTATTTGACTGAAGACGGCATGGATTATAAGCACGCAGCGTTGTGTCCTGATCCTGCTTGTTCAATTATGAACCTTCAAGCATGAAAATCAATATAACTGAATACGGAGCAAATGATTAATTGACATCCCCAGATAGAAACTGAAGCACATCTTTAATTCACACACGAATCAACTGGATTTCCTGAAATAGCTACTATTTTATGTATTACGTCTAAAACAATACCAGCCACGGTATTATGATCTGTGATTTTATTCATAAGCAATATTGTTTTACCTGGGATATGCTGGTAAACGTACTAATGCAGAGGAGATAAGAAAAAATACTCTCTCCTCCCTCTCTATCTTTATTAGTAATTACGGACATTTGTAACGGCATATTGAAATGAAGTAATTTATTCATGCAATGAATAATTTTACGTCCTGTACTTCCGCATTACGTTTTATAAACGTCACTTATGACTTAAAACATTCTACCGATAAAAGAAATATAACATTACACTTCGAAGTTAATAACAAGCGATGGATTTTATTGGGAAGTGTGGTCAATGACCACTTAAGAAATATGCATAAAATCAAGACAGAATGCATGATGTCTTTGGATATGGATGATTTGAATAGATTTTGAAACACATTGTACCTCATAAACCTGCATCCGCTAAGTATTAAATCTTCTTGATATATCTTGTCACTTTCTCACGTCAAATTTGCCTTCTTTTTTACCACCACCTCAAATGATTCTCTGTGAACAAGTTTTACTGCATTTCAGAAATAAAGAATTTTGAAACAAATACTATCAACTTCCTGAGCTACATTTTATTGGATTTCATGAAATGGAGCGGCAGAAAAAAGTAGACGCATTTACAAAAATCATAACTGATGTACTGGTTCGTTTGTACGATTTTAGCAAGGCTGATAATATTTTCGTATTACATTTCTCAATCATTATAATATAAATTCAAATTAACGTCTATATGCATAATAATAATATTATTAATGATAATAATAGTAATAATAATAGTAATAGTAATAATAATAATAATAATAATAACAATAATAATAATAATAATAATAATAATAATAATAATAATAATAATAATAATAATAATAATAATAATAATAATAAAACATCCAACGGGATGTCCTCGCAAAAAACTGAAAAACATTTTTTTTAATAACTGTAAGTGAGACAAGGGGAATTAAGCGTTTCACACCACCCTGAACATTACAAGGAGAACACGACCAACCTACCTGGGTACTCGATCGTATTTTACAGCATCTGCGCCACAGCTGGTAAGAATATAGTAAGTGTAAGTACATGTCGACGAGGAGGGGATGTTGTGATTCCTTGCTTCTCTTGGAAGAGAACACCGCTCGATGTGTCCACGCAGAGTATAGCATCATTCCATACACGACTTGGATTAATGGCATATGTTCCTTTCATATATTAAAATTCATACCCCCAGATTAAGGAGAATTCAGATAAACATAACATATATCTCAATGCAAAGTACACTATCCAAAGTGAACGTTCAGGAAAATGGTTAAGAAATCCAGTGAACTTAAGAAACCCTCCATTATTAACACGTAACAAAACTGAATTTCATTTAAAATTTGCGTCGGAGCTTTTGATTACATCGGACTCGAATTCAAGAAAATAATACCCTCAGTAATTGATAAGTTTCTCTGGTCGTGTAGCTGCACTCAATCATTTCTCGTGAGCGAAGTGAGAACGTTGTAATATCGACCAACACTGACCTATTACAGAATTACTGGTATGAATGAGTAGACACGCGAAAGATAATACGATACAGTAAAGTCTCGGAGCGGGTCGATTTAATTGCGCGCGGACCAGCGGCGCAGAAAGCGTATTTGGAGGAGCTCAAGAAGCATCGCGGCGAGAGAGAGAGAGAGAGAGAGCGCAGGGACCGTCACAACCAATAGTCGACGGAGAGAAAAGGACAGAGGAAAGGGAAAAAACGCGTGTGCACATCCGATTAGACGCTGAATTGCATCGACTACCCGGCAGCGATTCCGACGCTGTTCAAATGTGAACCTCCTCTGGGAAGGAATGCCAACTAGAGCACATCCAATAATACACAGTCAATGACTTTTAGATTTTTTAATTTTCTTTGGAAACGAAACAGGAAAAGGCGAGGTAAAAACGATCGTAGTATTAATTACTAAAATCACTATATTTTCGAAAAACAACATTCGTTGATATACGTAGAACATGTTGCAATAAAAAGCTCCTATGGCTCCTGTGTTGTTTTTTAAATCGAAGCTTGTTTAAATGTGCATATTGTTACTGCGGGCAATAATTGTGTCTAATATAAAGACGTGAAAAATACAATAACACGGTTTAACATAAAATGCCATGAGCCTAATTAGATAAAAATGTACCATTGTGAAAAGTAGATTAAAGTTAAGCAATATACTGAAATATATTTCTTCATAGTGTGTGTTTTCTATTTTGTAGCAATCTAGGAAAACTAATGTGCGTAAATGTTATCATCAATTAAAATAGTTCGCAGAGACCCATTGCCACGCTGCTCCCTATGTTGTACTCCTTAAACCGAGACACACAATATGAATGCTGTATGGTACTCTGATGTAAAACAAAACAAAATATATTCATAGATTTAGTTTTCAGACAAAATATAAAAATTATTAGAATACTTAATGAAAAAAGTAGAAATTTCTATATAAGACCAGGAATTTATTTTACTTCCAGCAAAATGACTTCCCTTCTTTCAAACAAAATGTCGTTTGCAGTACGGCGTTGAAGGAAAAGTAACTGTCGATAATCATACCAGTAGTGAAGGAATAGGTTTGCGTACCCTGAGCTTGATCTGCCCTGAAATAGGTATATGTTGAAGTCAAATGTTTCACTTTACCCTGTGTCTCTCTGTCCTCAGACATCATAGCCGTTACCTTCGAATAAAATCGAAAGAGGTTTATATTAATTTTACACTAATATGGGTTGTCAGAGCGTAGGCTTCCGCTACCCGGGGTCAGTAGCTACTTGGCTGTCTGGGAGGTCTTAGCCCCAAGTGTCAACATTTCACCGCCATTCTGCGACCTTCCTCAGGGACGTCTCCCGAACTGCCAAGTAGCTAATGAGGGTGTACGTTCCAAACCGAAATTATGAATTCCCGCCTTGACAGTGTGACAGTGGAATGTTCTCGGAAGTGGCTAATGTGAAGATTCAGGACGGCGATGACGAAGTGACTTATTAGAAGGAAAGAGATGTCAGAGTGTGTCCGAGAGAAATGGGGCATGTCATTGAACGTACTAACAACAGGAGCAAAAACAAGAATGATTACCAGTTTTCGTCGTTCGAAAGTTTTGTGATGAAATGAAATCCGACAAGTCTCGACAATCGCCCGTGAGTACACAATTACTGAGTGTAAACCATATTTCGGATCTTTTTCTGTGGAAAGCGTTTTCGACGAAGCTATGATACCTATTAAAAATGTGTTATTGGTTTTACAAAATGATTTCATGGTCATAATTCTCAAATTAAAACTAATATTATGGCCTTTGATATATATTCGCAAAAACTGTTTGACAAAGAATAATCAAGTTTGCTTAGTTGTTCCTTTCAAAGTGAATCATAATTTTAAAGTCATTTCGTATTTTTCTTAGTCTTTATTAACCTTTGCGATTACTTTGAGATCGTATATGTATAATATTAAAGTGATTCGGCCAACTCAAATGCTCAGAATTAGAAGATGGTTCTCCCCTCCTAAATTTTGGTAACCATTGATGTAGACTTAATCTCCTCGTACATGCAAACTGAATAATTAAAACACATTTCATGTTGCACTTCATATCCTCGAACTTCCTATAGAATGAGAATTCAGTAGACATCAATATATTTAGATTCTTGTGCCTGTCACCGGAAATCTCGTAATTTGAGCCAAAGCAAGAGTATGGTTTTCTATATGAAGATTATGTCTACAATACTTACAGTCATTAATTATCGTATCATAGTGGGAGCATACTGTAAGGGATCAATGATTTCAGAATCACTAAAACATGCCTAGTTACATTAAAGAAAATAAGCAAAACTAGAAAATTTGAAGTAGTTATTTATTTTATTGTGTTCCAGATAAAATCATACGGCGGAAAGGAAGGGTGGTTTGTCTTAGTTGACACCCTTCTATGTGGCGACACTAATTGGAAAATGTCCCTGCCTCGCGGCCATGGATGAAAGGGGTACGTGTGGTTAGCACGTAGACATCCCCACGCCGTATTCCAGTGTTCTCAACCTGAGAAGTGGATTTTCTCATCGTCACACAGCAACATATACTGGGACATTGCAAGGATCATATTTTCAATACAATCTTTTCAAAATAATTCAAATTATCGCGGAAAAAGGCGTGATTTCTTTGAATGATTATATTTTTGTATCATTAAACTCCATCAGTCATTGATTGTTGTAGATACGATAGCAGCTATTATATCTCGAAAACACATTGTTATAAATAGACAACCAATTGTTCAATAGGCATCCTACTTTCAATAAAAATATTTGTGCAAACATTTTATATCAATTATTGCACGCTACAAAGAATTTGTAATATGTGTTAAACGTCACAAATTTAATGTGTTAACATTTTCATTTTTAATAAAAAAAATATATGATTTTACTATAAAATAAATTTTATGTTCGATTGTAGTGGGAGAGGTTGATATCGCTAGTCCTTCCAGATTTTTCCACTCTAGCTACACCCCGGAAAATAATAATAATAATAATAATAATAATAATAATAATGTCTTTATTAATGGCGAGGCTCAGGCCATAGGGCCTGCTCTTCCGCCTAACCACTTAATTTACATACATTTAGAGAAGTAACATTTTAAGAGGGGAGGACAAGCTGTACATTTACGTCTGGGAGAACAAATCTAGGGACCATCCCGGCATACGCCTTAAGCGATTGAGTAAACCCAGAAAAACCTCAATCAGGATGGCGGCTTAGGGCCGAACATTAATACAACTGAGTATGTTATACTGAGTAGTGAAAGGGAAGTTTCGTGAAAGAGAAAAGAAAAGACGTACAGGGGAAGGGGTCAGAAAGTATAAATGATAAAGTTTGTGAGGGAGAGGGAAGAGAAAAAAAGCGAAGGAAAGGACGAAGAAGAAGTAGGCGAAAAAAAGTTAAGTTATTTGAGGAACGTTACAGAAAGCTACGTTTAGTTTACAGTAGCACTTTACATAAATATACAATAATTTTTACACCAAAAGACACAAGCATTAACTCTACATTTTCGAGTCACAATTAGCATGGAATATTAAAAATAGAATAGAAGCCGATAATATCATCTTAGCAAAAGAACTGATAAAGAGAACGCTACTCCCTGAGTACACTGGACAACACTACTTGAATTATTTAAAATTGAAAATGTACATTGATTTTGAACGGTCTAATTAAAATAAGAGGCATTCAAACGTGAATGTATGTATGCATATGACAAATGATGCAAATAAGATCGCTCCGAAAATATACAAATGTGAAATTATGTCAACTTTAAAACAGCTGATCAATTTGCAGCATTGCCATAGGTAATTCCATGAGTGCTTTGGAAATTGTCGATAAATCCCGACTCGCGAAGCGAGGAGGGGATTTATCGCAGAATTTCCAATGCACAGTAGTATTTAATAGGACTATTCCACGAGTGAAATAATGTCAAACAAGAGTTCCAAAATGCCTTAAGTATTGAAAATAACTGAAAAATTATTTTAAAATCAGAGGTTGTGTTATAATTCATACGTTGTTTATTGGTCATCGACATAGCGATCGCTGTATACCGCCTCCAAAAGATAGACGAGTCACAGTTTATAATTGGCCAGTAGGTAGAAGCGGTAAGAAAATTCGGATAGAAAAAGCGATAAACATTTTGAGATACACCGCCCTGATTGGGGCATTTTGTATGTATAGTTAAACACTATAGGTTTTAATTTCAAGAATGGAATAGTCAACGTAAATACCAAAAGTGTTTTGGAAATGGTTCATAAATCTTCCAGTGGCAAGACGGGTCGAGGATTTACCGGTACATCACCACATTTGCTGTGGCAGGTGTGATTTATTAAAACAATTCGACGAAAATTACATTACTTGACATCAATTATATTTACATACTAAGACTGGATCCACTTTTCAAAATGTCGTGATAAAGAAGTTGCTAGTATTACTCCAGATTATCAAAAAAAAAGTAAATGCAAATGAGTAAATGCGAATATGCGTTCGAGAACTTGTTCATACCATGCGTGAATTCGCGAGTTCGCTCTGCCTTTCTTTGTACCTGTTTAGCTAGCAAGGATTAATGAGGCCATATTCTATTTTCCAGATGCAACAACGCTGCAGCAGGCATTTGCTGGGCAGGCGTAAGTCAGACGGCAAGGGGCGGGCGACCGCGGGAACGGAAGGACGAGGGACGGTGGCGGCGGCGGTGAGTGTCCGGCGCAGCGTGGTGCGGCGTGCGCGGGGCCGGAGGCGGGGCTGAGGCGGGGTGTGGCGGGACAGAGAGGGGCGAGGCGGGGAGGGGGCCGGGGCCGCCGCGCGCTGCTCGGCGCTGCTTCGCGCCGCCGCCGCGTGGGCGCGAGGAAGGAAACCGGAGGTGGCGGCGGAGGCAGCTCCAGAGGCGTCGAGGACCTTGAACCGCGGCCGCTACGTGCTGCCGGCCGCTCCACGCCGCGCCAACTGGTTACCTACCATCGGCCCAGAGAGCGCCACCTGCAAAGCGGGCGCGCGGCAGAGCGCGCCACTTGACTGCGGAGGGCCCGCGCGCCTCGCCGCGCCGCGCCGCGCCGCGCCGCGCCGCGCCGCGCCGCGGCGAGCCGGCCCTCCCCCTCCACCCTTCTCCTCCCGCTGCCCCCCTCCTCGCCCCCCCCAAAGAGGTCCTCCTCGTGGCGCGTGCTGGGGCCCGCCGCCGCCGCCAAACGCGCCCGCTCGCTCTCGGCCAGGGAACTGCCGAGAAAGGAAGTCATTATTTTGTAGCAATACAGGCAATAAAGTTCTTAAACCTTCTGCGGGCGGGGATTCGATAAATCGTCCAGTATCGATTTCCTTATCGACTATTTCCCTCTTTAAATAGCTGTTGCGTGCGGCGCGGGCGCGGACGCGGGTGCTTCGGAGACGCCGAGTCTCTCGCCCGCCGACGCTCCGCCGACCGCGCAGCGCACCGTCCTACGCCACTCAACAACACACATAATTTCGTAGTTTTTATGGTATTGAATGGGAGTCCCTTAATGCCCATTCCAAAAGGACAAGTATATTTGCCAAATTTGAGCAGTATCAAAATGTGTAAGAGTACAGCTTTCCAAAATTTCATGTCTTACGACTTTGCAAGTTCCCGAGTACTTCGTAAAATTTGTAACATATAGAACATTCACTGAATTTTCTTTGAATTTTGTTCAATCGTTCAACTCCACAATATATGAATTGTGAAACTAAGGAGTAATGAATTTACGATTTGTGCAACCTTATATCTTAGATGAACAAATCGTTTGTGAGGATTTCATTTTTGAGTATTCATTTTTTAACTGCTCTTTGGAAACATATTGTCTGTTGCATGAACACGCACACCCAACGGTAAACATAGACTTCCGTCTACATGAATTGGATTTTTAAATTTACTTGTTGGTTTTGTTAGTTAACTAGATTTCGCAATGTACGCTGAGAATCACTGTTCCTCTGTTTTTAAAGACGTTTTTAGTAAATTTGACACAAACATGAATAAATGCAATATTAATACAACAAAGTATATAATTAATTCCAATACCAAATGCTGAAATAAATGTTTATAGACAACAGCAGCATTTTTTAGTCAAAACTCATGACCCTGTAAAGGCTGCCTGAGAAAATTGTGAAGTAAATCAGATGAAAGTCAACGATATTTCTTAAGTGCAGGCCCAATATATCAGAGTTCTCAATAATGAGGGCAAACCTAAAATATTCAACGTTGCATGCAATGTACTACAGATATTTCTGTAATTATAGTAATGATATCCTTCTAAATGCCAACGCATTCAATATTGCTATACGAAGGAGGAAATGATCGGAGAAAACCAGGAAAGCTATCTTCGATTTGCCGGCGCTGAGGGCCACGCACAGACAAGTAGTCACCGTTGCACAATAATAAGCTCCAGTTCTTGGAACGCGCCGCATGTACACAGTGCCGGTCGTCCGTGAGATTTCAGTGGGGCGAGGGAAGGCAAGTTGCTTCAGAAATAGAACTGCCAGCCACTTACTCGTATTGTTTGGCAAGTTAGCTGCGACCTGCCCGCCTGCTACCTCACTTGGTTGTAACTAAGAGCAAGTAAATGTTTACACACGGCAAGGAACTTCAAACGTTTGGCAACATGCCTCTCTGACGTTTCTTCCCACTTAGACGGCGTAAATCCGCTTTCTAGTTATAAAGGCTTTTAGGTAGAAATGTCTGAGGTATTTCGGATACACTCACTAATTATGTTCCCTCGGTCAATAATAAATTAATAAATGTTTGATAGCAATCAAATGTGATAAAATACAATGAAAGGTAAATGCTATTATTATAATGATTGTCGCAAATAAACTGCTTGGATATCACCGAATTGAACATTTCTCATTAGTCTTTGTGATATAATTTAATTGATGTTGTTTGATTAATTTGATTGCAAATTCCATATTCCACAGAAACGGATTTTAAACATAAAGAACATAACAATGCACAGCTTATTCGCCCACTAACGCCACAATCACATAATGAAAATACTCTTGCCTTATGTATGACTGGAAACCGCAACGGGATCATTAATGTGCCAGTTTCACTACTAAATTTATGTGGAATGTTCGGAAACAACCAAAGGGATCGAAAACTCTCGTTTTCGAATTCCAAAATAAAACTTAAGATATAAAAGCAAGAGCAAACACAATACATTGAGATCTTTTTGTGTCACTGCCAAAGATGCAATAGTGATTTCGCATATAACTATAAATTAACGTCGAACAGAATAAAGTATTATTTTCGTATAATTAGGACAATTACATACTTTTAGTCACGTCCGGTCGAAAAAAACAGTTTTACAATGTAATATATATATATATATATATATATAAAGTATATGACATGAACAAAAGCACGACTAAGGATCGAAATAAATCCTGAAAACAAGGAGGGGCAGCATAATTATTAGAAATCTATTTGTTCAAAAAACATTGGATATATTTGTCGTAGAATGTCGTGCAATTTAACCTACATCAAATGGAGTCAGGTGGTTCATGAAACTGATAAAATACAGTTTACGGAAACACACACGGATGACACAGAAATTAATAATGCTAGCGAGAATTGAAAACAAAATGCGCTACAAAGCTAGGAGGTTTCGACGGCGGAATTTTGAATGAGCTCCACCGCAAAAAAGAAATGAAATACCAATGATCTGCTGATCTTTAGTAGAATAAACGGCAAAAAAACTTATTCCAAAATAACAGACACTAGATATCTATATAATAACTAGACCTCGGATTTTAGGACAAATGCCTATTTAGTTCCTTTACGAAGCTGTGGTAAATAATTGCAGATGTTGACGAATCATGAAAAAATAGATTTACCGAAAGAATTTAATAGTGCCTAAAATGTCCAACAAGGGGAGTTTGATGCTTATTTTAATATTTTCAACCTAAAACAAGTAATGTTGAAGAATTATCATGTTTTAAGTACTCGTTTTTTAAATTTATTATAACGAATCGCAAATGCTGTCCCGAAATTCCAGAAACTCGAATACTTCCTGATCAAATAAGCAATCATCTACGCATCGAAATCATACTCAGTACACTGAACGTAAGGAGGTCTGCGAGTCAATATAAAGCGGATGTTTCATGGTCATCATCACGCACTTCTTACGCAATTGCACCCTTTCGCAGTGCAGCTCCGTTGCTGGCAGCCTCAACAGACTTTTCATCGCGGCGCGTCGTCTGTACAATCCAGGCGAGGAAAAGGTGCAGGTCAGGCAAAAACCCTTCTGTCGGAAAGGCGAAGCTTACGAAGTACGGACCACGTCTTGACGTCTAGAAAGGAAAAGGATCATTTCGAGTTTACTTCTCGGGGTATGTGTGGTTCTGTTCCTCTGTTGTATCAGCTTAATTGTATAGTGTGAAGAGGAACAATGCTGTAACATATTTTAAGTGCATAAAACGTCATTGTGCATCCAAAATTGGGCCTGTTTGAGAATTTTGTAACCTATTTTAGTTATCTAAAACAACACTTTTTTGTGCCTAAAATTCCGAAGTCTAATTATAATACAAAGATGTATATATGACGTTCTTTATCTACAATTTCTAGAGTTCTAATGACTGATCTGCCAAATTAGTTATGGTTAGAAGATCAGAATGGTAAGATCAACTTATTGAAATGAAATCAATATATCAGAGTAAAAAAAATCATTTTTTGTGAAAGATAACTCTATAAAGGAATAAGAATTTGTCGAGCGTCAAATTTTCTTGACAACGCATGTACTGCACCCATGCAAAAATCCTGAAGAATTAGGCCTCATACTATTGAGATACCTTGGTTATCAGAAATAGAACAATGAGGAGAGTGAAATTCCAACAAACAATGTCCACAGAATTTTAATAGCAAAATTCTCATTAAATATTTTTGTTTGGTAAAAAAACCTATTCTTGGTGAGTATCGTATTGCAAGTTACACATATTTCATACGGTCTCTGCTTAGATTGCAATT
The DNA here is from genome assembly GCA_038098605.1 of Gryllus longicercus. NCBI lineage: Eukaryota > Metazoa > Arthropoda > Insecta > Orthoptera > Gryllidae > Gryllus > Gryllus longicercus. Next base: position 931,336 of record JAZDUA010000159.1, on the reverse strand, counting down.
CACTTGACAAAGGTAACAAATTAACACCACGAAACTGGACAAAATCGTCGACCTTAAATTAACAACCAAGAAATACTGATTTCACGGCGTTTTATCTCCGAAACCCGGTTTACGCTAGTGGAACAAAGAGATTTTAAGCTCGCCGCCCAAGTTTTTTTCTCGGAGGCGTACCGCACCACCAACTTTATCTAATCGGGTTCTTTTTACCTGAAGGTCAATTTCTTTTTGTTTCCCGACACTGGTGACAGATGTACGCGAACAATGCCACGCAGCTCCTTTTAGAAGATTAACTCTCTCATCCATATCCAATTACCTTATCTTGTAGGGCCAGTATACAACGCAACGTTAGCACATTCCAGGAATGTTGAACAAACTCAAAGTGACGGTTCACTTAGAGAACAATGTGACACTGGTTCACTTGAGAAATGTTTTCACTCAGTACATTTTCTTACGCTCTTCGGTACGTGGCTTGAAGAATGGTGCTACAGAATATTTTAGCGCTAATCGATTTATTTTAGCTGTTCAATCGAATTTACCAGAGACATTCAGAACTGGTGTACTCTTATTGCAGTACCTGTTGCGCACCAGGTACGGAATACTTTGTATGTTGTATTACTTTTTTGTATCACCTCGACATTTCTTGCAATCGTTCTTTTTTATTTTTTTATTCTTTTCAAGAATACAGTAGAAACGTTATTTTACTTCGGTTCTCGCTTGTGCTAGAATCTCAGGTTGTCACGCGGAAGACGGAATCAAAGTGTAGACCGGTTTGCTTGCCTGTGTGAATAAGCAACTCACTACGCGTATTCGTTTGACGTCAATGAATTGTATTTTCTTTAGAAACGTAATTATATAATTATTGTTATTATTATAATCATCTCTTGTATCCTTCAATGTATAATGTATCATATTCTGTTTCCCATAAACACCCATGGATTAATGAGTAGCAATTGTTTGGAAAACGTCATTGCACTGAACTAGAGGGACTCTCCTGAAAGAGTTACACTAATTGCAGTATCATCATTTCCAATTTATTTGCAGGCGCCCGAGGGAAGTTTTTTTTCGGCTGTCGCTTCCTTGCCACGCTGCCGCACTGTCTAAAAGTGAATAAAGGAATCAGCGTGAGCATCACGATTGTAACAAAAATGAAAGCATATAATGAGTTTAATGAAAAGATGTGAGAGACAAAATAACGAAGGGAACGAAAGGATTCTGAAAAACATGTTTCCGCATGAACACTTGATTGACACTTCACTGATTCTTCGACATTTGTACTACATTCAGTAGGCGAAAGATCAGCAATCTTACGACAATGCCACGAGAAGTATCGAAAATAGGAAACCGTGAACGCAAGGTAAGGAATTTATATATTTCCATCTTTTCGTGAACTCGGAAAGATTTAAAGAGAAAAGACGCATATAAATTTCGCTAGGTAGTGCATCATTTGTTTAACTTATCATTGACGAGAGTATTTTTTTATATAGTAGGCATTTTCAATCGCACAATGACCATGAGATTTAATCTGGGGATCTACCACTGGTGTCGTAAAGTGTGAAAAAGGAGGCGAGAAAAACTTTATTTTCAATACGTTCCTAGATAAAGCACGACCTGTCCTTACTAATTCCAAAAGTGGTTCCACACTTCATTTCGCCGTTGAATTCCACTTAAGTCCGCCTGCGCTACTCATTAATTGTTAAAGTGCTGGTGGGTAACTTAATGTGTGCGAGAGCCAGCGCTGAACATGGATTTGGGAGGAACAGTCGAGCTAGGGGCGCCAGGGGTTTTCCGCGGGATGGTGAGGGCAGCCGCGGGAGGGAGCGGGGCTCGTCTGGAACGCGCAAGACCCGTGGCTGAATTCATCTCCCATCCGAGACACCAAAATTAACGACCACGCTAACTCCTCACATAACACTGCGGGCGCCTCTTAATTGAGCAGTAACATGGCTCCAATATCTAGCAGTAACTGCGTCGGTTCATTGAACTTTGTTATATCGTATCGAGATTCAGTAGCGACGCCAGATAATATATACGTAATACAATGATGATTGGGAGCGTTTTTTTATTTTTCATATTTTTGCCCTTGCTTCAGGTCATAGCTAAGTGAAATTTCATGACATTTGGTTAGAATTGAATACTATGTACATTAATACTTAAGCGCATATTTGGCTGATTTTTCCTTTAGGTGCATATTCGAGTAATTATAGAAGAAAAACATTGCATGCTTCGTTAAAATAGAGACTTATCTCTAAAACGTTTCATGTTTTCATAGAATCTATTTACTTGCGAGCGTACATTGATTAGAGAGAGATTGCCACAATTTGCGTTTTTTTTCTTCTTTCTTATAGATAATAAAATACTAGTGCAAATGTTGGACATTTTTTGATATCATATTTTTTAAACCAGCCAGAAAAATGAAAGAAGACATACAATGTACTTCAATAAGATGAGTATTTACTTCAATTATTTCTCCCGAGAAGTACGCTAGGTTATGTTATGTTCGCACAAAAATATGTCTTCTTTCATACATCTGAATTTTATGAAGAAAGGTTTATACAGAAAATGAAACATTTTTAATTTTAATTGCGTATTACAGTGCATATTTAAGTAATTTAAGTTTATAAATGACTATTAAAGTGCATATTTATGATTTTCGTCATAAATGCATATTTTAAGGAGCATATGTCAAGATATTTCAGGACATAAAATCGTCTCTCTAATTATGACATTAAACTGATAACTGCCATATATATTTAATAATAAAACACATTTTAATTTAAATGTTGAATGTATGCAATGTGTCGCGAACTTGCAGTTTTAGTTCACGATTCAATAACATTGCTGTATATTGACATCTATTTTTCTAAGGCTCGAATACCTTTCATTAATTTGCAGAAAAACTAAGAGCGATTCGTTGTATAAAATTTAAATTGCAGCCACGATTGCTTGTTATACATTTTCCCCCCCTAAGACTGGCGAAGCAATTACATTTTCAACGCCGCAAAATGTAGCGTGGGCAAGCGCGAACATGGTGCGAGAGAGAAGCTTCGCTCTATGAAGAGCTCCGTGCCTTTCAGCGGCGGCCCATTCCCGCTTGCTGGCGCGGCTGCTCCCCTCGCCTCCGCCCTTGTCTGCGCCCTCGCAACCTCCCTCGCCTCCGTCCTCGCCACCGCCCTCGCATCCTCTCTCGCCACCGCCCTCGCCTCGTCCATCTCCTCCGCCTTCGCCTCCACCCTCGCCTCCGCCCTCGCCACCGCCCACGCCTCCGCCCTCGCAACCGCCCTCGCTACCGCCCCAGCTTCCGCCCTCGCTTCCTCTCTGGCCACCGCCCTCACCTCATTCATCTCCTCCGCCCTCGCCTCCACCCTCGCCTCCGCCCTCGTAACCGCCCTCGCTACCGCCCTCGCCTCCTCTCTCGCCACCGCCCTCTCCTCCGCCCTTGCCACCGCCGTCGCCACCGCCGCGTCGCCAGCCATCTCTTGGGGGACTCCCACTTTCTGTGTCACTCGTTGCTTACCGGCACAGAAGAACTCAATTACTGCCACGCACCGCGCAGTGCACGCGCCAGGGCGCAGGTGCGGGCGCTCCCTGGAGGAGGGAGGAGCGAAGTAGGGTAGGGCGCATGCGGGAATGGTGGATATGAGTAGTGACGGAGATGGGCAGGAGGAAAGTATTGGGCGGAGTGTTGGGCGAAATATCGGGTGGAGTAATGGGTGGAGTGGTGTGCGAACTGGTGTGCAGTGGGATATGCGGAGAGGTATGCGGAATGGTAGGAGGATAGGTTGATTTGGAATGATTCGGAATGGTTGGAGGAGGTGATTCATTCATTGATTAGTGATCCCGAGCGCGTCAACTGTTAAGGTCATTAGTCCCGTCTGTGAAGTTTTTTCCTCGGGAGTTGGCGGTGATCTTCCTCCTCTGCGTGGTGAGATCCGGCACCGACCTCCCTGTCGGTTAGCGGGGTTTTCCCTAAACAGATTCCTCTCAGCAGTAGTTCACCGCCCCTACTGGGACAAGCTCTAAGCTGTCGACCGGTCTCTCGGCATGTGTGTTAGTGTAGAGCATGTAAGTGTAACTGTGTGTAAATAAATGTTGAGGGCAGGATAAGAAAGGCGAAGAAAAGATCGCGCGCGGTTCGCGCGCCTGTTCGTTAGGGTACTGCTCCAGTATTCGTCTGCTATTGAACCGATGACCACGGAAAACTACCGTTCAGAGCAGCTGGCCACTACAATTTTCTTCCAGTCAGCAGCTGAATTCGACCGAGCCATCTAGTTAATGTCGAAAATCCTGCCACTGTTGGGATTTGAACCTTAAGACCTCCCGATCAGAGGCACTGCAATGACACCAGTTGACGCCCTTAGCCATCTCTCCCTGTGTAGCCGGAGTGGTGGGCTGAATGATGGACAGAGTGGTAGCGAAATGACGGGCAGAGAGGTGGATGGAACGACTAGCTAGCGGACGGAATTGTGGACGGAGTATTGGCCGGAGTGGAGTGGCGGGCCGGGCGGGGATGGCGGGGAGGTGGTGGGTCGGCGGGTTGTCGGAGCTGTGGACGGTTAACCGGCGGCAGGTGCAGGGCGAGGGACACGGGGCAGGGGAGCAGGGCAGGGGCGGGGGTCGCCGAGGCGGCGGGGACGGCTGCGAGTCGGCAGCAGGAAGGGTGCGGGAGGGGCACAGAACCACGGTGAAGCGGGGCGGGGGGGGGGACGACAGGCAGGCGACATCGGCGAGCCGGTTGGACGTCGAACACGGCCGGGCAACAGCGGCTGCCTCGGCAATTCGCATTCATCACGAGAGTGGCCGGTCGGCGAAAGCTTGCAGAAATGAGCAAAGAAGGAAAGAAGCAGCTGACAGCGACTTATCGCGTTTCATTCCTTCCGATTTACAAGATTTTAACAAGCGACTTGTACCTCGTCGCGCTTGCCCCTGCAGCTAGATAATTAACGACGTGCTCCGCGCCAGAGCATGATCCTCTAAGCATTGTAACTACTGCGCGTACTATTCTCGAATGCCTGCCGCATTGTTCCGTGTGGCGCCGGCGCCGCGGGCGCTCCATTCTTCCCCGGGGGAGCGGAAAAAACGCACTGCTTGGCTCGAGGGGTCACAACATAAATACAAAGCGGATCTCTTGGACGCAATCCAAGTGTTGCAGCCGACTATTTTGCTTTAACTTCCTTTCGCCACTTTTCTTTGCTGTTCAGTTCAAATCTTTTCTCACTCGGTGACTTAAAACGTGACAAATCCGTACAAGAAACTAGAGCCATTTACGGCCTCCGTAAACGGCGGTGAATGGAGACGCCCCCGCCGTGCGCCGCGCGTCGCCGCCCCGCCCCACCCCGCCCCACCCCGCCCTGTCCCGCCCTGCCCCGGCCACCTCGCCCTGTCCCGGCGACGGTCGCCCGCGGCGCTTTCCGATAACGAGAATGAGTGGGGCGGCACTGATTATAGTGGAGCGTCGACAGAAGTAAAAAGCGGGCAGTTTGACAAGTCGCCCGCGCGCCGGCACGCCTGGTCGCGTCGCCACCTCCTCCCTCTCCTCCTCCCCCTCCCCTGCCCCTCCTTCGGCGCCTCCCGCTCTCCCCGACGGTCGCCGGAAGCGCATCTGGGTTATTACGATCTTCAGCCAGGTTTTCACTTGATAGGCCGGGAATCGTGCGCGGGAGAGCCTGTCATAAATGTTTCCACCCCTGCAGGCAGGCTGTAATTTCCTGAGTAGCTCACACTACTTGCCACAGCATCGGTTTCATTTATTTTATCGACTACCGCGGAAAGCTATTCTTGCGATTAACGTGTACTTCACTTTCCTCCGTTCATTCATACAGCAGAGAGAAAATCTCTACCAGAGCGCAGAAAGCTGGGAGGGAAGTGTCAATTAAGGATAGTTATTAATACCACTTATTGGAGAAACGAAAGTGTTAAATATTGTTCAGTGAATAGTGTTCAGAATGGTTTTAATTTTGCGAGGTCATAATACGAGAGGTTCTGGAAGTAACCGAGTCCTGGAAAGGAGCTTAGTTATCAGTGCTTTACTAACTGCTTGCTATAGATAACATAAAAATATTATATTAATTACCACAGACCGAATCCTCCATCACACAATTTATCAGAACTTTTTCATACCTTTGCAGGTATAAGGTTGGATGGAGAACATATGGCACATCATTTTTGCGCTTGTTAATTACAGCTATAGTACTCAAAGCGCAACCTTATTTATCTAAGAATAAAGAATACACCAAACTTGTACACGTTTTCTAACTGATCCTTTAAGAAAATTAAATTCCTGCAATTCCAAATCTAGATTACGAAATTCTAAAAAACATTTAGTGAAAGTTTTAAATTTCCAATAGTGTGTGTCTTAAATTAGGCTATGTAATTCGGCTAAACTTTTTAAGCTCTCGGCGTTTTGATATTTTGAACAAGGCAGCTCAACATTAACCAAGTGTCTCGTGTCTGGAAATGTATTTATCCCGTTGAATGACTCGCAAAGAACTCCTAGTAGCGGTGTGGGCCAGGCGATGGCGGTCCAAAGGTGGCGCGCGGCAGCGTCTGCGCGGCGGCGCGGGCGCAGCAGAAAGCGCAGGGCTGCGCGCGGGCGGCAAGGCTCGAGGCGCGAGGCAGCCGACGAGAGACATAACTTGTCTCGTAAGACTCGGGGACAGTTGTTTCCGTTTAATGGGCATTCGAACTAAGTGTCCTACTTCTTAATGACGGCGACTGTTCTTTCGGCGGGCTGCCGTCGTCGAATAAACCGTGGCGCCGAGAGACGCGCCCGCGCCACGCCACGCCACGCCACGCCACGCCACGCCACGCCGCGCCGCGCCGCGCCGCGCCGTCTTCAAGAGGCGGCCGTCCGTTCATTTTCGCTACCGACGAGAGAGAAAGAAAGAGAGAGGGAGAGAGAGAAAAGGAGAGCGGGGAGCCTCGAGGGCGACGTCGCACCCGCTAGCCTCCCTGCCCCGCCCGCGCCTCCGCCTCCGCCCCCACCGCCGCCGTCGCCGTCGCGGCGCTTTCGGGGCTCTGTCGCCGCGGCCTTCTCTCAAGATTACGACACGAATCGGAATGTTTCGACTTCTGCAGTTTGTGCTCTCTACCTCCTCTCCTTGGTGTAAGGATTTGAAAGCGGGTGTGGAGAGATGGATTAGACGGAACTCCGTCGTTTCCTTATAGCATTCCTGACGTCTTGTTTCGTCACGACTGATGCATTTTCTGATAATTGTGTAACAGCTAATTTCTCAGTAATAACTCAATTCTTGTTTTATGATATTGTTTGCAATTATTGCATTGGAACCTATTGTTCTTTCGCCCACAACCATCTGAGGTTCTACGTCAATACTGCTACATTAATAATTCTCCATGTCATCTTCAGCATTGTGTGCTGCATTAAATCTTACATTTTTCTATGAACGGAGGATAGAGTTCTTCACCGAAAATTAATGGGACAACTCTAATGAAAATCAACGCACCACGAGCAAAAAAAAAAGTACAAGAAAAGTTTTAAATTAACGGCTGCTGTTACAGCAGCACATACTTTCTCTAAATTTTGTAACGATTCCTTAATATTATAGTATTGCAATTTGTTTACAACTAATATTTAAGCTATGTCTTGAAAAACTTCAACAAATGAAGTGCGAGATTTTTGAAAAAGCAAACTATATTTTTTATTGAAAATTCAAAATTTTTATTGAAAGTGACACATCTGACATTAAATTCAGTGTAGTGTTCTGTCCTTACAAAACGGATAAAGAAAGAAATGCCATGAGATTTAAACCCACGCCTTTACAACAAAATATCGTGATGCAAACCACTCTGCTTATCAAACTCTACAACCAATGACCTCTCTTTATCTGCAATAAAGTCCAAAACTATTGTGATTTTGAGAATATTCACAATATGTCAAATGAAGCGCTTACATCAAGAAAATTCATTACATAAAAATACTCATTTAACGTAAAGCATGCAAGCTGTTTTTAAAAAACGTACTTGTACTTGATCAAAAAAAATTAAAAGTTGTAATGGAAGTTCCTTCTAGCCCATAAAAATAAATATTGCTCGGTCCTTATAACAATTTAAAGGCAAAAATTGGGGCAGTTTTTGAGAAAAAAGTATGTGTATTTGGAAAATTGTCATAATGTAACTTAAAATTATGGGACTTTTTATATTTGAAACCACTATGTACTTGAAACTCCTTCGTATTTAAAGGTTTAATATTGAGAAATAAATAGAAATATTTAAGGTGGAGCACAGGTTAAAACAGTCGAATTTGATTTTTCGAAATTATCCCTTATTTACAAGAATTTCGAATCGAACATTTTTTTAAAAATTGGACCTTTGCCATTCGCATGAACGCAAGTTTCTCTATTTAAGGAAGAAAAATAAGGAAAATTGTTGTCATAGTTTCAGAAAATTCTTGTCAGAATGTATTTGGAAAATTGTCACGATTTCAATTTCAAATATGTGAAAAACCTCATATTTTGAAACAGTGGGTATATCATTTAATGATATAATTTTGAGAAGCAAATTCGATTAAGACACATATTTTTCCAGTAATGTATGAGATGGTATTACAGAAGCCGTAGGAGGGAGTTCAAATAATATGAACTTTTGAAGTTTTCGAAATTCCAGCGGTTTTAATCAATGTCTTATTTCATATCCATTTTGTCTCTACGAACACAAAAAATAAAGAAAAAAAGACTTATTTTTGAGAAATTTGTAGAAAATGTCCGATGGGCTAGACGTAAAGTATAATTACAAATTACATGATCCATTTCACATTCGGTGGGCATCGACTTTGACCACATTGATTGGAGTTTATCCATTTTTGAAATGATCCTGCGTAACAGTACGCACGGTTTAGCTCTAATGCTTACAGACGTACTGACTGACGGGCGGAAGGACAAACGAACAGACATTTGAAAAAAAATGTAGGTGTCAGACCCTCAAAATGCATTTTCGTCAAAATGTCGATATCGATTGTTTCCTATATTAGATCTAAACTCTTTGTGATATACCAGAATGCAAGTAAAACGAACAACAGCTGAAGCTATAATTTCTCAGATGTAGGCGCAATTGTCAATTCTTATCTACATAAAACACCAGTATTTACATTTCTTTCAAATACAGCGAATGAATGTGGTAATTACTAACACTCGGCAGCAACCCGTCAAATTTCTCTGATCACGCGTCATTGGCCCCGAATAGACATCGTAACCCTTCGTAGTAGCGGTGACTAGTAACTGCCGTTACATTGCGGACGGCTATGATCCCATTAAAATTACTATGTGATTGACATTTGCACGACGTAACCAATCGCGGACTAAACCTTCCCAAACGGCCAATTCACGAGTATTCGAGCAGGGTGATTGGTGGTTTCCATGGACATGTCGCAGCGTCTTGCGAATGTCAATCACATTCTTGTTTTAATCGGGCCACAGGTGCCCACAGGCCGCGGCTATGCGGGTTCAATGGTGGCATATGCGTGCGTTGGCTCTTCTGAAAGCGAGGCCCGCGCCTGGAGACACCCACCGCAGCCGGCGAGCGGCGGCGTCGGGGGTGGGCGCGGGGCGGGCGCGGGGCGGGCGCGGGGAGGGGGCGGGGAGGGGGCTGAAGTTCGCGGTGTGGTGATGTGCGGCCGCAGCACGCCGGAAGGTCAACGGACTCGGCTGGGGAGGGGGGAGGAAAATCGATGGATAGGGATCCTGCGAGGACCGGCGGGGGCACGGGGGCAACGAGGCCGGCCAGGGCGCGGGGGGAGGCGGGGCCAGCGGGGGCGGCCGTGGCGGGAGGCGACGGGGCGGTGGGAGGTTGTTTCGCCGCTCGGCAGATGCGAATCTCTCCGCCGGGCTCTGCTCCGTGCCGCTCGCCCCGTGCTGCCTCGCGTCGCCCCGAGAAGCCTTTCTTGGCAGACACGCCAATTGCAAGATCAGACTTCAAAATCTTCCCCATGCATGTGTGGCTCTGACAGACCGAAAATATGTCCACAAACATCTGCAGCTATTTTATCGTCGCTACGACGTTGCTAGTCTAGCTCGCTTCGACCATGCAAGACGGTATATTTTCGTCCTCCCCCTAAGTACTTAGCGAGATTGCAGCGCACTGAACCAAAAGGTCAAGCAAAGGCTGATGCTGCGAAAGTTCTCGTCGTGATTTGCTGTGCTGATGAAGGTAAGTTTAAACTACTTTACGCGAGGAATGAAATCAATCTCTGTCGGTACAAAGTTTCGTTGAGATTTCTTTAATTTTTATTGAAGATTCTTCTCAACAATCGGAAGTCTCATAAAATAGAAATGACATCGGTAGTTTTGATTGTATATTACGTATTAAATGTATTTTAAAAATGTACCATATGATTCATGAGAATTAATAGACAAGTTTGTATACATTTACTTACAGGAAATAATTTTGTTGTAAAGAATCAGCATTTGTGAAGAGCACAAACAAAACAATTGAAACCTTTATTATTAATTTACAAAGCACCCAGAGACTGAAAGAAAACTATGTAGCCTCCGGACATTTCAGAGATCTCTATGATTTCGTTAGAACACGGGAAAAACACAAATAATGAAACAGTTTTGACGGAAGATTCTGACTGAAAATGCAAATATTTGATTGCGTTATGCCGCTTATTCTCTTACTGCGCATACCGACTAAATTTTCATACTTGGTGCGTCATCGCTTACGACACAGCTGACGCCATGTGACAGTAAGACCCAAAGGAAGAGGCCGCTAGCCATTACTTATTTGCTCTTAATGTGTTGCGTTATCGAACAGTTTTTGTGATATTGTTGGTATGTAAATAACTGTTCTCGTACTATTTATCTGTTTATATTATACTTTGCTACTACAAAATTCGTGAAGATTTTTTGTTTAAATATTTAATTTGTTTTCGTGTTATACGAGGATATTCTATTTCTTGTTCCTGAGCAGTGTGCATGCAACGTTTTGGAAAACAATTTTACGTGTTTTCTTTCGCAGCACTTTTGCTGTTGCAGGCCACTTGCATAGAACTTTTTTCTTATTACTAGTATATACTTTGTTCCGCATTTGGTTATTTTGCATCACTTATTTAATTCCATCAAGAATTTAATGTGAAATGAACTCTGAGAAAGTTTTGAGATTTACAAATCATGATTGATTAATTAGCATCCTACGCCGTTCAAACCTCATGTACGGAAAATTGAATATTTGATTTTGGAGATTCTTTACTTCAAACCATTCTTACATCAACTATCCACAATTATTCATGAGTTTACATATTACGGTGGGATCGACTGGTATTCAATTCAGCATGACTGTACAACGAACAATAGGTATTTACTAATATACGTGTATACTAATATTTCTGAAAAATGCTGTGCTCACTTGTACCTGTCTAGTACAGCTACATCGTACCTGGATTCGGATCAGTCAAAATCAAAATAAATTTGCGTCGAAATGTACTACACCGAGTATGAGTATCGAGATTTGAATTGTAAAAACAGGTTAGAGAGCGAAAAACAACAACGAATAAAAGATGACTAGTTAACAATGATTGCGTGCATTGATTCACGTTCAATTATATTCATGAATTCTATATAAATATTGTTCGGAGAAACGATGAAGGCATAAACAGTCCAATAATTGAACACTTTGGAACTGCTAGGTGGTGAAGGCTAGCCTTATTGGGAAAAACTAAACGTCTAGAAATGGGGACGGCCAGTCTTGGTTGTCCATGAGGGTGTATTCATTGCAGATCACCTTCGCTTCGCCTATCGCCCACGCCCTTCGCCAAGGAAAGAGAATGCGTTTTCACCTTCGCCCTTCGTCCATAATGCCCACAAGCCGACTCAATCCAATCCACTCACTCCTTTTCGAACATTTCTTGATGCGTTACAAACCTAAAACCAGTCAGTTCGTCCTGAACATTGGATTCTCGTTACGTTTGATTTCGTGTAAAAAATAGTTTTAATAAAATTCTTGTGGAAATGCTGTTTTTTTATTTTTAATTAGTGGACCCGGTAATGCTTCGCTATTACAGTATATTACACTTCACAGGCAACCGGTCACGTGATTGTTCATTACGGTTTACGCTACGCTCTGCAAAATTTCTAATAGATGAAAGACGTTCTCGCGAGATCAGGTTTGTTCTATGTCCTGGTTTAAACATGGTTGTCAAGTATCCTATTGTTAAAACGTTCTGCTTCAAGTTTGGGCATACTATTGCTATGACATTGTCATGAAGAAATTTGATTTACTTTGCTAAGATAATGCATTTTGGATGTACTGTCTGACTTTGAAGGTTAGCTAACCGTATCCCCTATGCCTGAACCGAGTTAAATTCCCATGCGTTGGGGGAGAAGAGAAATGTGGTGTGCATGATGTACTTCCTTCACCATAACTGGCAAACTCCTCCTGCCTGAGCTTTTCCTCGCCACACAGCTATAGAAACTACTATTTTAAAGGAAAGCTGCAACTATTTTTGCCTTGACATGGAATCGAATCCAGGATCACACCACAGGAAGCTAATACGCTACATGTCCGAGCTAACATTGAAGTAATAATTCCGGCCGAATTTCACAAAGGCTGAATATGCACTACCTTCATACTTGACGGTGTGGCGGGTTGCTTAGAGCTTCTGTTCAAGGGAACGTGAGTCATCATAAACGCATAATTCATCATGAACGCCCCCATGCGTCCGATTTAATTTGAATCACTCTTTAAACACTCCCAGTACTAATAGAAACAAACAGTGTTTTTTTTTTTCAATGAAATCGGAATAGTTTTTACGTCTGTATGCGACACACACACACACACACACATATATATGGGGTGCAATGACAAATAGAAATGAAACTCTTTATAGACACTAACTCACGAATATTCTTTATGAAATGATTTAATACTTTGGATAAAAAAGAAACTTTTCTCCAAACACGCAGTTGAACATTTTAATTATTTGAATTGTACATTCGCAACGTGATAGTATCTTTTATCATTGCTTCCCTTGTATTTCCACTCTTTATCCTTTTATTTTTCTCTTTTCTTTTCTGTCTTTCTTCCTTTCACACCCGTTCCTTCGACATGAGGTTTCTCCAATCTTACCTCTAGCTCTTGGAAACGACACGACGCTGGCCATGGGGTGGACGGAACAATATTTCCGGCGCAGTCTCCTCACGTAGCGGATGGAAAACGTACAGAAAGCGACGGTGGCGCGCTGTGCGGCTGGGCAGGGCGGGGAGGGAGGAGAGCGACCGGCCAGAGGGACGGTGGGGAGGGGGGGGGGGAATCGAGCAGACATTCCTTGGAGCGACGTGATCGAGGGAGAGCGGAAGCGGCCGCGAACTTCGGCCCTGCGCCGCCCCTCGCAGCCACCGCTCCCTCACCAAAAATACCATACTCTTTTATCGCTTCCGCGGAAATAATTGAGCTTTCGGCTTACGCGGCCTCCATCAGTAGAGGATGCTGTTTTACGTCGTATCGGCGAATGCTCCCCGGGACGAGCAATTGCAGAGAGCCGGACACCGGGGACGCACCGATGGGTGCATTTGCTTCCTAGTCGCGCTCGTAGATTGAGATGTTTTCATCTTCTACCGGAATGCAGGTCGTCTTTCTAAAAGAACGATAAGAACTTGCTCATGGATTGGACCCGGTGAAACAGACTCAACGCAGCCTCGCAATCTCATCCACAATAAGCAAAGCAAAGGGTGACAGACAGAATTCTTCCAAGCCGTTGCTGTGGCCGCTAAAATTAGAAAATTGGGGAATATTTTATGCCAACTTTACTGTGCGTAAAGAACCTTAGTTATGTACCCCCAATTTTCCCTGCAGAAAAACAAGCGAGTTGTAACACAACAATGCCACCCAACGTACTTCAGTACTGATACTGTATTGCATTGGCTAAATTTCTCTATACAATGGGACTCAAAATGAAGAACAACAAATGTATAGTACAGTGACGTATTTAAGTTATTTTACATATCACACGAAGAACGCCACTTGGGGAAAGGCTCACGAGAGATCCTAATCATACACAATTTTACTAGTAACGACCTCTGCACGTCTCGAGAGGATTTGTCGCGAGGTCAATTCGCGCAAACGATCATGGGGTAGAGACCACTTATGTGATTTATTCTCAACCCGACAGTCATCGCAATTACAGTTCCTATAATGCATATACCACATAGTGTAAATAAAAAATCTTCAAATCATTTGTAAACGCATCTCTAGACATGTTTAAACATTCATTAGACATGCAGACGAATTTTTATACTTTTGTAAAATGTGATTTTATTTATACATGTGTATTCAGTTATTAAAGAGCAATTGTGGGAAATAAATCATTCATTGCAAATAAAATTATATCAGAATATTACTTTGGATTGAGAACGATAGCTATACTCCAATTTGCGCGGCGGCGATGGTGTAACTGTTAGCGTTTCGGACTGTTGTACCCAAGTTGGCGGGTTCAAACCCGATCGAAGCCGTGGATTTTTCAGGGCGAAAAAATCCTTCGTACGCCTTCCTTCGGAGGGGAAGTAAAGCCGGCTGTCCCATGTTAGTAGATTTACTTGCATGTAAAAGATCCTCAAGCCTAAATGACGCCTCTGAGCTAAATTCAAATCGCCTGTTTCTCGCCCAAGAAGTACCTCCTTTCTCTGCTAGATGGTGAAAGGAGCGCAGAAAAATTTACGTGGTCAGACGGAAGAGCAGGCCTAATGGCCTGAGCCTCGCCACGTAAAATAAGGCTTCAATTCAATGTGCATTATTTCGTCTTCGAATAGCAAACGTTCTGGACAATAAAACAAACTTTATTCCTCTGCAATAATTTCAGGCAGTTTGAATTCCTTATTGAAATAGTATTACTATAATAATAATAATAATAATAATAATAATAATAATAATAATAATAATAATAATAATAAAAACTTGGCTAAACTCCCAGGTCATTCAAAAGACTGGGTAGTGCAAGATATTGTTTTATTTGGAATAGCCCACATTTTGCGCCAAGTATTGTAGAGGGCACCGACAGTCACAAGATCTGCTCCTTAGGTGGCTAGTTGCAACATGGAGTAGATTTTATATTCAGTCCACTCATAACATCGTAGTCGTGATGTAGAGGAATAATAATACAAATTATTATTATTATTATTATTATTATTATTATAACACATGAGTGTGTGCTAGGTGCCATTCTCATTTCTTAGAATAGGCGGTTGTTGTGTCCTTCCTTTCCGTGTAGAGATGACAGTGTTGGTTTGGCTTGGCCTTCCACTCTATAAACTAGGGCGACCATGAGAAGTGCATGACGATAGAATATTGATTGTATGATGTTCCGGTGGTAGAATGAGAATGCAACCATGCCACAGATCCACATTTCAAAAGTAGCTACCCCTTTCGTAGCACTCGAACCCGCAGCCTTCAGTCCTGTGCACACCATGTGGCGTTGGTACAAGCATTACGCGACTGCTATTTAGATTGAAGAATTTTCTTGCCAGATCAGTTACTTGGGTGGTAAGGAATTAACACCACGAGAAATGCTTATCTATTCCACAGAATGCACTGATTCACGGAGTATTCATATTGTGACGTACCTGGTTCTGCCTCAGCTGTGAAGTACTTATCAGTGCATACACCGATCGGACGCCAGCTGTGACGCACCTGTTGGTTGGTACTTTTCACTACAAATTTATAGGTTCTAAAGGTCGGGTATCTTGCTCGCGAATGGGTCATCAGGGGAATTTGGTACTATATTGGTGCGCCAAAATGATAATTTTATATAAGCAAACAAATACAATTTATTTATAACTGAATGTTCAATACACTTGATCAATTACAAGAAACCTCTATAACTTGGTACCAAGATTTTGTTAACCGCGTACTCTTATCATTCCTTGGGGCCCAATTAACAATTCGGTCGTGGTGGTTCCTCACCCCGGCGACTGCAACGGTCGATCTCCGCCGCGGCTCGGCGTCCTTGGGCTGCTGATGACGTAGACACGTGCTGTGCTGGTCTGCAGAAGCGGCGCTAGAAGTCCCCTGGCCGCACCCTCGGATATTTTCGCCTTCGCTCACACACGCGTAATTACTGGGTCTTGAAAATGTCCATTGCGTTCACACCAGCACGTGAATTATTACCGCGCTTCTCCTTGGTTTCGTTCCACTTCTCTCTCGCAATTACTATGCTGTAAATCTCCGGCTTCTAATCAGCAATGATACACATGTGATACTATTAATTGTTTTTCATCATTGGCAGTGCTTCACTTTGTCTCTAACTGTCCGTATTTCCTCTGCCACGCGCTCTCCGTGACTACATAACCCTCGCCACTCGGCGTCTTTCACAACTCGACCATCCTCTCCGGCCACCTCCCGGCCACTGCCTTTTTAACCGCCACTCGGCGTCCCCCTCAACCGTCGCCACCTGTAACGGCCGAGAACCCCCTCCCTTCGCTGGGCAGCGGCGGCGATCGCGTTCGCAAATCCCCCACCGCTCGCTCGCACCTGCCGCTGTACTGCGCAGTTCAAATGAGTAATAATATACTCTTGTATTAATTGTCTGTAATTACGGAGGGAAACACTTATCGTGTTTCATCACCCCTCCTCCCCTTTTTCGGATTTTTCTTGCCTGAGAAAAATTCACTCTATCACTGTCTTCTCTACAGATAGTAGCACTAGCTTATACACTAATTGTCCACTATATACACTTATTTTCTGAAATCAGATTTCTACATGATTGCTTTGTCTAATCCTAGTAATACACTTTATCTACACTTCACTGTTGTCCTCACTTGTTGGACCAGGTTTCCGATTGGAAGCTTGTAGTGTCCTACCACGTCTTGTCTCCTGTACGGCGATTTCGCCCCATCTTTACGACGGTGGTTTCCTAAACACCTGTTGTAGGACATTGCTTCCAGTGTGTTGAACACATCTTGGTAGGTATCGTCCCATTTCCAACTACGACCTCTTCTACGTTGATCCCACTGACTAACCGGGCCATCGCCATTCTCTCGCCCCTGGCTTCGCTCCATTCTTGACCTGTCTACATCTCCCTCATTCCCATTCTTTGGGGCGCCTGCAAAGGTAAAGTCGTACCCCTCCAATA
Source organism: Gryllus longicercus (assembly GCA_038098605.1). Lineage (NCBI taxonomy): Eukaryota > Metazoa > Arthropoda > Insecta > Orthoptera > Gryllidae > Gryllus > Gryllus longicercus. The sequence continues at coordinate 914,265 of JAZDUA010000159.1, read as the reverse complement.
TCTTCTGACACCTTCCTAAATCGGTATGATATGCTCTGCACAGTGACGGGACACTGTCGCGTTAACACGCAATTAATTCCTTGGTATTTTATAGGAGCAAATGATGTTTTTGGCTCCATAATTCTCTTCGTTCTGTATTCACTACGACTTCCCATGATGTAGTTGTAATGGCTATTCCTCTGGTTGATCTTGACGTTTATTTGGGTTTCTTCACTCCGCTTTCGTACGGAAATTTTGTCTTCAAATTCCTTCAAAAATTTCGGAAATATACCAAAAGTCTCTGCCCACGTCCTGGCGTTCTCCTCTAAAATTGGGTATGATAACTGGATCTTGTATCCTTCCAATATGTTATTTGCTGCTAGATGCCGTTCTGCTGCTCGCATAACTGCATGAAGGTTTTCCGTCCCATCTCCCGAAGATTTCATCGACTTTGGAGGCATAATTGGTGTCACCCCACTCTTGACACTCGGTGACATTTTCCCTTCTTCTTCCTGTTTAAACTCCTCTTGTACTATTTTCTCTTCGCACCCTTGTATATTTTCCTCGATTTCTTCTTCTATTATTCGCTCCATTTCTTCCGTTTTCATTTCCACTTCTTCTTCCATTATTTGCTTCAATTCTTCCGTTTTCACCTCCACTTTACAACCATCCTCCTCGGCCTCGATTTGGACCTCCACCGTTTTGCCCTCCGCTGTCTTGATTTCTTCATGAAGTTGGTTTGTCATCCCCTCGCTTTTATCCTCTGCAGCAACCGCAGCATCCACTTGATGGTGTGGTTGAAATTTCAGTACCTCATCCCAATTAATTACTATAGACTTTATTTCCTTTCTCTGTTTTTCAAATAGATTGGCCAATGATTGGTTCCGAGCCTCCAGTCGATCCGCAACCCTGGACATTTCATTGTTGAGTGTTCCAATATGTTTACTTACAGATTCCAACTGCCCACCTATTTTCTCTCGAAATTTCCCGATTCGTTCCTCATCTTTCCTATCCCGTTCATCGAATTTCCTGTTCAGATCTTCCATGAACCTCCTATTCCTTTCTTCTGTGATTCTTCTCAATTCTTCCCAATGCCTGTTCTGTTCTTCCTCGGATCTTTTCTGTTCATCTAATTTCCTGCTTTGCTCTTTCGCTAATCTTTTCTGTTCCTCCGCCTTCCTGCTTTGTTCTTCAGCCAACTTCCTATTCTGTTCTTCCTCGAATCTTTTCTGTTCATCTAATCTCCTGCTCTGCTCTTCTGTTAATCTTTTCTGTTCCTCCGCCTTCCTGCTCTGTTCTTCCGTGAATCTCTTCTGTTCTTCTGCGATCCTCTTTTGTTCCTCCGCCTTCTTGCTCCGTTCTTCCCTTTCCCTAACCAATTTATCTGTTTCCCTAGCCAATTCTTCCCTTTCCCTCTTCAATTTTTCCGTTTCCCTCCTGCAATCCTCACATATCTTCATCATCAATTGCATTAGGTCTGACATGGTAACTTTTCCACCCCCCTGATTTGGATTTTCTACTGCTTGGTTCATCGGCGTTGACGTGATTTTCACTCTTTTATCAAAGCCTTCCCCCTACGTTTCATCCAACCGGCTTCCAATTTCACTATCCCTGCTTTCCGAAAAAGTGCTACTACCAATTCCTTCATCTGTCTCCCTTACTTGATCCACCTTCCTCTCCAGGTCCAACACTACGTTTTGCTCCTCCATTTTATTACTTTTAGCCTCACGTTCGTCTCCAACTATTTCAAAATGTTCACGCGATCTGTCCATTTACCTCTTTTGACAGCAATGCAACAGTCACCCTCTTAATTGACTATGCCACTCCCTGCAATCACTACTCTTCACGACTGCTTTGATGCACTATTTCTACAGATACTGAATCATGAATAACGACTTCTAACTCACCACAAAAATATAATAACACTAATTTTGTAGTCACATAAATTTCCAATCACATATCAATACATAAAAATATCCTTCACAATAGGTAATACTACTACCATCTAAATAAATATGCACTGCTACTGAACTCCTTAGAATTATCACAATCATAACCCCAAATTTATGTACTTCCACTATTTGCTTTTTGGATTAATTCACATCTCAATTACTACTATATTATATGTGCAACAATCACACATAATTAAGTGTAATGCCTACTTCCTAAAATATTCTCCACACTAATGCATGACTCTTCCAGATGTATATTTACAATGCTACTACACATACTTCATAAGTGATATTTCCAATAAATTTTAATATCCCCATAACCAACCAATGAACAATGCATTACAGAATGTGTACAACTTGTACAACAATATCCAGTACCTCTATGGTTACAAAACTTTCTTTCTATTTCATAAATTATTTGGCTATCATGCCATGAAAAACATGAACAATCAGATTAATATTAATCTGCATTACACAATCTTGTAAATTACTGCTTTTCATCACTTACAATGTACATCTTGTTTGTTTTCATAAACCCAGTAAACACAGTAACAGATTGATACTGGTCGCTTTTCAAAATAATCCTATATACCTTTCCACTACTAATTAAAATTTTGGTAATCGCCAAATAATCATTTACTTTCTCAACACTTTACCTATGTTTTGTCAGTACAAATATGTTATTTTCCTTCCCTCCAAATAATGAATTCTCTTACTGCTTACCAATTACTTTCACATTGACTTTGTTGCACCATCTCATTATCATACATTACACATACATTAGCATTAATATTCACAATTCAGTTACACACACAATATTTCCCAATATGTCATCAAATTCCTCCGAGCCACATTTCTTAAATTCACGAGTCCAAACTTGTTCGGGCGCCAGTTGTGACGTACCTGGTTCTGCCTCAGCTGTGAAGTACTTATCAGTGCATACACCGATCGGACGCCAGCTGTGACGCACCTGTTGGTTGGTACTTTTCTCTACAAATTTATAGGTTCTAAAGGTCGGGTATCTTGCTCGCGAATGGGTCATCAGGGGAATTTGGTACTATATTGGTGCGCCAAAATGATAATTTTATATAAGCAAACAAATACAATTTATTTATAACTGAATGTTCAATACACTTGATCAATTACAAGAAACCTCTATAACTTGGTACCAAGATTTTGTTAACCGCGTAATCTTATCATACCTTGGGGCCCCATTAACAATTCGGTCGTGGTGGTTCCTCACCCCGGCGACTGCAACGGTCGATCTCCGCCGCGGCTCGGCGTCCTTGGGCTGCTGATGACGTAGACACGTGCTGTGCTGGTCTGCAGAAGCGGCGCTAGAAGTCCCCTGGCCGCACCCTCGGATATTTTCGTCTTCGCTCACACACGCGTAATTACTGGGTCTTGAAAATGTCCATTGCGTTCACACCAGCACGTGAATTATTACCGCGCTTCTCCTTGGTTTCGTTCCACTTCTCTCTCGCAATTACTATGCTGTAAATCTCCGGCTTCTAATCAGCAATGATACACATGTGATACTATTAATTGTTTTTCATCATTGGCAGTGCTTCACTTTGTCTCTAACTGTCCGTATTTCCTCTGCCACGCGCTCTCCGTGACTACATAACCCTCGCCACTCGGCGTCTTTCACAACTCGACCATCCTCTCCGGCCACCTCCCGGCCACTGCCTTTTTAACCGCCACTCGGCGTCCCCCTCAACCGTCGCCACCTGTAACGGCCGAGAACCCCCTCCCTTCGCTGGGCAGCGGCGGCGATCGCGTTCGCAAATCCCCCACCGCTCGCTCGCACCTGCCGCTGTACTGCGCAGTTCAAATGAGTAATAATATACTCTTGTATTAATTGTCTGTAATTACGGAGGGAAACACTTATCGTGTTTCAATATGCTGCATAAAGACAGAAACCGAAGGTGCTCAAACAGCACATAGTTTCTCGTATTATTTCAAGCATCCCTTCTTCTACACGTGGAAAACATTTAATGACAAAATTTGGAGTGGTTTTTGAGAAAAAATATGCTATTTTTTTAAATTTATTAATTTTGCGCCAAATTACGCGAAAAATATTTACATTTCCAAATAATTGAACGTTAACTTATTTCAAGACCCGTATTTAAGGACTAGATTTCATTTAGGAAAAAAGTGTTGATCTATATTACAGTTGTAGGAAGCCGCCCAGAACAATTACATTTTTACAATTTTCAAAAACTCTGGGATTTAAAAGAACATGGGATCTACACCATTCTTTTCCGTTACGCTAGATGAGGACAAAGTTTGATCAAACAATTGAGGCATTTTTGAGAAAGTTTGAAAATGTTTTTGAGGTTTCATGTAAAGTACCGTCAAAAACCAAAATATCTGTTTGAAACTCCTGAAACTTCGACTTCATCCATATTAATCAGGGAATATCAATTTTGAACAAAATCGGACGAATGGTTTACGCGCTAGCGTTAACCAGAGACAAACAAACAAGACTCTCAGACAGACGAACAGAGACATTTTGCCGTCAGTCTTGTTTTTGGATATCAAGGACCCACAAAACAACGATTCTGACTACACCACGTGTTAGAGGAATTTTTTCTATATTTAGCAACAGGATAATAAGTTTTTCTGTCGAAAATTTGCCGTTTTGCGGCGCATGATTACACACCTTTCTCTTCTTACGAAGTACCTTTGTAAGGGCAAGAAAGTGAAAACTATCTTTACGAAGAGGCAGAGAAGTAGACTTACGCTAAAACGAAAGATAACTTACTCAACTTGTGGATTATTCCACACAATTTACTGAGGAAAATGTAATGAACGAATTATTTTATTACAATATACACTCAGTGGGTATCCTTGTGTTTTTTTCCTGTGGCGCTCAAAAAATGAGTAATAGGTTTTTCAGATGGAACAAAATAATTCAAAGTAGAAGAAATCTAATGCGGGTATTTCTGGCAAACTAATATCTAAGAAATGAATCGTCTTCCCGGAACATATAGTATTGACATTAATTACATATTGATTTTATAATTACTTGTGTTCACGAGATTTTAATTCTGTTACTTAGGTTTGGAAAACTTCTCTGCAATCCGAGTAATTCAATTATTTGCATTTTAATCGATAGAATGACGATGTGATGAAAACTGTAAGGTTTCGTCATTTAGATCAAAACGTGAATTTGAAAATTCTCACGCTGACATCCGCCACTGCCGAGAGCGATGACCTTCCAAATTCATTGCCACACCATATGCTGCATCCAAACAGATCCTGCCCAATCGATATTATGAATGTCCTGCTGACGAATTTATGTAGCAAATGCAAAAGAACACCACTGGAGACAAATGAAGTAGTCTACATTTTTGTGTTTTGGGTGTAAAATTTGTTCACTTTTAAAGCACACGGTACACTTTTCAGTTGTAACTTTAGAGCAGTAGTACAATGATCTTGGTAATTCAAATAGATGATGGTGCTTCTGATGGAAAAATTCAGAGACTCAAACAGAAGGAGTCATTGATTAATTATACAAGCTGACCGGGGAGGAAACGTCACACTTCGAAAATAATCTCTTAAAATCATTTTAAGCACATTTTGTCTAATAAACTACTTGGATATTCCAAATGGCTGAGCCGTAAAATGCATTCAAAAGTTGGTTTGAAATTACTTTCTGTGCAAAAATTTGCATTGCAGAAACATATAAACACTCCAGAACTATGTAAATTGTTTATTAATTACAAAAGAAATGAATATATTTGTTCACAATGAAAAAATAACCCAGAAATTAAAAAAAAGCAGTCGAAATGTGTAAATTGGGTTATTATTATTATTATTATTATTATTATTATTATTATACATTATTCACAGTATCTACTGGTCGGTATGTCGACCACACACAGGAATGATGACCAGGTGTGTGGTTGCTTTACTGAAGGTTCAGATGGCTTCTGACAATACGGCATGTATTCAAAATTACACACTTTTGCATATTATATACATTCCTGGCATCCAAGTGAAGACACTCCAGTGCCCGAAGGGTCATTTTTGGGATCACTCCTGTAGCTGATATTATTATAGGCACAGTTGTCACTTTACTGAAGTTCCACTGAGATGCGACTTCATGGGCGAGATCGGTATACTTCTGGATCTTCTCTTGATATTTTCCCGATATGTTGTGGGTATTGGGTATTGATATATCGACAAGGAAAACCTGCTGATGGTTTCTATCAATGTACGTTATATCGGGTCTATTGCCGCCGACATGTCTGTCAGTGATAATGGAGCGATCCCAGTAGAATGTGTGCTCACTACTTTCAAGCACATTCTGAGGCACATATTTATAATAATATTATAATCGCACGGAAGTGGCGAGTAAGCCCGTTCTCAATGCCAATAATTGGTGTACCTGCTTCGTCACTTCATCATGGCTCTTTTTGTATTCCAACTGTGCGTGGCTGCTACATCCACTTGTCACGTGTTGGATAGTTTCGCTTGCAGCCTCACATCTTCTACACGAGTCGGAATGAATGGTAGAATCTCTCAGAATGTGTTTTCTGTAGTTCAATGTTGGTACCACTTGGTTCTGGATAGCTATCATGAAGGCTTCTGTCTCCGGAAAGAGATCCCCGTGCTGGAGCCATGCGTGCGACGCAGAGATGTCGACTTCTGGTTTACTCAGCTCGTGAGGGTACCTTCCATGCAGTGCCTTCGCTTTCCATAAGGATATCTTCTCTTCCGTTTCAATGATTGGTTGAACAGGCGGATCAAGCTTTTTCAAGTTCAGAGGACTATAGTTATTATCAACTGCGCTCACTGCTTGCTGCACTCTCCCACAATGTTCCAAGAAGTATCTTCTGAGTGAAGCAATTTGAGAGCTGTGTAGCTTTATGAGATCTGCGACACCTCGCCCTCCTTGCGACCTTGGAAGGGTAAAACGCTCAGTACTTGAATGGGGATGAAGTTTTCGGTGTTGAGTCATAGCGGTTCGGATTGTCCTCTGGAGGTTGTCGAGGTCGGTATTGCTCCATTTAATAACGCCAAAGGAGTATGTGAGCACTGGAATAACAAATGAATTGATGGCCTGCACAAGGTTTCTAGCAGAGAATTGAGTTTTTAAGAGTCCATGCAATCGTTTACACACTTCAGTTGTTAGTATGTTCTTAGTAACAGTGTGTCTGATTCGGAGTGACTGTAGTGACTGTAGTGACCCAAGTATTTGTAAGTTTCATGGGGTTCCATGAAGGTAATCTTTGGTTCATTATCAGTTTCCAAATTTATAACTTGCATATGACCCCGAATGATATTCACTCTCCTGCACTTATCCAAACCGAATTTCATCTTGATGTCGTCAGTGAACTTCTCCGTCACGTTTATTAGTTGCCGCATATGACTCAGTGTCTGCATAGAGCTTCAGGTCATCCATGTAAAGAAGATGTGAGACCCGGAGAAGAGTTGAGTTCCCCTTTTTAAGAGCGATTCCATAATTAGCTGAATTAAGTAGAGTAGACAGGGGATTCAAGGCTAAGCAGAACAATAAAGGGCTTAAAGGGTCACCCTGGAAAATCCCTCGGCGGATGTGTATAGTATCTGTGTGGACGTATTGTTTTCCATTAGAGAGATACAGTTTTGTATTCCATCGACTCATCGCGGTTTTCAGGAAGTTTTGGATAAACGGGTGGACCTTGTATACATCCAAACATTGAAGGAGCCAAGAATGGGGTACAGTGTCGAATTCTTTAGCGTAATCTATGTAGCATGCGTACAAGTTTCTTTGTTTTGCAAGCACTTGCCCCATAATTACAGAGTTTATAATGAGTTGCTCCTTGCATTCCTGAGATCCAGGCCTACATCCTTTCTGTTCATTTGCTAAGATGTTCTGTTCCTCAATGTGTGTCATCATCATTTGTGAAACACAAGATGTTATGAGTTTGTAGAAAGTTTGAAGGCAGGTTATAGGCCTGTACATCGAGGGGTCTTTAGTGTCACCCTCCTTTGGTAACATGAATGTTCTACCTTCAGTGAGGAAGTAAGGTAGATTTTCTGGATTGTGAAGAAAATATTGAATTATATTAGCTATATGATGGTGAGTGCTTGTAAATTTTTTCAGCCAATAATTGTGCAGACCATCACTGCCTGGTGCCTTCCAGTTATGTGCTTTGTTCAAAGCTGCTTGGACAATTTCTACGGTGATGATTGTTCACCCATTAGAGGAATATCTTGGTGTCTGTAATATTCCATTTCAATCCACGTCCTATCTGGGTTGTGGGACACAGCAGATGACCAGATAGGCTTCCAAAAGTCCTCTATTTGTGCCTTTGAGGGAAGGTTTGACTCTTTCATATCATTTACAAGCCCTTTACCCTTTGACATATTCCTGTAGAATGCTTTCTGGTTTCTGTTAAAAAGAGAATTCTGTTGTTTCCTCGTAGTGCAATTCCTGTAGCGTCGAAGGCGTTTTGATAACGCCAAAAGCTTTTGTCGTAGGGTGTCAAGATATTCTGTTATTGTTGAATTCAAGGGCTCGTGCTTCGTATGTATTTTTGTATTGATAAGGATGTTATTCACCTTTCTTCTCAGTTTTTCTGAGGTATTTCCTTTTTTAAATTGTGTGAGTCTCCCAATATCTCTCCTAGTGCTTTCTATATGATTCACCAGCCGTCTTTCCCAAGGTGGCATTCTTTTTTCACTTCGATCATTGTGGGCAGTTGCTACGCGGCTGAAAAGCTTGGAATCGTTACATCTTGAAGCCACAACCGCAGCACAATAAATTGCTGTGTGTACTTCTTCGAAAGATGGTCTTTGTTGTAGATGTTGTGGCAGTACTTTCTCATTCAAGACGCTGATTGCTCTTGCTAATTTCTTCGAGCAATTTTGTCTGGGAATGAGATAGCGGTTCAGTGGGTCAGTTCCCTCAAATTCTGCAAGTGCGACTGCAAATTCATTGCGAATTTGCACCTCTTCACTACTCTTATCATCCATTCTTTCTGACATGCTTGTCCCATTGTCATCCTGAGTTTGCACAGCTGATATCTCCACTGCCCTCAGATTACTAGGTTCTGAGGAGCTAAGCATTTTTCTCACTACTTCCTTGATTGCTTCCAAAACTGGTGCAGAGAGGAGATTTTTCTGAACAATTGCTCGACGCTGGTCCGCTATTCTTTGCTCACTAACTTCAGAATCAGGGAAACGGTGAAGAAATCTTTGATGTAACTTTTGTCGGTAGGCCGTAGTGTCAGTCTCCATTTTGGTAATGGTGTAGTATTCACGCATGATGAAGGTATATTTATTATTATTATTATTATTATTATTATTATTATTATTATTATTATTATTATATATTATAATATATGATATGATATAATAATACTTATTATAATTATAAAGTCTTCAATACCGTAGTACAGAAACGTTTCCCTCCGCCGTTCAGATTAAGAATTACGAAACATATGGTAGCATTAAACTTGCATTGAATGTATCAAGCTTTTTCAGCAGAAGGGTTCTTTCTCTCTTTATTTGTTTTTACGTCAGATACCACGTTGTACACAATTAATTTACATTTTTTACAGCGGACAAATACACTTTTGTTCCCAGTGGTACGCTTTTAAAAACGCCCCATTTCTTGAAATTGTTTCTCTTGCTTAAAAAATTTGTATATTGAAAAAAATCTGACCTTATAAACGATAAGTATATCTGGGATGTAGGAAATATGTTGAAGATAATCAAAAAGGAGGAACAAAGAATTGTTGAGTTTGGTTCTTTCTCTTTTGCATCATTTCACTCCCTGTCCCATTTTCGCGTCGTCCCGCTTCTGGACATATGAACGAGTGCTTCCCTCTCACAGAAAGTGCGAGTTCCTGCTATGACTCCTCGCTCTTTAATTTCCATCACGCAGCGGCATTTGTTGTGTCTTCCAGCGCCGCCTGAAACCGTCCAAGTAAGCAGGAGCGCAGGCGTCGCTCCTACTCCGCTCCCCGCCACGTTCACTCCATTGCCACAGCAGCGCTGCCGTCGCTGGGATAAAGCACACTCCTTTTCGGACGCCCTGTCCTCGGAGGAAGTTTCTATTTCGGGAGGAGGAGCCACCTGTGTCTCTGTAGCGGGGAGGGGCATCTTCAAGTCTAAGAACACTTCTACGCTAAATTATCTTCCATCAAGCTATTTATTATTTGAAGTTACAAGGAACGGTGATAGTTACAGAAGACAGTGCCCGACTACGGTGTATAAAAGTTTCAATTGTTTTGATAAAATTTCCCTCTGAATGAATAAACGAGACAGCTCACAAATCCTACAAATCCCATGCATGAAGTCAACATGTCACTGGTATCACTAAATACTGTCTACTTCCAATGAATACACATCCTCTTTTAATTTGTTTCATAAGGCGTACATTTGGTTCGGTAGGTCTAAATCATTATCAGTTAGGCACACTGAGTTGTCATGTACGCTTCTGCAGCATAGTTCACAAACTTTGTTTGATATTCTTTGACTCCGAAACAATACACTGTATTGGACAATATTAACTGTAATTTGTTTTACGCATTTCTTGGTACAATTTGTAAATTAGATGAAACGGCTTGTTAATTATAATGACTTTGAGACAGAGTTGCTTACAGTTCTTGCAACTAATCGATACATAGATTTCAGCTTCAAACAATTAAACAAGCTAATGTAATGACTGAACACCACAGCAAAGTACTTAAGCAAACAGTTTCAGAACACGTTTGAAGAAGCATCGGCGAACACGTGCCTATATAAATACCGCTGTTGGTAATTCTCAAGAACGGTTTCCTTTAGAAATGCTGGGAATAAAAATTCACAAAACTTACTCCGGAAGGGAATGTATCCGTACGAATTGCGAAGTAGTATATTATCAAAAAGCATGTTGTCACGGATCTCTTGCGTAGTCCATTAAAGACGACCGTTCACTTTTCTTTGCGCGTGTAGAGTGCGCAAACGGTCACAAGAGCTAAAAATTCTCTCGAGATAACACACACAAAATGCTTTATCAGAATGGATCTTGTATATATCAAGATGCGACGCTTCAAATATTCTAGCACGAGAAAAAATGCCGAAATACGTACCTTCTAACCATGGAATAAGATGTTCGTAGATCATATAATATGGAACCATTCTATTTATTAATAATGCTTGATGTGCAATAAACTATTTAAAAAATTGAACGATTAATTTTATGTATTAAAATAAAAGTAAGTTTAAAAATTAAAGTGAATTTCATTGAACAGTGGCAAATTAAAGAGAGAATTAGAAAATACTTATTTTGCTTGAGGTTTCATGTCGTATACAAAGTATCATTAATGCACTAAGATAACAAATGATGAGGGTTACTACTAGATTGCTATGCGTGACATAAGAGGCGTAGCCGAATAAAATTTACAGGGCACTGGCCATTATTTTCGTATGCCTTGATGAAATCCGTCGAGGTGATTCGCAGGTCGCCTATTATTTCATCAAACGCTCGGCCGGCGGCGCACGCCGCCGTGAAAAGGGGAGGACGCGTCGTGCGACGAGCGACTGGGGCTCGGCAGCGAACGCACCTCCGCGCTGGACTACAAAAGAGGTGGTCGTCTGTAATGCGCAGTGACGGGCGGCACAAAGCAAGTGTTCGTTCACGTGCGTGCCGCGGGCGCAGACGGAAACGAGACGCGCGTTATCAAACAGCCGAGGAGGGTTACGCGCTACGCGCTCAGCCCGCGGCGCCGTCACCGGCTTCGGAGCATTCGGCCGCTACCACTGCGGCTGGCGCTGCCCCATCGTTGAGTTGGGTTTGATTCCACCAGAGTGACAGTTGGGACAACAAGTGTACATCGTGTTATCTTTGTAGACGTATTCCTTCGCCGCGACTACTGTTCAGTCATGCCTCTTCCTAATACGTGTTGTTCGTTGATGACTCCCGTAAAGACGTCATCGATGCGCTTGATGCTCAGGAATCACGAGGTGAACGTACATTCGTTTACACACACACACACACACACACACACACACACACACATATATATATATATATATATATATATATATATATATATATATATATATCAGGAAAAGTGGTGTATACTGTTTGTAAACAAGAGGAATTTAAATATTCAATTTTACAAACACAAATAATACGTTGCGTCCAAATTTCAATTATTTTTTGTGACGCATTATATATTCATCCGAAGATGAAATCGCGTGAAGAAATGTGGTCGCCATATACAAGTGAACTAACTGCAAACGAAAGAATGGAGGAAGGAATGCCAATTGACAACACTGACGAGACATGGATAGAATCTTCAGTTATGATGCTAGCAGGAGACGGCAGTAGCTACCTCTTTGGTCTTTCTTAGACTAACTTCTCTATACAATAAGCCGAAAAAATTTACAAGCGACCCGCACACCTCTGGTCATCACCATGCTCAATTCACCAGTTGTCACCTTCATTCCCGCCTTCGCTCCTCATTTCCCTCAGTGTGTATTATCGCCTCCTCCGTCACTCTCAGTCACGATTCACCCACCAAATGCCTCCGGCTCTTTCGTCCGTAACTTTTTTATTCTCTCTTTTCCATCTAGTTCATTCTTCATTTCCGTCCACCACTTCGGCGGACGCATCCGCCCCATCTCAAGTTCAACAGGTAACGCTGATGTCTTCACTTACCGTCCTTGATTCTTTGCGCTTGCTCCTGTACAGCCTTTCCCTTTCACTCTTAATCCTCACAATTCGTGCAACCCCAACTCTCCCCCCCTTTCACTTACTCGCCCATCGCCTTTCAGTCATCCTCGCTAACTCCGCCACAGCCTTCGGTGCACTCCACTGCCTTTCAAAATCTCTGCGTTAGAATAATTTGTGCTTTCAACAATTGACGTTTGAGCAATTTTCCGTTCCAGCAATTCGTCATTCGGTCAACTGATCTCAATCAACTGATTTCGAATAATTGAGTTCGAACAATTTAGCTGCGACCGACCGGTGCGAGGGTACAAAACAAACGGTTCTAAGCCCACACAGAACTGTTTGTCGTTCCGTGGTTAAAGGGTACACCTTCACCACATTTCAAAACATGTCGATATCAACACATGCGAATAAAATATATAGAATCACTCATGAATAGTGTGTGTCGTGCTAGCTCTTTTATGTGGATGGTAGCCACGCAATTAACACATTCCTCTGTTTGGTGACGACGGAATTTTTTCTTTCCTCTTTACGCTCCCATGGCCTCGGGTCAGCCGTGGCTGTTGTTTTCCCAGAATCGGTTTACTGCCATGCCATTCGACCGACAACCGACAGGGAAACCAACGCACACAGAAGCGACGTGTAATGCACGTCCAGGTTTTTGCTTTTTCTGGTACAGTGGTTCTGGGTGTTGTCGCTGCTATTAATATTCTGGACGTTATTTCGGTCAGCGTTCATTTTTTTGTCGTTTCTATTTTTGTGTTTCTGGCAAGTTTTCGGTGCATTGTATAATTTTTAATAAAACTCAAGTGATTTACGCCATATCTGGCAGGTACTATAATCTTTGTAAAATTACTTACTGGAAACGATTGGTGTGCTTGTTAGAGGATACGTATGAAAGGAGGAATATTTGTATTCCTCCTGAGGTACGATTTTGTGAGATGTATTCCACTTATTATTATTATTATTATTATTATTATTATTATTATTATTATTATTATTATTATATTCTATAATATAGCTTTTTCTCCAGCGAGGTATGAACAGTGATGATTAGGCAATTAAGATGAATATGAGTGAATAATATGGTTCAATATTGAAGAGAGAAGGATATCGGGAAGAGCCTCGCCGGGAATGCGCTTGGAGCAGTGTTCATGAGGTAACCATAACGAGAACACCGCTGCTCAGGAGTGGACAGCTAGAGCTCTGGTGTCTGACAGAAGTTACGTCATGTCAAATAGTACACCTGGTACCTCGCCTTTGATTTCCACGAGAGAAACGCAACGGAATAACTTCGATTGTACACAGAATACGAAATTCCAAATCGTGGGTTCCCTCAACTACGTTCTCGGTAATTCACATTCGGAAATAAAAAATGTCAAACAAGTGTTTTATTCCTCGACATTACTTTCTGATGAACTTTAAAAATACCAAAATCTATTATGAAAATAGAATAACTTTTTTTATTAATATTATTTAAGTTTATATTCTGGCATATTTTTAATGCAATACACATTATTTGATTTTCACATATTAATTGTTAGCAGGTGAGCATACTTTTCATAATAACTTCTAAATACAATTAAACAGTCGCATGAAGCCGTTTTACAGGTAAAATTGCTAGACGAAAGTTAAACTTACCTGGTGGCAACAGTGGAAAGGCTCGCATTGTAACATACCGTTAGAAAATAGGATCTCTCACACCTGAACTCCAGTCGATCCCTGCAGAAGTCGCGTGCAACCGAGACTGATCACAAGGTTGAGAGGACGCGCACTTCGGTGCCGATTCCTTAACTACTCGCCCAGCGGCCTGTCGCAATTTATGTGTGCACGCGCGAATATGGAGAAATTGATAGGAAAAGTGATTAGAACCGCGCGGACGCTTCGCAGCGGGGGCTCTGAGCTCGAGTAATCTATTTTCACGACAGCTAAAGCCATTCATCAAACAAATCAGTTCGTTATTGATTAAAAATGCTCTGAATGTTGAATAGCTACGCGGAAGTTCGCTCGAACAATCGTAAATCAAAACGGATTTGTCAGCGTGTGTAAAGTTTTATTGGAAAAAGCCCACGGGCGTAGATGGCGCCTAGCTCTCCACCCGCCGCCATCTCCGCCTTCTCCGCGCCCCGTCCCGCCCCGCCCCGCCCCGCCACGCCCCGGCATTGCTGTGACCGCAGGCGAGGAGCACGGCCCGCTAGGAGGATCTTGATTTAGAATCCCCGCTCGCCCGCGGACCAAGAATTAGCATGCCTCGCCCTCCACGCAACGCCCGTCCGCCTCACCTCGCGCCGCCCACGCGCCGCCCCGCGCCGGGAAGGCTGCCCAGTTTGGCGCCACCCCTTGCCTTCCCTCCACGCCCGCCCGCGCTTCCGCCTCCCATCCGTTACGCCCTTGCAGCCACACGCACCATCCTCCCTGCTTGCCATGTTTTGCGAAGAAACGTTGCGCTTCTATTTAGCCAAAGAATTACCGGCGTCATTGTAGATTGCCGCACTCTACAGGGAGAACGTGCGTTTGAAAAAGATGAAGATTCAGTAGATGGACTCCTGTGGTTAGTCGGAAGTTCATGATTTTGCCAGATATTAACCGCTATAAATCAAGTGATATATGAACCAGAGAATGTCTCAACCCTTCCCATAAAAATATATGAACGACGCAGTATATTCATTGGATTATCGATATAAATGAGGACGTAAAAAGGGTGCTCGGAGCTTTTATTTGTATTTTATGTATAATCATTTAAATATTTTTAAATCATTCAAAATATATTGTCGATGTATCGAGTCATCAATCTACTTGAACATAAACAATTGTTTCATAATTTAACTTTATTAAATAACGTATTACAACAGTGCATGATGCAATAGCAAGGAGACTTTTTGAAGACATTTTTTCATACAATCCTGTACATTCTATTATCTTTTTATAAAAAACAAAACCATTTTACATAACACCGGACGAATTCTTAAAATTTTACAGATGTCCAGAATTAATTGGTTTATAAAAACAAAAAAAAACATTTATTTAAATTAAAACATTTAAATGTTTATTTACGTGTAACGTAAACGTGTGTCATATGTTTCACGTGAAACGTGTGTCATATGATACATGTGTCCATATAATATGAATGATATTGTTTAATACAAAAATACATAATACATAAAAAAAAACATACATATTTTTTAGTTTACTAATAATATTTATAAAGGGCGAGGAGAGGTTGTTTCGTGTTCGAAGGTTTCAATAAAGCATAAAGAATCTCACTAAATGGAGAAAAGTATTTCCCACATAAATCTAAAACTAGATAACTCAATAAGGTACGCACATAATAATACACTTCAAAACAATCTGCTTTCCTTTCAAAGGTAAATATTGTTCGGACAGCAGTCCAATACCTCGTAAGCAGGCAGCTCAGGCATTTTTACTTCGAGTGGAGGAAATAGCCTCATCATGAAAGAATATCTTACTGAGCCAATAAAACGTAATTGCGTTACCGTAACTTACTGGAATCATTGTCCTTATTCAAATGAGTGTTAATGTGTTCACGTCCGCGACTACGTGTAGCGGAAATTTCACGTGTTAGGAATTTAGCAGTTGACCGAAAATTTCTAAACCACTGAACCGATTATCTCATTCTACAGCTCTCAAATGTGATCGTGTGATATTTATAAACTCCGACACCTCAGTTACACCAGTGGTTTGCTTGCCACTGTACATTAGTACACCGTATGTCTTCCTCACATGGTATCGTCAGCGACACGCACAGAAACAGAGCTAATAGCCCCACAAGAAGGACAAATTGACAATAATTTCTCGCGTCCACTGCAAGAAATGAGGCGGCGTGAGCGGGCAGCCAGCATGTGGAGCCTCAGCGTGGAGCCTTCTCTCGCCCCACCCTCTCCACCTTCTCGCCGCCCCTTCTCCTCGCCTCGCCCACCCCCTCCACCCCCTCCGCGCCTTCGGCGCCGCCGCCGAGTGTGGCGGATTCCTCCGCCTCTCGCCTCCGCCTCGTGTTAATTCGCGTGAGATGCGGCGCTGCGCAGCAGGAATTACTCTCATTTTTTCGCGCTGTTTGCTACGTAAGAAAGAAAATTGACGAAGAGAATAGGATTGCACGGGGAATGCGTTTAGTATGCATAAAGCATACGCTTGTTTCAACTGGAGCCACGTTTCACTTGCGCAGAAACCTCGAAACAAAAGGCCAAATTAACTTTGTTCCATTGTCCGTTCCTGGAATTGAAAAGTTGACAGAGAATATTATAAAATTATTTTGAAGTTAGATTGCGGGGTACACTCGTGACATTCTAGAAATTGTGTAGCAGTGGAAGGAAAATTCGTGCTTCAATTTCCCAGGGAATTACTCAAGATATGAATTTCAATGCCTCTGCGTGAAATTAATAATTAATGGTTTGGGATGTCGCAGACAATATTATGTC
This sequence comes from Gryllus longicercus, assembly GCA_038098605.1. Lineage (NCBI taxonomy): Eukaryota > Metazoa > Arthropoda > Insecta > Orthoptera > Gryllidae > Gryllus > Gryllus longicercus. The sequence continues at coordinate 897,241 of JAZDUA010000159.1, read as the reverse complement.
GCTCTGACTTTTCGCACTAGGAAGAGATACTCTCCCACGTAGAATTCCGACAACCCCTGAGACATTGGAAACATATAAGAAAGAGAAAGATGAATTTCAAGTTGTTCTCATTGGTCTAATTGATTCAAGACATTACATTCATTGTTAGAATTAATAGAAGACTATACCGAAGTGTAAACTTTTTCTCGCTTGTTATAGATCACAACATAAGTATCTGAATGTTTTTTTAAGCTTTTGAAATGTTAACAAAGCCGCAAACGTGAAAATATGTAGCGACTCGAAAATACATTGTCTAATATTGCGTGTAGCGATTGCGAGAAGTTGTTCATTTCAGTCTATTTTTCTTCGAAATGGAACTGCGGCGATTGCGCGAAATCGCAAGAAATGGAAAATAGTGAAACGAAGTTTCTCAATGTGAGAAATACACCAGATCGTCATCCACATGGAGTTGGCGAAAGAAACTTCCAGAGAAAACATCTCGCGAAGTCGAACTGATATTGGAAATCTCGTTTCTTCGCCCTTCGGCACTGTAAAGGGGCAAGCGACCGTGAGCTCAGTAATAGATAAGCATGTGGGAAAACTGGGCATTAACTACGCCAAGTAAAGGAACGTGGCACTCCTTCCCATAACCGTAAACAATTAACATGTCTGTTAATTGCATTCAATATGTTCTTATTTTCCTTGTAACTATAATGGTCATAGACGTAAACTAAATGCATATTGGGAAGAGTTCTTAGAAAACAAAGGATTCTCGTTAAATGAATCCTGACTGAAATTACGTAAACAATAAACAATAAATCTTCTGTTTCCGAAGAATATGTTTATTGCAGCAAATGTGAGCACGCCATTACCGTAGTAAATACGAACATCTTATTGTATCAAAACATGACATAATATTTTCTATAACATTAAAATATTTTCTTCCTGTCATTCTGCTTTCTCAGACCGGTGTTATCACGGTTATTAAAAGATTACATTTCTGAGAGTTCCTCAGTTTTACTAATCTAATAACTTTATTTTCCGTTTAATATTTTCATAATATGATATTGAAAGATTACAAGCATGCGATTGACAGATCGTGGTCACGTGCTGTCGCCAGCACTGTAACTTTAGAGACAGCGAATTACCAGCTTCGACATTTGCTCGGCGTTGTCACCTCAAATTCTGGAACAAATGAATAGCGTACCATGAATGTTGTGCTTATCTGCTGACCATCGCAGTCTAGTGTGAGTGAGTCTAGTGAGAGTGTTATTGTGTTCGTGTGCGTTGCATTGGAGAGATTTCTGAGTTTCGCGTGGTGTTAGTTTTGTTATTTTTATATTTGTGTTATACTAGATATCATAGTTTGTTATTGTTATATTTATTTTATACCACATTTCCTGTTATTGCGGGCAAGGAATAACAAAACATTTTTAGTAATTAATGGAAAATCTTTTCTGGGACGCTGTACAAGACACTACCCGCGAACAATGGCAAAAAATTATATCACATGAAAAATGAGATAATGGTAGCATGGCAGAATGCATGTGGTATTGAAGCTAATAAGGAGGAATTAATAATCGCCCTTAGTGCATCGAACTGGGTTGATACTAGAAATAAGAATGACAGGGTCTGGCACTCAAAGTGCATTTGTGGTTTCCCTTTTTAACAACTAACTACGCGTGTGAATTGTGAACAGTGAGCACGATACGTGTCTCGATGAGACATGGTTTACTCATGCATTGACTTCAAATTAATATCATTTCTAGGACGTTTGTTACTTAGTTACTCAACATTGCGGATTGGAATAATTGGCGAACGATCAGAAAATTAAAGTTCCAAGTCTATTTTCTTTCATTCACGTTTGTTGAAGTTGCTTTTACGTGTTCGACTTTGTGCTGAGAGGAGGTGATAGAGCGCGTAGTATACGGCCACGCTCCCCCCTCCACGTCCTAATGAAAACCACACGCTTAGTATATTCAGACCTTAGGTACTATTTTTTCCTATACGGGATAACATATTATGAGGAACAAAAATAATCTTTATGAATAATTAATAAGTGAAATCAGTATGTATGAATACGATAATAAATAAGTTGTTTCTGTGTACTGCTATCGAATGAACAGAACAATGAGTAATTATAAAAACACATTTCTAAAAATTATAAATATTATAATATTCTATTTAATATGCTTTTGTTGACTCCGTGTTGCCTCCCTTCATACTCACGTGCACGGATAGGACGATTACCTGTACGAGGAGGAATTGAACAAAAACATGTGGAATGAAACCACACGTAAAAAAGTATTTGCCACATATAGCGAGTAAACAAGCGCGAAAATCGATCCCTCGTAATTAAATTTCCTGAATCGGCATTGGTCATGCGCCGGGCGGTCCCCCTGTAGCCGCGCTTTCTGCTCGCGGGCCGGAGGCGTTTTTCTCCGGCCGTCCGCATAGATTGTTGTGCCTTAAGTAGATGTTTACGGCGACGCAGGCGACGGCGCGTGACTAAAGAGGCAGGTGAACTACTGGCGGCGAGCGGCGGCCGGGTTTTTGCGTCGCCAGCTGGTGCGTCGGCGCCCGCGCTCGCGCCGTTTCTTGTCCGTGGCCGCACGTAACCCGCCGCCCCGGCCGCCCCCGCCGCCGCGCAGTGCGCCCGAACTTAAAAGTACAGAACCTCGCCGCCCAGCCAACACTAGGCTGGAGCAGTACCACAACAAACGGGCCACGGACCGTGTGCGATCTTTCCTTCCTCTTCCCTATGCTATCCTCGCCCCTTCCATACACTTACACTTACATGCACTTCACTACTACTCATCTCGGAACACCTGTCGGGAACTTGGAGCTCAAACCAGTTTGGGAAGTGTTTTTTCTGTGGGAGGTACCTTTGAGAGGGAAATCCCTCGCGATCCACCGAGTTGGCCGGTACCAGATCTCACTATCCCGCGAGGTAGGAACACCGCCACCTCCCGGTATTAAAACATTCATAAAACTAAGGGAACTAATGACCGTAGCAGTTGACGTGTCCGGCAGCACGAATGAATGGATCAATGACCGCCTTGCCCGCTCCGTAAGACGCCGCCGCCACCGTGGCCGACGCCGCCGCCTCCTGCGCCGCTGGCCGTGCAGGACGTGGGTCACGACCCGGCGGCGCGGCCGGCGAGCAGTGAAAGCGCGCCGCGCGTGTGTAAAGCTGTGCAGAAAATCCGGTTTAGACCTGGTAGTTCGGCTTTGTGCTTGCCTGGCTATGAAACGCTCTGCACGAGCTTAATGACGGGAGCTTTGCGCGTTGCACGCAGATTCTCGTGGCGATACAGAATTCGGTTCAACTACGACAATTTTAACTTCTCTAGCATTTAAATAATATGTCAGTGTTTCGAGTTGGTAGATTTGAAACGCAATATTCAATGCAGGGCAATTCAAATAGCTCACACTCACCGAATATTCCTGGGAAGTTTCAGATGAATGCTGTGTAAAAAGTAATAAGCCAGAGAAGAAAAATACACAGTTGTATAATAAAATCTATTTGTTTTCTGATATCCCATAAGGGGAATATTTTTTAAAAGTTGTAGTAGATACGGCGATAGCGTATGGAATTGCGAGTCCGCAAGTAAATATTTGTAGACCATGTGGGTCCGACGGCGTGCGGATATTTTAAGCGAACTCAGTAGCTGGTAGTAGGCCCGACCACTCCACTGCATGCTTTTTATAAGCTGCTTGTTCTTTGCGCGATTTCAGTCGATCCTTCAGTCAAATCGGGGAGAAATCCGGAAAAATATATTTAAATACCGAGCATAGATCTAGCACGATTCTCCCTTCCTTATTCCCATCTCTAATAACAAATATTTTTTTTAAAATCCATAAAACGAATTAAAGATCTAATATGGATAAATAGATTGTTAAAACATTTTCAACTAACATATTTAGAATTTAGGACAGATTCGAAAAAAATTCCATCGAGGCTTCCAAGCCATCCAAAATTTCATAGATGCTTCATATAAAGTATCCCAAACCATTAAAAGATCCATTTCAAATTTTCTGCACATCACATTGACATCAACCAGATCAATTGGAGAATATACATTTTGCTGAAAATTCTTTGCAAGTTTATTTATTTTATTCTTAATGTCAAATAGTTAAAAACTGTGTACGAAGTGCAATTTGTGAGCGCGTCCTTGAGCTCTGAAATCCCTACCATAACTCATTCTCGTATACATAGAGTTGAATTATAGATACAGGTAGTAACAAGCGTTTGCACAAAGAATTGATTATGAAATATTCACTCACGTGTAATAAGTATTTGCAAAAGCAAGTCAGATAGAGATTTTGGCTATTATCCCTCATCGTGGCCTATGTGAAGAAATCGAATTACTAACACAAGAACATGGGGTATGAGTATTTAAATAACTGAATTCCACACTGAGCTTAAGATATGTGCATATATAGTGATGCTTCATTTATTGCCAGAAACAAAAGAAGCCGCCATCACATTTGCTCAAAGGATTAGGCGACTGGACGAAGAATCTGATCGAGAAGGTGGACTCTGACCCAGAAGCTGAGCAACAATACTAATTACAGGTGTATCTATTATTTTTGAATTGTATAGTACAAATGGTAACTAATATATTAAAAAGCATTGTTACAATAAATATTTTTGTTTGCCCATTACCGTTTCGAATTGTATAGAAACAGTTATGCAGCAGAAATGATTTTACTGACAGTTAAATTTGTGTATCAATTTTAACGGTTTAATGTCATTTAGGAATGTGTTACAAAATAATGGAATTGTTTTGTATGTGCATTACTTTGTAGGGAGCTGTTGATACTGACACCTGATGAATATAATTACTACGACGTGTTATAGTCGTCAGTGTTGGCAGAAAATAAGTTCCCACCACTGAGTATGTAATGTTTGACATAAAACACTGATTCGTTAGTCAACAGGCAAGACAATGGTAGAACTCCTACCTTCATAAACTGAGGCTTACAAAAATCACGAGGGTGAGATTTGCGTATTACTCGTACATTTTGTAATCTGAAAGTCTGGGAGCTATAGGATGTGTATTTTGACATAGCTGAGTCGGGATTGAACTTTCGCGAAATGTACACAACGAACAGAATGAAGACTGATTGATATTGAAGGGATTCGGAACGTGAAGCACAATAAATTTAGCTTTGTGCTCGGTATTCGTTTAAATGATCGTTCCATTTGAGGATTTACACAGAAATTATGTAAATAATTACACTCGTCTTCGGACTGTACGAAGTAGTATACGTCCTCTACCAAAGGAGATCCCGAGTACGTACTAATCGTAAGTACACCATTTTCCTCCTATTTTCACTCGAGACCCAATGTATCGACAAAACCTCTGCGCATTGACATGGTGGTTCATGTGTAATGGACTATATTGTATCAAGCTTTACAGTCTCATTTACGGTATCTTTCAGGAATACTTCGCGGCGACATATATGGGCCTCGAATCATAATACAGAGGACTACGCTATTTTCGAAATGACGTGAGAAATAATTTCAATTGCATACATCAAGGTCGTAACCGCAACGAATAAGATAGCAAACATACCTGGCTACTGAACAGCAGATTGGAAGCGAGGCTGGGTTGACGTAGGCCGAGAAGGAGAAGGGAGGGGAGGAGGAGTGTGTCGCGGGGCGGCGTGCGTGCAGCGGCTGCCACCGTGGCATGGCGTGGTTGGCGCGGCGTGGCTGGCGAGGCTGGCGCGGCGTGGCTGGCGCGGCGGGAGGCCGCGGCACGGCCCAAGGCGAGGCGGCCGAGACGGCAGCCGAGGTGGGGACAGAGCGAACAACACGGACGAGGAGCTTCGAAATGGCTCGAGGGAGAGGAGGGCGTCTGCCAGGACCAAGAGCCATTCCGGTCGTGAGATCACACGAGAGAATGCAGCGGCGGCAGCTGCACGATACACACGACCCGAAAGCCACGGAATATTTAGTTTGTCATTTCCTGAACGCGAGCTACAGTGCATGCCAGAGATGGCGGACTATGATAAAGATATGATGAGTGCGTGAACGACGAGCAGCAATGGCTAAATAACAGGCAGAGGAGCCAGAGAACCTTGAAGAAAACATACTGCATCGCGATTTCTTCATCACGAATTCCAGTGACCACTACTGAACTTCCTATACCTAAAAATGTAAGATACCTCTGTTGCAGCATTTCTTCAGGAACTAAGGCGTCAGTGGAGTACCACCGGATGCAGCAGAAATTATTTGCACTGCGAGTGCGAGGGCCGGGCGGGGTGGCGTGAGGGCGGCACTTCCGAGGAGGGATAAACAACAGAAAAGGCGTGCAGTAGGCAAGAGCGAAGACCGAAGATTGATTGATTGATAGTATATTTTGAATTTCTGGGCGCCAATTGCCATCGCCTTTATGGTCCCGTACGCTTAGTAAATGTCATATCTCGGCAGGTGGCGATGTTGCACACCCACTAGAATGAGAGATCTAGAGCACTTACGTGGATACTAGCACGTGGGGCATCTCCTTCGAGGTATCTCCGCCAGCCGGGCACCGCCCCAGCCGGGACAGACTCTATGCTTCCACCACGTGTAGTAGTGTAGTGTACGTAACTGTGTGTGTGTGTGTGTGAGTGTGAATGTAAGGGGACAAAGATGAGAATGAGAAGATCTCGTTCGGTACATGGCGCATTTGTTAAGGCTGCGACATTCGCCTGGTATTGATCGGAGAAACCAATAAACCTTCCATTCGGAGCAGCTCGCCGCTAGAATTCTCCTCCAGACAGCGGCTGATTTCAACCAAGCTACCAAGTAAAAGTTAAAAATCCGCCGCGCACGCCGTCGGGCGTGGAAGCGTAATATCTCCCGGTGAGGGGCTGTGCAGTAGCAAGAGGTGCGCCCCGAGGCAGGCGAGCCGGTCGGGCCGGAGCAGGAGCCTAGCGCTGCCCGCCACCTACGCGTCCTCCCGCGCGAGCGCTGCCCGCGGATGACTCACCGCCATTGTCCATCCTTCCTCCGGGGGAGGCGCATTACGGAGCTCCACGCACGACCGCGGCCGCACGATGCATGGAAGAAAGGAGATCATTACGGCACAAAGGGATTAGGTAACGAACAATTCCCATTGGGACCAACGTGATTTATCATTTTACAAATACCTCGGACCGCACTTGCGATCGTTGCTGGACGTTGCTGGACTTCTCGCGTAGTGATTACTGATAATCTTATCAAAAAACCCTGCTGCGTGGATTCCTCAACTATCGATGTCGCTATTCGGAGAACTCATAAGCTAATGTTGCGATTTAAAACTGTTCCAAATCTTGTATGGTTCTTCCTACTCAACAGAATACACCGCTAAACGTTTCAATGTATACGACTAAAGTGTGTACGGAAATGTAATTGAAGATCGCGGACGTGAGTTTATATCTTAACGACATTATCCATGATGATCTAACTTGAATATCACCTGCAGAGTGACAAGGTACAATCGACATCTTGCGTAGAATCAATCAATTTAAAAACGCAATTTCACGTCTGGTAATACCCCGCTGTGGTCGACATCCTCGAGGACGGAACGGTTTGGTGTTGCGTGGCATGCGGGAAGCGCAGGAGTGTGTCGGCGTGGTGTATGGTGTAGAGGGATATGGTGTAGAGACGTCGCGCCCTCGCATACGTCACGAGTCCTTGTCCGGCATCTCTGGTTCAGAAGCAAGTGGGCCGGTGGTACAAGTCAGGAAAGAAAGCGAAGAAACGGGCTCTGCTCGAGCGGACGGCAGGAGATCCACTATCCTCCGACACTCAGGCGGCGGAGATGCGGTACAGCAGCAGTGTGGGGCGGAGGGAGAGCCAGATGAGTTTGATTGGTTGGTGTATCCGGGCGCGTCGTCTGCTAAGGTCATTAGTGCCGCACGAGTAGTGCATATTTTAGTCGCAGGAGGTGGCGGTGATTTTCCGCCGCTGAACGGCCATATTCAGCGCCGACCTACACGTCGGCTTGCGGGGGATTTCCCCAATCAGGTATTTCCGAACAGGGAAGCACCGCCACATCCAGGACAACCTCTAAGCCCCCAACTGCTTTCCCAAGATGTGAGGTAGTGTAGTGCACGTAAGAGTATGTTGAAGTAAGCGGTGAGGATATGATAAAGAAGAGAAAGAAAGTATCGCGTGCGGTCCGTGGTCCGTTTGTTGAGGTACTGCACTGGCATTATTGACCTGAGAAGCTACGAAAATCGTTTAGTGCAGAGTTATTCTCGAGACAGAATTCGACCTAGCAATCTAGCTAGTACCAAAAATTCTGCGACTGTCGCGTTTCGAACCCTAGGACCTCCCAGTCACAGGCACTGCAATTACATTAATTGATGCCCTGAGCCACGTACGCCGGTGGGGACAGACGGGGCGGTGCCGTGAGTGGAGGGGCGAGGGGGCGGGTCGGGGCGGGTCGGGGCGGGTCGGGGCGGGTCGGGGCGGGTCGGGGCGGGTCAGAACAGTCGGTCGGTCGTTCGCCTCCCCGCGGGCGCGCTGCCGCCGGTCGCCGCGATGTCGGGACGAATTCGGAAGCGTTGTGGAGAGCGCGAGCGGCAGATGTCGAGCAGCGCAACCGTGTTGCGCTACAGGCATGGCACCGCAACGAAACTTGCAGCCACCGTTCCGAATCGGTTGCAGGAATGCCAGGTGAGTCTCGCTCGTAAAGCTAGAAAAAAACTGACCTTTATACGACCTTCTTTTACACCGCACATACTCATATGTGTTCGGTTTCGTTTCATCCACTGGGAACTATAGAGGTCATTGTGTGCGCATATTTGTATATGAATACAGGAATTCGTAGGAGAGTATAAATAAATACTCATTTATTGCGGAAAGAGGAAGATACTCTCTTTGCATTACTCACAGAGCTGTTATTTATTAATTTACTGATTTCTTTGGAACAGATTAACTTACAAAAGTTCTTGGTTCAATTATAGTTTACCTGTGATAAGAATTGATGTACATAGTTTGAATTCTCTCAAAATGTTTACGACAGTCAATCTGCCGGAATGTATTTTATACCAGAATAAAATCAACGCACCTTCTCAAATAAACAGCATTAGTTTAGAAATTAAGAACACTATTGTGTTGATGCAAGATCCCATAAGATAATAAATAATTAGAAAATCAAACATCCATCTTTTTTTTCCTATTCATCCCTTTCAAATGCTCAATATTTTATGTTTCCTCTCTTCGGCGCCTCTTCCGTCCGTTTCGTCAGAGCTGTCTCTGTTCTCCCCTCCGCCTCGCGCCGACTCTTCCCTCGCGCATATCCGTCCGATCGCACGCGGCAGCGCGCACCTGCCTCCCCAGCCTCCGCTGCCCCACGTGAGCCCACGGGGCCCTGCGCCGCGCGAGGGCCCGCCCGCATCCACCCGTGCGCGAGCAGTGGAGCGCGTGCCCGCCGCTCGCCACCCGCCAACCACCGCCCGCCATCGTCCGCCAGCCCCCGGTCCCTGCCGCTCACCGCCCACCTCTCACCTCCCGCCAGCCCGCCCGCCCCCCGGGTCCCCGCCGACTGCCGCTCACCCCTCATCGCCCGCCCGCCCGCCCGCCCCCGCTGCGCCCGCCCGCCCCCGCCGCGCCCGCTCTCCCCCGCCGCGTTCGGCCGCCCCCGCCCCACGCTGCCCACCGCCAGCAGCCCCCCGCCCGCCACCCGCAACCCGCAACCCACCGCTCACCGCTCACCGCTCACCGCCCACCACCCCCTGCCCGCCCAACACTCGTGCAAGCAAAACGCGGAAATCATTCAGGCAGTTTTGCGGTGATCTGTTGGATGGTAGAGCTCAATTTTGTGTGAATTTACATGTCCTCCAATTACTCTTTATATAGCACAATCATTCACCCGTAGTCATTTTTTTCCGTTATTCACACATCAGTCATTTCATTTATTCATGCTTTCACCTCCACTGTTGCCTGCACAAAAGAGGCGCTTTTAAAGCGCGTTCTCCATTTGTGTGTTTCATAATTATAAGATGATTTGATTTCGGAACAATGTTTAATTTTCAATGGTTTATTTGGAAGGAATGTTTGGGAATGAGCAGCTGCGAAGGGACCCAATGCGTAGATTGTAAATAAGGAAGGCACACAATTGTGTTTTTAAACTAGACAGGAGGCGGGTTCAACGGTTGTCATAACGACCGCTGACGACCTCTAGTGGTATATTTGATGGTATGGCGCAGGAACATAGTCAGGCACAACGTATATCAGCGGGTGACAGTAATAGAGATGTAAGTTAGAAGCATTAGTCTGCATTCATAACAACGTTGTGATTTATTTATGTAGAAAAAAATATGAGCGTCACTCAACAGAAGAAAGGCTACTTAACGGTCACGACGCACTAACAGCTTGAATTTCATTCAGACAAATATCGCCTTGTCACTTAAAGATAATTTCGATGGATAGTTATGGTGAAGTTCTTTTATTTTGAATTCATCGCGCAAAGTGACATCGCAGCAAAAGTTTCACCTCAGTAGTATCGATTGCATTACTCAGAACTTATAGATCTAGCCATCGAAATTTCATTTTCGAATGTGTTCAATTGTGAATTCAGCTGCGTAAACTAAATGCGTAAAATGAAATAATTTGAATTCAGATATACATCAGCCAAGAAATGAGCTAAGGGATGTTCATGTTCAATACTTACGTAGAACATTAATCTAAGGATAAATGTCCCTTTGAAAAGAGCTTAGAGAATAAATTTCTGTAGCTGAATATGTATATATATATATATATATATATACATATTCAGCTATATATATATATATACATATTCAGCTTTATATATATATATATATATATATATATATATATATATATATATATATATATATATTCCTTGCTATTCCTTGCGCCATTAAAGCGACAAATGTGTGTGTATGTGTTGTGTGTGTGTGTGTGTGTGTGTGTGTGCAAGAAGCGTGCGTGTATTTCATAGAATATTATTAGTCGCTTACACGGCGCAAGTGTTTAGGAGAAATAAAACGAGGATTTTAGTCTCCAAATTGTTTTCAGAAGGCAGGATGAATGCGGACACCATTTCGGTAATGAAAAAGGGTTTTGTCTCGAAAGACGCAATTCGAGTTCACTTCTAGCAACTTTAATATACACTTTTCAGGAATTCTAATTAAATTATAAGTATAGTTTAAAATTATTTGTTAATACTAAAGCAATGTATAGTAAGTCAGTAATAAAATTTGGAGACAAATTTCCAATCGAGTTTCTTTCGACTCAATTTTCATTCGGTATTCATTTCAGCTCATACAAATTTCGCGTATGCGCTTGTATGCTGATGTGCTATGCCCCTCCTCTTCCTCCCCTCTCCTGTCCTCGCCGGCGCCTGATGAGTTCTTGTGGCTCGAGATACCGGTGTAGTGCATCGGACGGCGACGGAATCTCATTAGATTACGAGCGATTCTGTTTCGCAATTTCTCGGGAGAGGCTGTGCGTCGCCACACGTTGTTGAGCCGAGAGAGCACGACGAACTTTTACGAAGACTCAGCCTCTCTTCAACGAATTCCGTGAAATGCCAATATTGTTGTTGGATGGTCGCGCACTTACGTTGAGCAGAACGAGAAAAAAAACAACTTTTACAACCTAATAAGAGGAAAGACGTCGCTGATTGCGATGAAATGCTTTTCGTAGGATTCTCTTTTTGAGAAGAAGCAATTCGGAAGCATTGAAATTGCTAAGAGGAACTCAGCACAATAAGCTCTTTTTCTGGCGAAGAAAACGTTTTTGATTCTGCGCCAGGGTATCAGTTCACAATATTTTCCAGAGTCTTCATTTTTTAGCAAAGAAGTACCCGATTTGATGGAACGAAGGGACGTATTTTCATGTCTCGCATTTCTAGCAAATTCTAATGGAGCTGAAAATTCTCGAGCAAAACGTAACCCGGTATGTGATGCTTTACGGTCAAATTTTCGTGAATTTTCCATTAAAAATGTTCTTCTAATCACTAAAGTTAAATTACTATAACAACTGTGAGAAATTGCTACTTGACGCTTAGTAAACATTAGCAACGTTTTACGATTTTCCCTTAACGATCAGCGAAACCACCGCGAAGGCACGGAAGGTCCCGAAATATATCATCATCTCATTACCTAATACCGCTTGCCAATTTCTGCGACCACTTCTGTCATTTGCACAGCGGCCAACCCACCGGCATTTACTCGAGATGCATTAGAGCTAGATTACCTGGCCTATGGCTTGTGTGCTCGGCGAAGGGTCGTTTCGCGCGGCTGGAGCGGGCGGGCGCCAGGCGCTGGCGCGGGGGAGGCAGCGGGCACCGAGGAGGACGCAGGATGCCTCAACAGCAGGGCCTTTGCCCTAAACTGTGGGGAGGATACGGGAATGGGCGGCTCGAGTCGAAAGCTTCAGTCAAGTTTACTATCAAGAAAGGAATGAAGCTTCAGTAGATCATGAGCTACTGCATAGGTTACTTTCACACATATTCATATAAAATGCTAGTAGTTTAGTATAATATTGAAAGCGTATACGTTTTTTAAAGATCTTGAGGTATATCAACAAATAATACTTTTGAAGAGTCAAATCCAATTTATTTATGAACTTTTATTATTAAACAACTACCAGCATTGTTTTCGATAAATAAATACATCTTTAATAATTGTACTTATTGGATTATCAACCAAAATGACTATTTATAATAAACTATTAGGATAAACATAACTACAACATGGCTATTCAGTTCACCTTAGGGTATGATCATGACGCAACTCTATTCTCAACATCACCACGAAGCGTCAAGAAAGACGAATAATTACCAATTGGTTGTAAACCTTGTTCTATAGGACGTATCTTCAGTTTTCTGCCTACGTATTCAGCCCAAAATAGAAAATTGAATTGAACTACGAATTTTTAGATTAGCCATACATCCACGTTATCACAATCAAAATATTGACAAAATCTCTTTAATACATGTGAGAAACAATTATCAAACCTATTTCATTGTAAAAACACATCATGAACACAGGCTGCTCTTCGGTTTTCTAACAATAAAACTAATATTCCTGTAACTAATGATAACAATTCAGATCAAACGCGGACGATCATTTTCACATTCATACCAAACAAAGTGAACAATTTTAAGAAAGAATGCAGGAGTCTGAATTTGAACAATATTGCCAGAAATGCCAAAACCATGGAATATTCTTTCATGAAAATGTCAAAGACCAAATACTTTTCTAGAAATTGAAAACAGTGTAACCTGTCCTGTAGTTTGCTCTGCCTTCATTGTTCGATTTTTTGAATTGCTCAAAGAAAATGAAGCGCAAAGTAACTCACGCGCAAACTTTAAAGAAACGGGAGAACATCTAAATTCCACATTATGAGATAGGGTACGGACTGAACATAGTTTCGCTAGGTTTATTTATGAAATTCTACATATCAAAATATATGAATCGATTAATACCAATTTAGAATTGAATTTATTTACCAATGTGCATGTAGTTTTATTAAAGTAGAAGAACATCATTGAATCCTAGCAAAATAAATCGTCCAATAGTTAGATAACAATAATTTTATTTTTGTGTTCTATTTATTCCGTTTTAACCTATCTTAAAAAATATCTTGCCCCTGGTTATTACATAATTTCCATTTAAACTATACCTAGTTTCCCGTTCTCACCTATGTTCCCAACCCCTCCTGTTCTTGCCTTGCGCCCCCTCCATTTCCGTGTCCATCTGCGGATGCGAGGATGTAAATAAAATTACTTCCATTTTAGATTATAGATATAATTAATTACTTTTTCTCTCCAATAGAAGTTGAGATAAACCGCAACTCTGGGCTACTTAAGTTAGTTATTATTAATTAATTATTAAAAACTCGGGTTGTGTTTTTACACATTCGCACGCACGCGCATTTATAGGCAGTACAGTTTTTTATTTGTCACTTTTGAGACTAAATCAGCCACAGGCGATAATGAATTTATTTAGTTACACAAGTACACAGTAGTGATGACAAAGTTACAGTAAATTGGAATTAGTACATCTCATGTTGATGAAATGCAACTCGGTTCTATTGTATGTGGTGGTATCACTATTGGTGGTACAGTGTTCGTAGGATAGAGATTGCAATAATATCGTACGTTACCGCTATAAATAATACGAGACAGTAATTGCTGTAGTACAAGCTTCGTTTTGCAAAGGAACAGTTGAAGCGATTCGTTCACGCGAGGATGTGAACAGAAGTACATAACTGAGATTATCCAGTAAGAGTGGGATGACATTTCGCCGGAAGGAATGCTTGTAAAAATGGTTTGAAAACACTAAAATTGAATAGTATGATCATGTATCTATGCAATGGGCAGAAGCTCTCATATTCACCTGGCCCACCCTTAATAACGTAAGGGAAGACTCACAGTGCGCGACACTGCAAGTCAAAAAGTACAAAAGAGAATTGAATGCGAACACAGAAGCCAAAGATTTACTCAATCATGAAACCCAAAGATTGAGATGTAGCGTGCACGGCATGCGACGACTTCCCTGGACAGACAATCTATTAGTGCCTTCCCGTCTTGGGAATATCTGGGGCCGGGCCGGAGCGGGAAGCTGCAAGAGCGCGCGCGGAGACAGCCAGAGCGCCGGGGCGCCTGCAAGGGAGGGCAAGAGCTGACGCCACATCTATCAAGCCGTCAAGTGGGACGCATGAGAACGCGGGGACAGCGTCTCTCTCCGGGACGTCCTCTTGTTCTAGTCCGCCAGACGAGACAATCGGGATCAGCGGCGTTTTTCCCCGCGGCGGAGCCGGCGCCGGCCGCCCCGCCCCGCAACACCCCGCCCGGCTGCTCGCTGCGGTTCCGCCTCCTCCCTCGCCCGCGGCCAGCCGCTGCAGCGGACCCCGTTCCTTCCACTCTCGCGCCTGTCACTCCGCTCAGCCCGTCTATCATCAGCCGCCCTCGCCCCGTCGCTTCCTCCCGCCTCCACTATCCGTCCTTTTCGCACACGACGTCCGCTTTCTCCAAAACCACGTTTCTTGTAGCCTCGGCTACTACCGTTCTCTTCCCTCTACTCGTTCTTGCTTTATCTTTTTCTGCCTCTCGTCCTCCTCTTTCCGTGTTGCAATTTCTCTTCCCACTTCTCGTACAGTTTCCTTCGCTACCGTAACCCGCCCGAGCCATGGCGATGTCTGCCATCTCCGTTCCCGACCGCCCGACGCTCCCTCTCCTGCACCACGAAATCGTCCTCCAGAGGTCCCTGTACTTCGGGAAACACTAGGCCGCGGCGCCCCGCTCGCCTCTCGTTCTCGCTCCGCCCGCTCCGCCCCCGCCTCCGCCCCCGCTCCCCCCCCCCCCCGCCGCCTGTCACCTCAGTTGTCGGTGCCGCGTGCGGCGCGGGCGGGCTCGTAAACTCCGTCCGGGCCGCGGAGAAGGATGCCGCGGCTTGACAGACGGGCACTGTGGACTACGGAATCCCCTCAACACGTGACAAATCCGGAGCACACTTTACTCGCGTGTTCCCATTCGGCCGCGCGACAGGAGATGGAGAAAGCGCGCACTGGCCTGCGAGCGCCTGCCTGCTGCGCCGCAGCCGGCTGAGGCCTTCCCACACATCCTCAAGGTAAGTCATGCGCTGGAGAACGCAAGGGAAACATCAGATATGAAACCATCATTCACTATAAAAACAAAATTAATAAGCAGGTCAACTTATTCTATTACATTATCAATATCAGACTGTAGAATGGTAAAGTATGTATTTCGAGACCTAACAAGAAGATAAATTACTAACCAACAGGACGACGTGTCCAAATCCGAATTCAAATTTAATAGGAAATCTTGTGATAATCAACAATCGAAATTGGTATGTTCATTGCATATTACTGCGAACTACATTTTCATGGAACACAGCTGTTAATGAAACAAAGATACCAATTATCTTACTTCATACAACGAATCTTTCTACTTCTCCCCTGTCCCTGTTTCCTTCACCAGTGGCATTGACGAGGCTGCATGAACATACAAAGTGCTCTTCAAAACTGCTACAGAACAGTACATTTTTTCTTACATTCATTTAATTCGTTGCGAGCACTTGGATTTTCATCTACGCAAGGAAAACGTAAAAGAAATAAGTTAACCAATACTCTTTGTTTATGATCATCGTCTGCACAGCAAAGCTATTTCCCTCTCGACTCACTTTCGGTCCTCGGCTATAATAAGATGTCTAACTTTCTACGAGAGATAACGTGAGTACGTGCAAGTAAAACTTCACTAAATCAATACTCAGTATGTGCAGTAAATGTCAAATACAATCATGTAGTTGGAACCTTGCAAAGAACAAGACCAGAGTAAGATCTAGTAGAAGGCTGTCATATACACATCCCGTGAGGTGACTTTTGCTCATGCTCTACTGCGTGATTGATCGAGAGAGGATTTACCTCCACATCCAAGTCAAGTTACTTTTTCTTTGACGGAAAGCTATTTTCAGCATGGAACAGTGTTCAAGCTTATAACCAAGCTGCATTGCTCCCACCAAGGAAATGCGATATCTTAATTTCTTTGGACTATCGTGTTGCTTATTTGCACTTACACAAGTTGCACATGCAAGTAGTTCCAACATTCCGACAAAAAAATTTACAGAGTGAAGTATACTGACACTTCATAAACAATTAAAATAACATAACCTTCTTTTCAGAAAAGTATCAGTGCAGTATTTCATATGATCTCCTTAGAAATTTCATCTGACAGGCGCACTTGAGTACGAATATAGATATCTACGCGTGAAAACGCATTTCCTTGTTAAATGCCGTATACAGTATGTTTCTAAGAGTATGTCCGAGAGAAGAAAGAATGAAGGATGTCCCTTCCCGTGAGCATTTTTGGAACGGAAAATAAGAAACTGGGGAAAGAAGGTGGGAAGTGTTGCGTCGGGACAACCCAAATGTACACATAATTAGGCAACATAACATTCACTCATGGTATGTTCCTGAGACCTTACGAAAGTTGTCAATACCAACTTCTGAAGTACGGATTATCTGGAATGTAGGAGAATATCACCTTAGCGGATTCTAATATGCCTGTATCATGCGTCGAAGGTTTTGCTATGGCAGGTGTCAAATTTCAAATCTCTCGTCCGTATATAAAGTACTCCTCACCGACTAGAGTGTTGCTGAACTAAACGTGATCAGTGAAATTCTCTGTCGTCCAAGAAACAAAAATTCAGAAAATGATTAACTACAAATTTCTAAACTTTTCCAGGAGCGTAGTGCATAATTTTACACTTAATGTGGATACATTTATGTACAGCGTGCCCTCGGTGGCTCGTTGGTTAGCGTGCTCGCTTTCCACGGCGCAACTCCGGGTTAGAGTCCCGGTTGGGGCAAAAATTAATTGTGCGTTTTCCTCGCAATGTCCCAGTATATGTTGCTGTGTGACCATGAGAAGTCTCACTTCTCAGGTTGGGAATACCAGAAATACAGCGTAGGGATGGCTATCTGCTAAACACACGTACCCCTGAACCCATGGCCGCAAGGTCGGGACGTTGCCGGTAGGCCTTAGCTCGTAAAGAGCTGTTGTGCCAAAGTACATACATACATACATTTATGTACAAGATCGTTATTGCAATGTGCATTAAAAAGAAGCGCAATGAATACCGTGGTCTGTAAGGTACTCATTCGTTTATACCAATAGGGTTTCATTTGTCGAAAAATGGAAAAGGTATATTTATCAAAATATTCTTATCTGCTAGCCCCTTCAAGGAAGAAGAGCAATAAATACTAGACCTGAATATTAAAACTATCAGGCGAAAAGATGAAAACACACAGGGATTCTTACGCTTCGGGCAGCAAGATAACAAATATCAATCGCAAGTGTGTTCCGTTTGCAAGGGACATGATTTCGTTTGTCGTGATAATGTTAAATATGAAATGCATTAAACTCATACAAGGCAAGGCTATGGAATGTCTATCATTTGTAGTCGACTATTGCATGTGAAGTTAACGGTTTTTAAAACAAAAACAGTAGTAGCTCATTACAATGCAACATAAATTCTTTAGCACTTGCAATTGGTTGGTTCCGTTTACGATGGTCGGGGCGAACGAAAAGTAGGCAGTCGGCAATATCAGATTTGACTGGCACGCCAGATCGCATGACGAAAGGGGTCAAATCACTTGAATCAAGTTTCGAAGGGCAGGTTTATTACTGTAGTTCTCACGAGGAGTAGTTTTATAAGCATATCATTTAAAACTATAAAAGTGCACAAATAATCGTTGCCACTTAGAAAGGATTTTACGAGATACCCACGTAAACGTGTGTAAATATTTTTACAAATGTCCATCATTTAATCACGAAAACGACTCAAGGAAGAGAAATATTGATATCATGATGTAATAAAAGTAAGTTTGGAGAATTCAATAGACTAAGGTACGAACAATAACAGACAGACACAAATAGACAGCGTCAGAAAAACTTAATACGATAGTAAAATACAAGTAAAACATACATTATTACCTGTAGAACAACGTGATTGTGTAGCGGTGTGGCTGTTTGAACCACGAGCGACGATGTAAACGTTGCCCTGACAAGATAACTTTCTGCCATGAAGACGCCCTTGAAGATTATAGAAAATCGTTGGCGGGGGAGGAAGGCGCCCTCTCTTTTCTCGTGGCAGGGTGGCCCTGTGAAGCGGTCGGGCAAAGAGTGCGGCGGCGGCGGCGCTGCCACAAGGCCACAGCGCGTCGGGGATTGGTCTCGCTGGAGAGGCCACACAAAGGGTGCTTGCGACAACGGGAGAGGCGCTCCTCGAAGGCCGCCTAAGACAACTCCCCACGGGCCGCCGCCCCCGCACAAAATCTCCGCCCCGCCCCGCCCGCCCCGCCCCGCCCTGCTCCTCCGCGCCCACGGGCCCGCCGCCGCAAAACTATTAACTTCTCTGCGGAGAAGGGATTTTCAGAATGCGCCCCGATGGCCGAGACGGAAAGATTTAAGACGCTAATGACACAATGGTCGCTTGAACGGCGGTGAATTTAGACCGCCGAGGATCTGTTTGGTGGGCTCATTTTCCTACCGACTTATTCTAACACAGAAAGGAACCCTAGAGGAAAAATGTAGTAAAAAGCGAGCCCGAAATGTGTCTGTCCTATAACAATCGTACTTCACATAGCTCCTATGTAACACAATGATCTCAAGTACTAGTTAAATGAGATTTACTATTCCTTATTTAGAAATCAAACAAACTTTCTATTTGTCAATGGTACTGGCCAGAGAAAATAAGTTTGTAAATAATTGTGGCTAGTACAAAATGCTTACCTAAATGTGTTCTTTTGCTTGGAAACACACAATTATTGCCCTAATATTCGATTGCAAGTCATTTACGATTCAGAGAAAAATTACACATGCATACTAAAAATAAATTATAATCATGCAGAAATATTGAAACAAAATTTAATCTCCATTGATGTGATTGTCAGATCTGCAGCGAATCCTTTTTCTACCTTCTACAAGTTATATTATTTTCATCTCAATGTTAAACCTGTAAGATATAACCATTCGTGATTTCATAAATGGTCGATATTGACGCCAATAATTACTGCCCTTGCGGTTCATGTCACTTGATATTTAGGAACGATAAGCATTCGTATCTTTGGATACAGTCAATCACTCGGAGGAATCCATTGAAGTTTGAATTTTAAAAATAATTAATGCACGCTGCACAATGTTATGAATGCATATCATGGTGATCTGTAGAATTTTCTACTACTGAACGATTAAGGTCCAATTAAAAGACAGCACCGGTAAAATAAAAAAATCCGAGTTGGAATCATTCATGCTGACGACGGAAACGAAATACTAAAATGGTGTAATTCGGAGGCAAGATAAATAAGTCGAAATTTGAACGTCGATTGTGATGAAGCAAAAAAATGTGTTATATCTGGTTCAGTGGATAAAATTGTATAACACAATTTTTATTTATAAATAATATTGAAAAAAGGTATTCTGCACGTTTGTTCGTTAACCCTAAAACTAAAATGAGAAGTTACTTGTTTAAATATTCTTTGACACACTTACACTCACATGCACTACACTACCACACATGTCGTGATATCAGTCGGGAGCTTAGTTTGTCCTGGCTGGGGCGGTGCCTGCTGGTAGGCGATACCTGGTTGGGAAAAATCCCAGGAAGCCGACTTAGGTCGGCGTCGGATTTGATCACCCAGCAAGGTGATAATCACCGTCACCACCCGCGATAAAAACAGGCAATGCACTTGCGGGACTAACGACCTTAGCAGCTGATTCGTCCGGAATTACTAGTCACTCTATATTCTTTGCACATTCGTGACTCTGGACCAAACGTGTAGACGGTAGAGTTAATGAAGGCAAATCACTCACTGTTAAAGCACAGACAATTTGATAACATCTGGATCATTCTCATGGCTTGATTTCTTACTCATCAACAACGAATCGTCCGCGCTTTGAACATATCCATTTCGTCTGTCCGTCGGAATAGCGACCCTGGGGCAGAGAGCGGGGGCGTGGAGCGCGGTCCAAGATCACGTGATTGGGCTTGTTTGCAGAGGCGGCGTGCCGCGCGGTGCGCCGCAGGAAGCTGGCCACCTTCGCGCCGGCCGCAGCCGGCGTGCCAGTGTTTATTTATCTTCCGCGGGCAGCACATGTCGCCCGCCGCCCGCCGCCCGCCGCCCGCCGCTCGCTGCGCCGTGCGTGGCATCGCGGTGCGGGACCGTGCGGCGCGGCGCGGCGCGGCGAGGGCCAAAGAGAGGCCGAGAGGCACGCGTGACGCAGGGCGCAGGTCAATGCGAAAACACACACCACTCCCCGCCCCGCCCCTCTCCCCACCCCCGGCATTTAGAGGCGCGCTCGCTGTGCGCTCGCAGCACCCCGCCCCCGAACAGGCCATTCTACTTACTAATTAGATTTTAATATTCTACCGCACACTTCAAGGCAATAGAACATGGAGTCGTGCAAAAACAAGCACTTTGACTGAGGCTTCTTTTCTTATTATTGGTTTGAAGTATCACACCTCAAAAAATGATTGCTGTAATCTGTTTATGAATATGCGTCAATTCGATTACTTTCGAATACCTTGGGGTTATTATTTCATTTCGTTACTACTTAATTTGTATTAGAAAAAAATGGCATTACGTTGGAAGGTCATAGAGAAGAATACTCTAACCCAGACACAATATTCTGTATCAATTGAATGCAGATAATACAGCAACTGGTCTTAGGGATCGCATTTCGTATTTTTCTTGATATTTTTTTGAATAAATTACTCCTTGGCACTAATTTAACTCCTAACTACATATTAATTAATACAATTATTATCTGCATAATTCATGCAATAATATAGATAACTCGCAATGTTAAAATAGGAAAAGAACTCGACAATTTGATACATTAATTAAAGTTGCAAAAAACCACTTCTTCCGTCAATGCCTGGGAAAATTACTACAACACGTTAACACCATTCATATTTAATTCCCTTATCAGAGGGCAAGGAGGGTAATACATCTTGACACTTTCACAGATAAGAACAGTAAATATGTAACAATTGGAAACTGCGCGCATATATTTGCAAAACCATACGTAAATTGCAGTCTCTTTAAATTAGTTTCCCGCGTTTGAAAGATCATCACTTCTCGATCTGTGTGTACACAACAGTCCATTTTGTCATGCACGGATGAGCCCAGAAAAATGGAAAGTGACATTTACAAAATCGCTGCAAGCGATACACTATTACAGGTGTTTCATCTACCAGCCTCTTTCCGAGAATTAAAAAGAAAGCGTGTGTCGTGAATTCACGAAATGTGATACTAAAGAACGAGAAAAAATAATTTCCATACTTTAAACAGTAAAATACTGTCAAAATTATGATCTCGATAAGGTATAAGGTCTATTATAAATTTGTTTCACGTACTACATCAAATTTCGAAAGAATAATAAATGGGTATTTAATACGCAATAAACCTAAAAATCCCTTAAACTATTTTACTAACATTAGAAATATACTGGCTTAGGTGGCTCAGCGCGTTAATTGATGTCATTGCAGTGTCTCTGACGAGAAGGTTCTAGGGTTCGAGTCCCGACACTGGCAGAATTTTCCACACTAACTAGATAAGTCGAGTTCAGCTGTTGTCTGGAGGAGAATTCTAGCTGTCGACTGCTCTGATCGATAGTTTTCCGCAACACCAGGCGAATGTCAGTGCAGTACCCGAAAACCGGACCATAGACCGCGTGCTATCTTTCCTCCCTCTTCCTTGTCCTGTCCTCTTACACACTTACGTGCACTACAATACCACCCGACTTAGAGCTTGTCCTGGCTGGGGTGGTGCCACGCTGGTGGGCAATACCTGGATGAGGAAAATCCCCGCAAGCAGACGAGTAGGTCGGCGCCGGATCTCGCAATTAGGCGGGGAACATCACAATCATTTCATTACAATAATCAATATACAATAATGTATGATTTCCCTGCATACAAACATTCACTACACTTACGGTGACCTTAGCAATTAACTCGCCCGGAATCGCCAATCAATCATTCATTGCAGATATGACTAAAAGAATCATGAACACTTTTCTTCACAATTTTTTTTTTAAGTTTTCCAAAATATGTTAATTTGTTGACATTAAAATTTGACTTACATGTTTATACATATCAGCTGATTCTAAACAGATATGCATTATGAAGATTATACATTTTCTTACGTCATATCATTTGCCTGGTCACTACCAGGAAGGGGCAAGTTGGATAGATTTAACAATTGGTCATGAAAAATTTATAATATGTACTACACATCGATATGCATAATTTCGTTAAGTCACTGGCAAATATTACCTACACTTTTTTTGTGTTCTGTTTTCGAACACTATAGAAAATATCTTCGCATTTCTGTTAATAAATGATCTGAAAATTGTTCCTAAGAATATGTAAAAAAGAGACTCGGACCATCATCAGTTTAACGGATCTTGTGACCGCAAACGGATTGTTTTCAATCACTCGTTTGCAATATTGCGTACACTAAATCAAATTCCTTCGAAGTGCTCGCGAGGCCTAAAAACTTGCGGTGGAAGAAACGAGTAACACGGCTCAGCGCGTCCGGCGTTGAACCGGCGCAATCTTCGCTATTGAATTGCTATAAATCTGAGACAAGAAAAATTGGAGTAATAAACGATGCGACGTTTTTAATAAAAGCGAAGCCGCAAGAGAGCCGAGGGCTGCCAGCGGATGACGCGACGCTGAAAGATTCCCGGAATATTTCATGGCGCCGCCGGAATTCGTAACCGACAAATCCTGACGGAGAACACACTGTCACAGAGCTCGCGTGCGCGCGCCGCTTCCGTCTAATTCACTCCATGATTTAATCGGGCCACGTGACAGATCGACCCACCTCCGCAGCAAACGCGAGGCCCGCCTTGAATGATGCAGGCGCCGATGACTTGTGGCACATGTCAGCGACGCGGCCGACAAGGCTGAAGTGACGCGGTCTCTCTGAAACATTGAGCGCGTTTAACATCGTGCGTGCCGTTCACGTGTCCCGCGCCACTTTCAATCTTGCACGCTCGGCCGCGGCGCGAGGCAAGGCGGTGTGCGGGACGGCCGCGCCTGCCCACGCGTCGCTCCGCCCACGCGCGGCCTTCCTACGCCCACACCCACGCCCCGCCCCGCCCCTACCCCTCCGTCGCCCGCCGCGCCGCCCTTCGTCAGGTGGGAGGCGTCGCCCGTGTCGCGAAACACGGCCCCGCCCCCTTCCCCGCCCACGCCCCGACCGCCCACCCGCGCTCTCCTGTTGAAGCACCGCCATGAGCGCCAGGGTTGCTGTCGCCAGTGCCGCGTGATCCCACCCCTGCCTGCATGCCTGCCGTCGCCTCCGATAATGGAACGTCCCTCTGCCCATGTCCCCTGCAGTCCCCGCTCGCTGCGTCGGACACCTCCCCTCTCCGGGCACATCCCGCCTGCTGCGTCATTCCTGGCTCGGAGCAGCTGCCACGAGTGCTCTCACACTCACATCCCCCACAAGGCTTTTCGTCTTCATCCGTTCCTCACACACTCAGAATTACGTACATCATCATCATTTCTTATGCCGTGCAAAGCATGACACCTAAAACACTATCCCCTAATCATCGATCATTCTACGAATATTCTATTTTCCAATTTTCACCCTCCAATGTAGGTGAAATCAACATTTTAAATTACTATGAACCTCCTGATCCAACAGAAAAGGAGTTTATGCAACTGAACATCTTCAGAAGGAAGGTGGAAAGCAAACAACGTCCTCTAAATCCACTGCTCACTCTTTATGGAAAAGAGGGAAAATATATTCGTCTGTGTATATTTTCAAAACTATTTGGTTATTTTTTATTATTCTGAATGTTTACGGAAGTCGTGGATTGTGAGGTAGAAATTTAAACATTCATACAACAGAAATTTATTCAAACTGCAAAGTTATGCATTGATAATCCTTCATTATGTCTACTCCAATCCTATAATGAGGTAGAAAATTAATACTGCCAATTTAGTTTGTGTTTACGCAACATGCGGAAAAAATTAAATTTTTATTCTTCTATATCTTTGCGTGCTTTGTCATTTAATGTACCCAAAGATATCAGGAAGTTGATCAGACGAATTAACTGCCGCTGCTGTCATCGTGTCAGCAAGGCACAGACATCGTATCAGCGTGTAGCAGGGCACTCACCTGAAACAAGAAAATAATTCCTAGTCATTAACACATTCATGTTTTAGGGATGTGTGCATATCATTCAATAATACTATCAATATTAGTATCAATAATAATAATAATAACAATCATTTATTGTTATTATAACAGTAACAACCCAAATACAAATTAGTAGAAAGTTACCTAACTTAGCCCGATTTTTTATTTTTCATTTCCATAAAAGATTGAATTTAAAAAAATCTACTAAAACAGTCTAAAACTATGTATTTTAATTGTAAAATGTACTACTTTAATACTATTGTTCCTGGTAAAGAGCAATGGTGAAAATTAAATGTGTGCATTAAAGCCAACTTGGGACACCGGTTACTTAATTTGGAGTCGGTGTCGCTAAGATCTTCCGTTACACAAATGATGGAACGCACAGTCTAAGACAAGAGAGAAGCAACGACATTTCTGAACCTCTTTGACTTTTAAACGTATTTATTGGTATAAGACCTTTTACTCGAAAAAAAAATCAGCATATTTTTAGTTCTTGAAATGTATTTTTGACCGATGGTACGATGAATCGACCCCGACTTAGCCGCAATTTTTCGGAGTACTGTCGGCCATTTTCCGCCACTTTTAGCTATTTTCGGACGATTTTGGGTGTTTTGCAGTATTGGGCTTCTATGTGGCGAATGACTCCATGTCAGCCTTTTTCTAGTTAGACTCAACAGTTTCTTCATGCTTTTGTCTCGAATCTGTTACACTGGAGATGCAAAATGTACAATTTCCAATTTCTTAATAGGTTTTGGAAAGTTCAAGAATTTTTCACTTATTTCACTTCACATTATTTAGTCAATACATTTTTATTTAATACAATATGATTTCATAAACTTAAAATAATAGACATAAATAAATGCAAACTATAATTTTAATTGTTGAAATATAACAACTCAACTAGTTATTGACTACAGCATGACAAATGCTGACTTTTACAACAAAGTAATAGATCGATTTTTTAATATTTTATGAATAATCTCTACATTTCGTCGCAGTGTTTCTTTTTTCATTAGTATCAAGTTATTGGTTGACTTTGTGAAACTGTTATCTAATTACTGTTAACTCCCACTGCAGTGTCTCCACAGACCAAGAGCAGAGAGAATACCTAAGTGGTGACGCACTTTTTACACTGACTGTAGATACACGAAGTACCACAAAGTGCACTCTCGTGTTCCGCGGGACTCCCGATTTGACACACTACAAAAATATGTATTCACTACTCGTTCCCTGTATTTGGGCGTTGAATACGGAGAGGGTTATAAATCTTACATCTTCACGAAATTTGTTGAAAGAAACATTTCAGTTAATAGAAACACTCCTGAAGGGTATGCGTTCAATCATCATACTGCAGGAATAAGTCAACTTATATTTTGTAATATATACTTTTAACCATTACTTGTATTACACTTTATAACCAGTTTCGTTTTACTGTAAAACGTAGAGTCCTGTACAATTATACCTTCTTATGCCTTGACACTAATTAAAATTTTCTTTCTTAATACAATGCACAAAAAGTGTGTAAATTAATTTGTTGGGCCACTTCTGTGTTTTTGCAAGAGAAATGTTACATAGCATCAGAGAGAAAACGGAAATAAAATTCCTTTACACACAGAGAATCCTGACGTATTCATTGATAAAAATACAATACAAACAATTATTTCATTTCCATAATTTAAAGCTCGAATTTCACGAAAAATAGGTCGTACACAGAAAAATACAATAATAAATGGAACAAGAATACGCGTTCATTTAATACAATCATCTATAAAACAGTGTTACCAAATACCAAGAACACACAATGCATCAGTAAACAAAATAATTAATACCAAACCAACAAAATACTATTTTAAAGTGCATTGGATAACTATCATCTCTTCAATGAACTATAATACATAATGTTTTTGAATAGACTCCGATATTCAATGTTTCTCTCATTTCAACCTTTTGTTCTCGGGTAAACTTATTTATATCATATAAAACAGGAAATTTCCTCATAGCCAGCTCTTCCGGACTTCAAGACAGTCAAAAGATTCCATACATAAAAGGACATACTAGACCCTTAAAAGTGTGTGAGTATTTTCGTGTAACCAAGAAACCGAATTGTTAACTGCCGTCAAAATTTGTAGCGCGCAAGAGTCTATGAGGGGCACTTGACTCTTCGACATTTTAAAGTTTTCTCTTCGCCTTCCTCCATTCAACGAGCTTCAAAAGTTTGGAAACGGCAAAAGTAAGATGCGTTCCTGAAGATGCGAGCAAAGTCTCGTTGGAAACTGTCAGGTCGTTGGGAAATAGGAAGACCATGCGCGTTACTCGGCTCCGGTGCCGGAAGACTGCGGCTCAGGGGCGCCCGAACTTCCTGTCGAAGAATGCTGGACTAGTTTTCCGTGTTTCCAGGTCGCGCGGACTTTGATCCCCCGTTCGTTCTTGAGATCTTTAAATGAGCAATTTGCACAAAATTTATTCGCGGAGCGAGACCTTCAACTAGTTACTGTGTTTTTCTAAACACGGTGCAAAATTACGGTGCACGAGAAAAAAATTACTAACATCTGATATCTGACGTAGTTTTGTCCTGTTATGTTAGGTTTATTGTACGTCCAGTCACACAATGAGATTGCGAAAAAGAGGAAAATTACGATATTGTTTATCCGATGGCAAATCTTATTGACTTCAACACTGTCCAATATGCCCTCTTCAGTAGTATGCCTATTGCTAATTTACCTACGACAACTATTAAACAAGAGCAGAAAATGAGGAAAGTCCTGATTCTAGAACGACATGAACATTAGTAATGTGATATCAGAAATTACAAGTGGGGAACGCAAGCGGAAAGTTTGGTGAAATCAGTAGTAAAAATACAATCGCCCGCAGCGGACAACATTTTTCTGAAATAAAAAGAACTGAATGAACGAACGAGTTGAATGTGTGTTTACCTGCGATAATCGCAAAAACCTACTCTACGCCAGCGGCACACTGATCAGCCTGAAAAAATGCATCCGAGTTATTCTCTCGCAGAAATGCAGAATACTGGATTTGTGGGTAGCGAAGGGTCTTTTCACGATAGTTTATCTGCGGCATCCGTACATATTGACAGCTTGCCAGCGTAACAGAGCTTTCAAGTTCCTAACGTTTCGTTTTTTTATTTTTTAATAACGAATGTAATAATAATAATAATAATAATAATAATAATAATAATAATAATAATAATAATAATAATATGAAATTTGCCTCTTTAATTTGCCATATTCTAGGTTTCGAGAGTTTGCAACAATTGCTTCATAATCGTTACCCTAAATTTTCTATTCGGAGATGGACAATTTAAACATAATTTAGTTCTCATTTTAGACTTTTCGGTGGTTTTTATAAATATAACCGTCTTTCGAACATTCTGAAGAATTTAATT
Source organism: Gryllus longicercus (assembly GCA_038098605.1). Classification (NCBI taxonomy): domain Eukaryota; kingdom Metazoa; phylum Arthropoda; class Insecta; order Orthoptera; family Gryllidae; genus Gryllus; species Gryllus longicercus. Next base: position 869,168 of record JAZDUA010000159.1, on the reverse strand, counting down.
AATATATTTTATTCTAAATAAATGTCTTCAACTTAAGAAATTGCAACTTATGCGGAAAATGTCAGACAATTGCACAAAATTTATCGTGTGTTGTGGGAAAAATATGAATATAAAAGTTTAGAAAAATACACAAACGACAGACACGCGCAGCCTCACTTTCCACACAAATAAAGCGAAAAAGCTTGAGCGTTTGGAAGAAAATTGTAAATCCGAGACATCCTTTAGTACATCTCTACAACTAATTAGGGGCCAAAAAGCGCCGGTTACTTTTATTCCATTACAATAAGTCCGGGGAATTACGCAAACTCTGCGCAGCCACAGACCGCCCCAACCAGGAATAACCGCGATGATCGCGGGCAGCGGAACCTTTGTTGGAGGGCAGGGCGGGCACGATGCGGGCCTCGCGCCGCAGGGCGCAGGGCGCGCAGGAGGGGGCGAAGGGCGGGGCGCGGGGCGCGGGGCGCAGGGCCGCGGGCGCCGCGAGCGGGAGAATGGGGCTGGCGGGACGCGAGGCCGCTACACGCGGGGGCGGCCGCCGCCGCGCACCCCGCCTCCCCCTTCGCGGCGCCGTGCCCCCGCACCCGGCCCCGCCCTCGCCCTCGCCCTCGCCCGCTCCCGCTTCCACCGTATTCGAGCCTGTTTACTTGTATTGTTATGTAAGTTAATTCCAGCGTTAAGTTTTAATTACGCCAGTTTAGAGGAAGAACAGGGTGGCAGGCGAGTAGCAGAACGCGAAGAACCCGAATGTAATTGGATCGTGCGCCCCCCCCCCCCCGACGCCACGTAGGCTGCGCCGCCGCAGGTACAGTCCCCGCAGCGCCGGAGGGAGGGCTACCCTTCGGTTGTTTTTTCTCCACGTGTAGAAAAGTACGCCAACATTGAGAGGGTTCACCGTCTGCACGCTGCTGGCGGGCGTTCCCATTTTGCAAAAATATATCTCACCGCGACCCTCGGCAATGCCAACGAACGGATTGAACTGCAACGAAATGCACATACGCCAGATATCTTTGAAGTTCGGATCTTGAAAATGGAGGTGACTGTGATTTCAAAAACCTTCAAAGTCATCAGTGTAATGAGTGACGAAACACATGTTTGCAGATATTTCTACTAGTTTGCGAAGTCAATTAATTTTATGATGAAAAGCAAATTTAATATTGTCTGCATTGCCATAAATGCTGTCAAAATGCGTATTTTAATAAAACATATGTGAAGCTTTTTAATTAAAAACGAAAGAATAATAACTGAGTTTTTTTCTCATTTATCAAGAGTGTTTTCCTACAAGGTGTTTATTTTTAGAAAAAAAACGGCAAAAGTAACAAAAATGAGAGATACAATAACTTTGAACAAATCAAGATTTTGTTTAGATAATTCAATATAAAAGTCGTTTATTAATCAAGACGTTTCGTTTTTTAGGAAACAAAAGGCTATCAAACATTTTGGGAGAACCAAATTATATAGAATACGTTGTATTTCAAATATATAATTTAAAAACCACAGGATCAAAATGAAAGGAGCTAGAGCATTTTGCTGTACACCAACGGCAACTGGTGAGTACGCAGAGGATGACGCAATTGCCTAACAGGTGACTCACGTGACGTCGAAATCGCCCGTAGCAGCTCGCAGGGCTGGGCAGGGAGAATTAGAAGGTGCGATTGATCTGCGAAGGAGAGGGAGGAACTAGCAGCGGTGAGCGACATCTGAAGCTTCGTCGTGCAACGTGGGGCGTCTCCCGCCAGCCAGTTGTCGTCCAATGCACAGCCTGCCTCTAACGCTATTTCATTCTGACTAATGCATTAGCGCGTGCTCAATGTGTAATGTTAAGCTTAAAATGACGTCAGAGCAGGAAACCGGACATTTTAGAACGTGTTGCTTTCCTGTTGGCACGTTTTCGTTATGTGTGTTACTGGTGTATAATCGAAAAATTGCAATTGGGTAGAATTGAAAACGATGATTGAAACGTAAACGAATGGGGTTGTGCAGATTGCCTTGCGGCAGCTATGGGATTCCGGAGCGAGAGACCGAGAGCGTGTCAATATGCTTACTGTTATGGCTGTATTATCACACTTCCTAGCCGTCTTTAAGACCGCCTATACAGTTGCAGCTCCCCGATCTCAGCCTTCAACTTGGCATCTACGAATCTCCATAATTGTACATCGAATCTTCACATGGACTTATTGTAAAGCAACCTATTTGTCACTTCTCTACTCCAGTGGACAGTATTTTAACTTCTTTCTTTTACTTTCCTTCATAACTGTCTTTAGGTCAGGAGTCGCCTCCTTCCGTACGCCCCTCCTCAACGACGCTTGGTTTCCTCCCTGTGATGGGGATTTGAAGTGGCTCTCTCTTCCCTTCTGCAGATATCCTGATGAACGGGCAGAACGGCTCCCGTTCGGCACCTGCCTGCCCCGCTGCCCCCTCCGCGAAGCCCCGCGCCACGCGCCGCCGCACCTCGCTCCTGTCTCTGCCGCTGCGCCTGTGCCGGCGCACTCCACCCGCCCATTGCGCCCCGGGCGCCTGTGCGGCGGCGGCGGCGATCGCGTCCGCGCGGCCGCCCCCATTGACGGCAGAGGCGGCTGGCGGCTGGCGGCTGGCGGCGATGGCGGCTGCGGGCGGCGCGGGCGACAGCAGCAGCGGGGGTGGCGTGAGCGGCGGGCCATGCGCCGCCACTGCCGAGGCTATTTGGGCAGCTGCGGGCCAGCGGTAGGGCTGCGAGGGGGCGCGCCACTCGCCGAGGGAGTGCTCCACGTGCTGGAAGCGTGAAGGGGGACAGAGAGGAAACACGGAGATAAAGCAGTGGGAGTGATGAAACTCAAGGCATGGAGAGATTGCACGAGTGTGACTAAATGGAAGAGTCATGGGCGGCGAAATAAACATGGCGAGGGATATAGTGCAATGAACTTTCGATGGTGGTATGAAATTAAAATGATCAAGCATGTACGTGGGTGTTTTTTTATGAACCAACATTCAGTTTTCACCGTTGTTTTTACCTTAGTAAAATTCATTCGCAATATTCGTGCAACCCACAACGATCTATTACGCAATGTATTGAAACAGAAAATCTCATCACCAATATTTCCAACACAGCATTAACTAGATAGAAATTGAACGTATATACACTTACTTTACTATAAAAAAACAAATTTATTTTAATAATCCTGAAAGCATAATAAAATTTCAGAGTATATACATACGCAAGTAAATATGCATGAAAGTTTTTTCACACATGTCTTCTCATCTTAACATTCCGTCATTACATGCCTTTTATAACTAGACTATGACACCGTTGAATACTCAATGCGATAATCAGTAACAACATTCTCAAATGTCTCCTTTCTTCAACACCTGAAGGCAAATGAAATTAAAGGCACGCGTTAAATGTTCCTTTACAAAGCATCGGACGTAAGACATATAAATTTCTTTAAAGAACGGTTAAAAAATGAAAAACAAAGATTTTAAGTGACCAAAATTGTTCATCGTTCCAATGCATTTATGGTTGATAAGTGCTCACCTATATTATCACCGAAAAATTTCAAAAGAAGTTAGCATACACTCGAGCAATTGGTACCTTCTTCATATTAACACGTTTATTACAATTCGAACAAACTATTCAACCGAGTATTTTTTGATATATTCTCAGTGCATTTCACAAATTCTACGTCTTGAATTGTTCAATACTATTTTCTTTACGATTGAGAAAAATAGGTTTTATTGTCTATTCACGAGCGCGTTATCGCCCACAACCAACTCGCACCCAAAGGCCTATTACTTAGTTAATGTACACCGTTTTATCTTATCCGACTGCCTTTATGCGATTTTGACATATTTTTACCAGTCTGGCTATATGATTAATGGCATTGACTACGGCAATATATGATATGAATATTGACTTCGGAGATAGCAATCGCGTGGTAGGCTGCATTTGCGCTGAGCGGTCAAAGCGCAATGTAGAGTATAGAAGGAATTTGGAATCGAAGAGGCTAAGGCTATGGAAGAAGGTGAAAGGAAAGAAGAAAGGGAATAAGAAGGGCAAGGAGAGAAGAACAAAAAGAAGAAAGGGAAGAAAAACAGAAGAACAAAGAAGGAGGAGGGGAGGAAATGGTGAGAAGAAGGACAAGAAAAAGAAAGAGGAGAAAAAATAGAAGAAAGAGGGAAAGAAAAAGAAAGTAAGTAAATACTGATATTTATAGTTCTTCGTTTAAAGGAATACTTTGTATCCACCGTACTGTTTACAAACTGTTGCTAGACAACCATTCGGATAATGTACTGTGCCATTTTACCGGCTCTCAACGTAAGGAGCGCGAGTCAACAGCACATAAGGGAGTCGGATAAGATAAATGGATTTACTTGTTTTCATGTGTCTTTGATCTTATTTACGCTATGTTTTTTAAACATTTTACTTACTTTTTTCCTTCTTGTTTGGGAAATGTTAAATTGTTTACTACAACTTCTGATCGTGTGTATTAAATGTTTTCGCTTATGGAATTAATTAATTAATCTCTTTATTATTTATTTATTTATTTATTTATTTATTTATTTATTTATTTATTTATTTATTTATTTATTTATTTATTTATTTATTTATTTATTTATTTATTTATTTATTTATTTATTTATTTATTTATTTATTTATTTATTTATTTATTTATTTATTTATTTATTTATTTATTTATTTATTTATTTATTTATTTATTTATTTATTTATTTATTTATTTATTTATTTATTTATTTATTTATTTATTTATTTATTTATTTATTTATTTATTTATTTATTTATTTATTTATTTATTTATTTATTTATTTATTTATTTATTTATTTATGTATTTAATGTCAAATCAGTTAAAAACTGTGTGACATGTTGCGGGGAGAAATTAAATTTATGCTCAGAAGAAAAACAAGGGGTCATCTCAGCATTTGCTCAAGGATCAGGGGCACTGGACGAAAACCTGATCGAGATGGGGGTCATTGACACAGAAGCTGAAATACAATACTTGAAGCATCCAAGCTGTAAATGGAGTATCCAATTTTCACGATGAATTGGTATCGTCTCTGCACTTTCAGGAGAGCAGAATTTTGTAGATAAATGGACTTTGGAGAATCTGCATTACGTAACTTATGCAGGCACATGACTTCTTACTGATATGACAATAATGTCCACAAGTTAAGTGTACCGGTGATTGATGGAACTCTTCCAGTTCGAACGGAAATCATTCTATACCATTATCTCATATTCTACATTAAAATTTTAAAAAATTCCCATATTTCTTCATGTTACACTCAATATTCATACTATTACAATACTTTCCTATAAGCATAAACAATCAGATTAATAAATCTGCAATGCAACAAATGCAATTTGAAATGGTGGAATGTATAATACAAAATCTCATTTTAACCAACTCCAGATTTTTCTTTTATTGTAAAAATACTGGTTTGTAAGCAATAATAAAAATATAAAACTATTCTGTCTTAATATCTTCCGTGAATAAGAAATTTGACACATTTTAAAAATTGTTTTTTTTCAAGAGAGCAGTTTTATCCTGAGCTGAGCCGTTTGTTTCGCGGCACAAAGACGTTTTTTATTCTACATTTCGGATGCCTTGTGAACTAGCCTAATGAATTTTTTATTTGTAATAAAAAACTCTTTCCTAAACAATTCTTCACTTAACTAAAAATGGATTTCGGATGTCTCTTTTCTTGCGGACCGACGATATGTACACACATATAACAAGGTTAATTCAACTCCGAAAATATTGGGAAACGCGATTCCTTGGGTTCACGTTTTTCGTTCGGTTTTATGATCAATAGCACATAAAGAATGAAAATGAGCCGTCCCTTGTGAACGATCGAAGTTTGATTGGTGGAAGCGGATTGGGGTCAAAGACACAACGGCGATTACACTCCAAGCTCGCAGCTGGTACAGCAAACGGTGTCGTGCGTAGAAGAAAGCCTTTCCCCATTCAAAGTCACCCCTGAGTCGTACATCAGATTTCCCAATATTATATTTCAGTTATTGAACTCGGGCTCGTTATTTCGTTTGAAATCGCGCAATTGTGCGAGTCGTAATGTTTCTCTGCGTCGGTCCGCTGCGTCGGCTTGGTCCGCTGGCGCCAACTGTAAATTTTGGTGGGCGATAAGTCAAATTTTACGGCTAAGTTGCTGGAGCACGCAATGTTACGCGGTCGTGCTAGCCTCAAAGAGAGACAGAGATTACGTAGTTCTGTATGGTTCCAAATGCAGTGAAACAGCGACTGTTGACAAATAGTCGATTTTGTTTCCTACGTATTGTCAGTACATGGAAAGTATTCACAACTCTGTTGAACTAATGTATTCTGTTGTTTTTATTTCGGAAACAAACGTTTTACCAATTTAAGAGTAAAATTTTCTCACCTTTCATATATTCACCTCATAAATATTGTCAAATTATGTAACATAAAAAAATACCCCAGTACTTGGAGGGGGTGTCTGAATTTTTTAATCGTAAGTCTGATTTATCCGTTTGGCCGGGTTGCAGAGTACATAATTTTTAAACTTCTTCACGCTTTGTATGAAATTCTAAACAGTCTTGGTGTTATCTATCCCAAACAAAAAGGTTAAGAGTTTTTGAAATGCAAAAAAATAGTACTTAGAAACCTATTACAATGCGACCAGGAAGCACAGACGAATTTGACTTATGCCACTATTTATCTCTGTCGCTTCATGTACTGTAGATTAGGATGTTAAGCTCCTCTCGGAGGGTGAACTTACTCACACGTCAATTACACACATTTCTACGTTGCTTACGAACGAATCTAATCTTTACCGTAATCGCTGTTATGCCGAATATAACATAAATACAAGGCGAGATTCGATTCAGATTTATTTCTGTCGACGTGAGAACCATTAAGTGAATTTGAATGATACGCATCCTTGTTATTTTTAAGTCATGTTATTTTTAAGATGAAGATAATGACAAGATGTGGTGTCGCTGGACTCTCATGATATTGCTCCTTATACCTTATACTGAATGGATAGCTGGATTTATTTAATGTTATGGCCAGTGGAGGAGGATGAATTTTATTGAAGAGTTTCACTGAAACCGTAGTACCTTGAAAGGAAGTAGGAATGCAGGTTGCAGGAAAGGTGCATGCCTTCCCCCATCCCACAAATTGCCAGCTTTATTAAACTTTCACTGTTATTCACAATATGTTAATATCAAACGCAATGTAAAATGGCAAATCGTTTTTACAATAAATACTCTATCAAATAATAATTATAAATTGTAGAAATTATTAAAATCACAAAGAAGAAGACTACGATTAAGGTCTCCCGTCCATTCTACGAAAATGTCTTCAAGAATTTCATGGAATCATTTCCTACGTCTGTCGCTAAGCTATGAGAGTCGGGAAAGAGGCACTCCGCTCTGAAAGCAATATCCTGAGACCAACATCACTGGCCGTTGCCAGCGTCAGGTTGGTCCACGGACAAATAACGTTTCGCTCAGAGACTACATCACTCATCGTTGGACCTCTGCTCTCTGCGGTGAAGTGGTGTCCGGTCTCCTTTCTGCGCAACTGAGGTCATTGATGTCCTGACAAGAGTGTTTTGTGAAGAATATTAAATTGATTATAATATAACATGAAGACCTTCGAAATAATGCAATCATTTCTTGTTTATTGAATTTTATGTATTTTAATCTTGATCCCGCAAACATCCGCATGTGAATTTGGAATGATTTATTTAATATGGATTCTTGACAATCATTCGAAATTAGAAAATCATTAATTTACCTTTTTTATAGAAATTGAATATCCAATCGCCAAATTCTTAGATTCATTAATGTCTCCTAAATCCTTCACTAATTCATTAAAGACACTGGTTTCTCTCACAATTTTTTTCTTTCAAATTAGAGTACCGCAAGTGTGAATGTAATCAATGCATTCCTGAAAAAAATTAACACTCTTTCTTGTTGAAAACAACCGTTAGGCTTCTGAAGAAGTATTAAAGTGACAAGAAGAATTCGAAGAAATTCGGAGACTTCAGAAAAAAAATATGTTGATTTCTTTTTGCAGCAATACTTGAAAGAAGGGTAAATCTCTCGGTCAATATATAAATATGTTTCTCTTATATTTTGCATAATTTCAACTCATTTTTAGTTTATCTGCTGGTAACATTAGATAAGCATCAGAACCTTGCATGAATGTTTGTTATTAAAGCAACCACATCTTCAGATTAAGGTTCTGGAAGATTACTATAAAATATGTTTTGAGAACTAACTTACACACCATCTTGACAAATATTAAATCAAGTAATGTTGGGAAAAATTAGAGATGAAAAAAACAGTCATTCGTCATGAAAAATTACAAAAATAATATTTATAAATTACATTTTTTAATAGTAATGCATCAATAAATATTAATATTACACGATTATTTATTCTTTGTGCTTGTAAAAATCTGTAATGACTGTTTACCGTTATTTCATTAGTTTTAATATTTTTCTTAATATCTTGTTTTCAAAATAAATTTTATATTAATAAGTATTATTTTAATTTTTTAGAATTTTCACTTTACGTTTTAGTTGCATTAATCACTTTTAGTTTTAGTTCCCATACACTGATATTTTTATTTCAATGGTTTTGATTGTTTACAATTGTTAAGAATCTATTTCCATAATTGCAAATCAATTTTGGAATTGAAGGTAGATCAGAAAATATTGTATTATTAACTAAGTTGTAATGATGAGTTATATATGCATTTTACTATGTATTTTTTACTACGTATTTTTTACTATGTATTTTTTACTATGTATTTACTATGTATGTATTTTTAGAAAATTTATTTAGCACTCCATGGTGTCATGTTGTCATTTTCTTCGCCAACTGTTGGTGATCTCTTACGAACTCAATGAAGTTACTCTCGCCCCCTCCTAATCCGAACTCATGAAATTACGTGAAACGGCATTGGCCTCCTGTATGTGTGCAAGATAAAAGTTTGACCAAAATAATTCGTAGCTCTATTGAAGTCTGTTCGATAGATCTGATATACATTTAAAAAGTAAAAACTCGAAAAGATATTATAGTAGATTTGCTCTCCCAGTTATAAGGAAATTTCGGCGAATCCAAAATACAAGATAAATCCCGCGTGAACTTCATTTAGGGCGTGTATTAAAACATTCCATCAAAGTCTAAATAGCTACCATTTAAAATGCAATATATAAATTGTCAAAACATTTTAATATTGCTATGGCATTTCTATCTCATTATTCCCCTTATACAAGAAACATTTATTCGAATAAAGATGGATAGAAACATGATGTGAACTTTAGATAAATAAATTCATTTGGATTTTTTAGAATTTTCCCGTCATAATTCCTATATAATGGTGACGTTTTCACGCCAGAATAACTCGTTCTTGTGCTATATAGACTTTCGGAAAATGGAAGGTATCATGAACAATAATTTCAGTTAAATGAGACAGTCCGAAATTTTATTGAAACTTGCAACAATACTGTGGGTGGGTCGACTTAAAGAACTGCAGGCATAAAGACCATAAAAGAAGCACTATTTGAATATTATATATATATATATATATATATATATATATATATATATATATATATATATATTGTGACGTACCTGGTGGTGCCGGGTACCTTCACTGCAATATAACACTAAGAGAGGGTGTCTTTTACGTGAATGGGTCCTAGGATAAGTCGGTGCAACGTTGGGGAAGTTATTCATACATAGAAATACAATTATGACAAGATTTATTTTAAATCAAAGTTACTATTTACATAATCAGACACCGTTTTTATACTCCGCCTTGGTACCAAGATTAAGAGTAAAATACAACTTTCATACCTTCGGGGCCCCGTTTGAATACCTATGAGGTTCGTCGAGCCGCTCGTGCCGACAGGGTTGTCGACCTCTGCTACTGCTGCGGGCCGTCGGCAGCAGATGGCGTGGTGATCATCCACGGCTGATGCTCCAACAATTCTTCCCCGAACAGGATCTTGATACCTCGGCTGCGCACCTTCCTCGAATCACTGTCCATTAGTGGGTTTAATTACACGACCCCCGCCTACTCCGTATACTGGTCACAGTTCTGTACCGCACGCTTTCAAGAATGTTCCCTCCGCACCAACTAATAAGAGCGACGTCAATTATTTTACCAACACTAATCTTTTACTATACTGATACTTCTAATGTTCTGTTTACATGTCCATTACTTTGCGGTTCCTAATCACATAACTATGTCGCCTATTACATGCGTCCATTCACTAGCGGAGAGCCCTCGCTACACGTCCGCACTGGTCGCCGCTCTGCTAACGTCTCACCTTCGCCGGCCGCACGTCGGCACATCCTTCGGCGGCGGCCGCCTCAATCCAACTAACGAACTTTTTGCACGTGCGCGCTGCCACGCTTGTACCCGCCGTTCTCACGCTCGCCTCCCGGCGGGCACCGGTGGCGGCGGCGACCGTTGCCGGCTGCCCGCTGCTCGCAGCGCCCGGCGCTCGCACCGCGCAGTCCAGAATAGCTATAGAATTCTTACACTAATGATTTAATTAGTGTAATGAAACACATATTCTGGGTTTCATCACCCCCCCCTTTCTTTTTTTGAATTTTTCCCGCTTCTGGACAAAATTCACACTAGTAACATCGTCACTGCCGATGGTTGCACTCTTTTGCATATTCCTCGATGCCCTATATACACTTATAACTTAGAATCGAATTAACATGTGATTACTTGTATTAACACTAATATTACACTATTTACACTTCACTATTTTCCATACATGTTGACCAGGTTTCCGATTTGAAGCTTGTGGTGTCCTACTATGTTTTGTTTCTTGTATGACGGTTCATCCCCATTTTGCTGACATTGATTTCCTAAATCACAGTTGTAGGACATAGCTTCCAGCGTGTTGGGCACATCTTGGTAAGTGTCGTCCCATTTCCAGCTACGACCTCTTCTACGTTTGTACCAATGGTTGACTATACCATCATTCTTCCCTCGCCCCTGACTTCGCTCCATTTTGGACCTGCCTACATCTCCTTCATTCCCATGCTTTGGGGCGTCTGCAAAGGTGACTTCGTACCTCTCCAATATCTTCAAACCCCTTCCTAAATCGGTATGATCTGCTCTGCCCAGTAAGCTCTGCACGGTGACAGGATACTGTTGCGTTAACATGCAACTAATTCCTTGATATTTTATAGGAGCAACTAATGTTGTTGGTTCCATAATGCTCTTCATTCTGTATCCACTACTATTTCCCGTGATGTAGTTGTAATGGCTATTCCTCTGGTCGCTCTTGATGTTTATTTGAGTTTCTTCGCTCCGTTTTCGTACGGAAATCTTGTCTTCAAATACCTTTAAAAATTCCGGAAATATACCAAAATTCTCTGCCCACGTCCTGGCGTTCTCTTCTAAAATTGAGTGTAATAACTGGACCTTATATCCTTCCAATATGTTGTTTGATGCTAGGTGCCGTTCTTCTGCTCGCATAACTACCTTAGGGTTTTCCGTCCCATCTCCCAGAGATTTCATCGACTTTGGAGGCATAATTGGTGTCACCCCATACTTGACACTTGGCGGCATTTTCTCGTCTTCTTCCTGTTTAACCTCTTCGTGTACTATTTTCTCTTCGCACCCTCGTGTATTTTCCACGATTTCTTCTTCTATTATACGCTCCATTTCTTCTATTTTCATGTCCACTTCTTCATCCATTATTAACTTCAACTCTTCCGTTTTCACTTTCACTTTATAAACATCCTCCTCGGCCTCGATTTGGACCTCCACCGTTTTGCCCTCCGCTGTCTTGACTTCTTTATGGATTTGGTTCGTCATCCCCTCGTTTCTGTCTGCTGCCGCTACCCTAGCATCTACTTGATGGTATAATTGAAATTTTAGCACCTCATCTTTCCTATCCAGTTCCTCCGCTTTCCCATACGGTTTTTCGCATATTCCGATGAGCTTCCTATTCCGTTCTTCTGTAATTCTTCTCATTTCTTCCCCATGCTTATCCAGTCTTTCCATCGACTTCCTATGCCATTCGTCAATTATCTTGCTTCGTTTTTCTAATGAATTGTCAGCCACTACACCCGTACATGCTTCGTGTTCTTCGTCCATCCCCAAGTCGAATCCTATCGCCTGGCTCCCCAGCTCCACCACTTGCCGTTCTAGATCTATAAATGCTCTGTGATCGACCAGAAAATCCGTCCCTATGATTACCGAATACAATAATTTTTTGACTACCAGGGCCACCATCTCATATACTTGGTTGCCAATCTTGGCTCGAAACATGATTTGTTTTGTGATGGGGCTTGACTTCTTCTGAGTGGCTCCAATCACATACGCCCTATTCATAGGCAAACACATTATCTCTTTTCCTGTTGCTTTTAACTCCTCATACATTTCCTCTGATACTACTGTAGTCGTGCACCCTGTGTCTACTAAAGCTTCTTTAATTATACCTTCACATTCTATCATTATCGTGGGACATTTCCTGATTCTGACCGCTGAGTTCTTACATCTCCGCCACGGTTGGGTATCGTGAGTTACCGTCTGCATAGCGTTTATGGAGACCGCATTTACTTCATCGATTTCCGCGTCCGCAATGGGGCCACCTATCACCGCGGACTCTATTAGTTTAAATAGTGTCCTTGATCACTACTTGTGCTAGGCTGTGCTAATCGGTCGGGTGCATTCCCGCCCCCACCTCGCGTCTCCGTACGGTTTGAATTAGATCTATTCCAGTCCGGCCTCTGGTTCTCCGGCTCTGGTCTCCATCCGTCTCCCCCTCTTCCGCGTTGGTTTCTCTGGTAATCATTGCTCCTATCATTCCCTTGCCCCTGGTTACGTTCCGATCTGACCATATTAACATTCCCTTCATTTCTGTTCTTTGGTACGCCTGCGAACGTCAAGTCGTACCCTCCTAACACATTCTGGAATCTTTCCAGGTCGGTGTGCTGCACACTACGTAAAAGATTCTGCACTGTGACTGGGAACTGTCTCGTCAATACACATATTATTTCCTGATCGCTCATCGGTGGGGATAGCGTTTTGTATTCCATAATACGCCTTGTTGCGTATTCCCGCAAACTTCCCATGGACTGGTTGTAATGATTATTCATCAGGCTAATTTTAAAATTAATTTGAATTTCCTCATTCCAGTACCGCTCAAGGAATCGATCTTTAAATGCCTTTACTGATTCGGGAAACTTATCAAATGTATCGGCCCATATCCTTGCGTTGCCTTCTAACATTAAATATAATAATTGTATTTTACACCTTTCCGAAGTATTGATAACATCTAAATGTCGTTCTGCTGCCTTCATAAATATGCATGGATTCTCTTTCCCGTCACCTGAAAATTTTAGTGATCTTGGAGGGGTAAATGGTACCGTCCCGCTTGCTGCAATTGGGGATGCCTTGCATTCTTTTATTTGTTCAATCTCTGTTCGTAGTAACACAACCTTCTCTTCGCATTCCCGCTTATTCTCCTGCATTTCTTCCTTGACTACCGATTGTATCCTTTCAATTTTCTCGTCCTGCATGGCGGTTTTAACATCTAATTGCTGATATAGCATATTTTCTAATTCTCCCCCCAGATTGATTACTTGGGATTCTAACTCCTTTTTCTGTTTCCCTAATTCTTCAGCGGTCCGTTGCTCGTGACTTTGTACCCGCTCCGCGATTTTAGTCATCTCATTCTTCGTTAACTCAATTTGTTCTTCGGCGCGTCCTATTCGCCCCCCTATTGCATCTAATTTCCTATTCTGTTCTTCTGCCAGCTTCCTAATCTGTTCCTCTGTGAATAATTTCTGTTCATCTAATTTCCTACACTGTTCTTCTGCCAACTTCCTAATCTGCTCCTCTGTAAATATTTTCTGCTCCTCTGCCGACTTCCTAATCTGCTCCTCTGTAAATATTTTCTGCTCCTCTGCCGACTTTCTAATCTGCTCCTCTATAAATACTTTCTGTTCATTCTGTCCTTCCAATATCTTCCTATTCTGTTCGTCTACCTTCCTACTTCGTTCTTCTGCTTTGCTCTGTCCCTCCAATATCTTCCCATTCAGTTGTTCGAACATCTTCATCATCATCTGCATAGCGCCTGAATTAACATCTTCTCCACCCCCCTGATTTAAATTTCCTACCGCTTGGTTCATCGGCGTCGACGTAATTTTCACTCTTCTATCAAAGCCTTCCCCCGACGTTTCATCCAATCTGCTTCCAATTCCACTATCCCTGCTCTCTGATAAGGTACTACTACCAATTCCTTCATCTATCTCTCTTACCTGCTCCGCCTTCCCCTCCGAATTCAATACTACGTTTTGCTCCTCCATCTTAGTACTTTTACCCTCACGTTCGTCCCCAACTACTTCAAACTGTTCACCCGATCTTTCCATTTACCTCTCTTGACAACAATATAACAGTTGTCCTATTAAATTACGATGCCCGCCACGGCACTATATACTCTTCGTGAATGGATTAATTCACTCCTATTTCAATTGCTAATTGATGACGAACAACCCTCACTCACCACCAAAAACACAATAACACTAGGTCAGTGGCCATATAAATCTCCGCTCACCCGCCAATGCATAAACATACTCCTTATAACACATATATTATTACCATTTACACATATACACTGCTAATAAACTCATTAACACTATTACATAAATGCTTTCAGATTATAGTAAATCCCTTATTAATTGAAATTACTTTTCAATACACTTATTGCTATATTATGTACATAATCATCATTCACATTTACATGTCATATCTCCTCCCTGATTGTTCCTCAATAATCTCATATAACTATTCACAATAAACATTCACACTGCTGGTATATATTTCCCAACCTGGTATCTTTTCTATTAAATTCCCCAAACTTTACCATCACCAATAGATAATGCACTACTGAGTGAATGTTCCCAGCCAAGAGAGAAACAAATTTGTACACAATTGTACAACACTATTGACAACCTTTATATTCTCACAAAGATTATTACTACTTCCCCATTTCTTTAATTTCCATGTTATTAAAAGTTGCCAAGCAATTCAAATATTATTAATATGTCTTACAAAATTTGAAATTCTATTACATTATATTATTTGTAATATGTATATGTGTGGTTTTCATCACCCCGGTACTACAATGGTAACTTTATATAAGTTGCTCTCAAATAATTTCCTATATCCGCCCACAATTACTTACACAACAACATTCTTGTAATTATCAACATTTCATTATGCTTACTTGACTTATGCATGTTTTGCTAACACATGTATTGTTACTTTTTGTTCTCTATAATAATACACTTTACACTGCCTGCTTCACATCTGTACCCTGCATTACTATACATCAATTACATGCACATTGTTTTCCAACATTTCACCAACTTCCCTAGAGCCACATTTCTTAACTATACGTTATCCACTTGTTCGGGCGCCAGCTGTGACGTACCTGGTGGTGCCGGGTACCTTCACTGCAATATAACACTAAGAGAGGGTGTCTTTTACGTGAATGGGTCCTAGGATAAGTCGGTGCAACGTTGGGGAAGTTATTCATACATAGAAATACAATTATGACAAGATTTATTTTAAATCAAAGTTACTATTTACATAATCAGACACCGTTTTTATACTCCGCCTTGGTACCAAGATTAAGAGTAAAATACAACTTTCATACCTTCGGGGCCCCGTTTGAATACCTATGAGGTTCGTCGAGCCGCTCGTGCCGACAGGGTTGTCGACCTCTGCTACTGCTGCGGGCCGTCGGCAGCAGATGGCGTGGTGATCATCCACGGCTGATGCTCCAACAATTCTTCCCCGAACAGGATCTTGATACCTCGGCTGCGCACCTTCCTCGAATCACTGTCCATTAGTGGGTTTAATTACACGACCCCCGCCTACTCCGTATACTGGTCACAGTTCTGTACCGCACGCTTTCAAGAATGTTCCCTCCGCACCAACTAATAAGAGCGACGTCAATTATTTTACCAACACTAATCTTTTACTATACTGATACTTCTAATGTTCTGTTTACATGTCCATTACTTTGCGGTTCCTAATCACATAACTATGTCGCCTATTACATGCGTCCATTCACTAGCGGAGAGCCCTCGCTACACGTCCGCACTGGTCGCCGCTCTGCTAACGTCTCACCTTCGCCGGCCGCACGTCGGCACATCCTTCGGCGGCGGCCGCCTCAATCCAACTAACGAACTTTTTGCACGTGCGCGCTGCCACGCTTGTACCCGCCGTTCTCACGCTCGCCTCCCGGCGGGCACCGGTGGCGGCGGCGACCGTTGCCGGCTGCCCGCTGCTCGCAGCGCCCGGCGCTCGCACCGCGCAGTCCAGAATAGCTATAGAATTCTTACACTAATGATTTAATTAGTGTAATGAAACACATATTCTGGGTTTCAATATATATATATATATATATATATATATATATATATATATATATATATATATATATATATATATATATATATATATATATAATGCGGCAATGATACAGGCATGGAAACTTTATCAGAGAAGTGAGTTTTATGTAGTATCTTATGTATAATGAACTGATAAAAAGTGAAAGATGACAATGAGTCATTTCCTGCACAAAACGCAATTGGTTTATTCCGTATCCCTGAATGCCAGTGCGGAGAGCTATGCTTGGGCAAGGTCTGTGCTCTAGCGACTGAACAACACTGATCTCGCAGAAAGGAAAGGCGCGTCCGCCAGCCAGCCGGAGAACTTCCTCTCCGGAATTCATTTAGCGACCCGGGAGAAACAACGAAAGCCTCGGCCGAACTTGCAAGCCCTCAATTCGGCCCCTAAATTTGCCTAATGCAAGGTAGGCGCCGTTCTCACGCCACTGACACGACAACATCGACGCGTTTGTTCAAAAAGTAGAAGTTTCCCATTGGCAGGTTTAATCTAAATTGGATCAGCCATTAGAAAGTAGTTGGTGTCATGTCCCGACATCATATCGAGAACAGATGACAGAACCGCCTAGCCTCTAAATAAAGAATGTGCTGTGTTTGGCGTGTTTCCTTTTAGTATATTAATGTAAAGCCGTGGCTTGTACTCACGGATGAGATATTGCATATACAGTAGAAAGAAGAGAAGTGACAATGAAGTAAAGGATTATTTATTTTAGAATGATTTTTGAGTAAAGTATACGCAGGTTAAAAAAGTTTTATATTAAAGTTCATTGGCGTTTTCCGCAATGGCGCGGATCAATCCAAGATGGCAGATTGTGATCATCACGGTAGCGTCAAACACAAACGCGGCTATCGCTGTAACACAAATTGAAGCGCGACTCGTCCGAAAACACTACATTTTGCCACTAAGCACACCAATGAACAGTTCTCGTGTCCATTGCCGTCTGAGGCGTTGGTATTTTTCTGATAAACGAAATCCAATGCAGTAGTATGCGTGCCAGTAGTAAAGCCCTCAATAAACGGCGTCGAACTGTCGACCGCACCCGTTGCTGTGCTCCGAAGTCGAGCCAACACTGCGGACGACGCAGTTCTGTCGGTTACGACTAGTTGGCGGTCATCTCACGCAGTGGTCACATTGTGTGGTCCACTACCCACTCGTTGCTGTGTACGACCCTCCTCTATTCACTGAATTTACACACGTATCACTTTCGTAGCGGCACGCCCCGTTCAAGCCGCAATGCCACGGTATGATGAACCCGCTTCCAGGAGAAGGATCATTTTGCCCCGTTCGAACTCACTCAGATACTGGTACTGGGCCCTTTGGCGTCGACGAAGCATACTGGCACTTGCTTCCATGTTTCCAAGTCGTTTGACTGGTCTACACAGATTGAGTGTGGCATAACACTGATCTGACCTGTCACACATAGGAGGGCGCTGCTAGGCTAACGTTCACGCCATCTCTATGCAAATATAATCCCTTCTTGTGGATACATTTTTCTACACATCCACAGACTTTTAAGTTATTCCGACCATTCCTTCTGGGTGTTGCAATTTTCACAAACACCAGTATATAAATAGATAATTTACTAAAAATTAGGGGTTGTTCGTTTTGTCCATTTGGTAATTATCCTTACACCTTTTCTAAACTGACAGTTTGATTACAGGTCATGAAGGAACAATTTTTTTGAACAGGACTTTCATAGCAATTCGACCACCGGCTGTGTAAGACGCCACATCAATGAAACACAGAGAGACGTAGGAAACCCACTTATCACATTATGGTTACATTTTCCACACCTTAGCTCTGGAGCACTGAGTGCCGAAACTGTGTAGATCATCTATAGTATTGGGATTTGAGTGTCTTTCTTGCAATAAGTAAAGTCTTGTACAGAAGTTCAAATATGGAAATTAATTACACTTCATTAATTTCATACACATTAAATTAAGTTGTACTGTATATATTTGTAATGTTTTTCTTTGAATAGACGAAAATAATTTCATTTTAAAATTGTATTAATAGGAAATTTAATAATTCAAACTGTCGATACTCACGGCCCAATCAGATATAGTGTAGTTTTTGTCAAGTGTCTATAGGGGTGTGTCGGTGTCATGAACTTTTTAAATACAACTGGTATTTGATGATTTAAAACGAAAACTACCAGTTTAAATGAAATTCTCAAAAGTAACGTAAGGATAAGCATAACGTGCTTACCGTGACGTCAAATGGTATTATGGATGTAATATCTACGTCTCTTTGTCATCGCAAATTTTCAATGTCTGTAAAAGTTTCACTGAGTTTCTCTTGGAAAGCACGCTCCCTGAAAGACTGAAGAAGGTAAGTTGCATTTTTTAATTCCCTATCTATCTGAGGAATTAAACACAAACCGACGGTGTTTTTATCTTTGTTTACAATGTTTTGTGTGTTAAGTAAAAATAAGCGATTTTAAGGGGCGAGAATGTGCTACGTTTTGTTACTGGGAAAAAAGCATCATACCATGGAGAGTATCATATATACCGACCCCTTGCCTGTTGTCGCCCTGTTCTTTACATATGCGCCGTGCAGCAGTGCTTGGCGGGATGCCTATCCTGGTCGTAGTACGTCGTGTTCTGCAATTAAAAACTCGTCACACACTTCTTCCAAGCAATTGTGGTTCTGAGAAAAATGGTCAAGAGATCATGTGCTTGAAATGTGGTTGTGAACGCGTTGGTGAAAGTTGTGCTGGGTAAGAGCATCACCCACACTAATATAATAAAAAAGTTGAACAAAATGTTAAAAAATAGTAGTCGCGAGAGAATGTAGTTCTTTGTTCAAAATTGTCGTAGAAGTCGTAGTTCAAATTTGAAAACATAAAATACCCATGTTTACGAATTTTGTCGCAAACAGTGAAATATTTCGAAACACATTAAAATAATATCCTGATTTTTAAGTTATAAGTTTACTTCTGTTACATAAAGCTGAGTCCGGAAAATACTTATCAACTAGTGGGAACCCGTCAAAATGTCACGGTGAGATCTGAGATTATTGTAAAACACTGTGCCAAGACATGTTCACAAAGCAAATTCTTAAATGGGAAAAAGAAAAAGAAGTCTATTTTTAATGCTTATTTTTGCATTTCGGCAGATATTCAGGAGATTATGTAGCACAAAATCAATTATATTTGATTAGGAGGTAAACTTATATTTTCATTTAAGAAATTCTGATTAAACTGGTTTGCAGAATTTCTCTCACATGGGAAGTACAAAGCAGAAGAAAATTGACATTTCATAGATTAAAACACAACAGTAAACAAAATCATTTCTCTGTCACGACATCTGCTTGGACACTTCAGAATGCGACATAACCAATGCTCAAATTTCACTACTTTAGCAAAACCGAACAAAACCCACTGTCCAAATGTTCTCTACACGATATGCATCACGAAATACATCACAAGAACATGCAAACACAGTCAGTAACAAAAAAGGAATTATTACTCCTTAAACAGAACTTTGATGAATTGTCAACAATATACACGACATCCAGCAGCGAGGACTTACACCTATCGATATACTCAAATCTATTCTTCGATTTTATCATAGGGTGTGTTGACGTAAATTAGCTCTTTGGTTGTCATCCAATGGGGAAGTTGAACGCCAAAGGGCAGTCGATGTATATCGATAATTAACATAGCTTTTGGAAAAAAACAATTGACTACTGATTAGTTTACTATTAAATAATTATTTATTTAATTAATTTACACCGTAAATGCCGGTGAATCATCACAAAAAAATATCTGATAACACACCTATGACTCAAATTCTTTCATTCAAAGGAAAAATAAATAAAATCAGTTCGCCAGAAACTAGAAACGAAGACAATGTAGAATACCTTATATTTAAATATATAGATTCTCAAGTATGAACTTCCAAATTGTTGATTACATTAATATTCTCACTTTTAATATCCTATCTAGTGAGTTCGCATCCACTTTGCATGACGAATGTAATCACAATACTTCGCATGCATTCATCTCATTATGCGTCCGTTTTCACATTTGAGACAACTGGATCAGGTATAACATGAAACCGTATCAATAGAGTGCGTCCAGCTTACCCCTTTTCACACACTGAGACCCCCAATGCACATATAAATGACTGCACCCTAAGAGATGAGCACGAATATCGTGTTTCCCCTAAGTGCACCGTACACACAATATAATTGGCAGCCATAGACAGCTGAAATCGCGGGACAGGTGTCAATACTTAACAAAAGACCTGACCACCTCCATTGTCACATCAGTAAAAGGTAGCTATACTTAATTTTACTACCTATAGCAATGAAAGCATTTTTGCGGGTAGCGTACGCTATACACAATGCCAACTCCCTACTTGTCAAGCACTCCTTTGTGTGATCTGTATTTCATTCGTTGTATTGCATTGTGTCCTTCCGTGGAGTATATTATGTTTTGTATCTTTTTTCTGCATTTGATGTGTGCCCTCGTATGTATGGATGAGGTCATGCTGCATATATTGGCTGCAGCTCTCTGTAATTATAATTTAGTGATTTCATTTATTCTATTCATGAAGAATACTACCTCCAGTCCGCATGACTGAAGCTACAACGATGTAGTTGAAAGATATTTATTGAATATCACAAATAAAGTTTCTCACGTTCATAATCATTTATTGTAATTTGAAATGTACGTTTCATATTCATCGCGCAATTAAAAGTTATAAGAGCGCGTTATAAGAGTAATATTAAGTTTTCCCTGATGATTGTTAGTAAAATCATATAGTTTCCAAACACTAATTTCAAGAAATAAAGTCATGGATGAGACAGTATGAATTTGTTTAAAACTAGTCTTTGGTTGAGTGAATGCTTAATTGATGTTTCCGGGCACATCATCTGTTATGTGGTCATTAGTTCCAGTAGAGAAGTGAATGTTATTATCTCTCGAGGTGGCGGTATTTCTTCCCCTACCGGATGAGATCCGGAACTGACGTACACGTTGGCTCGCAGGAGATATCCACTACCAGGTGTCTCCCGTGCGCGGCACGCTAAAGTCGGAACAATCTCTGGTCTCCTGACATATATGATATTGTAACGCATGTGTGTGTGTGAGTGTGTGTATATAAGGGGGAGGATAGAACAAGGAATAGGAATAATAATAATAATAATAATAATAATAATAATAATAATAATAATAATAATAATAATAATAATAATAATAATAATAATAATAATAATAATAATAATAATAATAAAAATCATGAGAATGCATCGCAAACACGCAGCGTATAATACTCAAAATGAGTATATCTTAGAATATATTGATACGTTGAAACAAAAACTTAGCTTATACAGCCAAAGACTGAGACGCTATAAAAAGAGTCTAAAGCGTAAAAACGATAATCAAACATTCAGTAGAAACCAAAAAGTGTTTTATAGGAGATTGAAAGGAGAAATCCAAAGCGTCCAGCTACCAGTGAAGTCAGCTGTTGAAGAATTCTGGGGGGGAATATGGTCAACAGAAGGCCACTTTCATGACAGGACATCATGGATGAGTGACTTTACGAATCCTTCTGATGCTATCAGACACATGGAAACTAGTGAAATCTCTATGGACATTTTGAAGGCTACTATACGTAAGCTGAATAATTGGAAATGCCCTGGTCCTGATGGGCTTCATAACATCTGGTTCAAGAGATTCACATGTCTCCATGGAAACATCTTGACACTTATCAATCATTACCTGAAAAATCCGAAAGAAACTCCAGACAGCTTAAGTGAGGGAGTCACATACTTAAAAGCAAAAACCAATGACACTACACATCCAGGGAATTACCGCCCAATCACATGTCTCAATGCATTATACAAGATTATGACAGGCTGTCTACATACGATCATCGAACAACATTGCATACAAAATAACATCATCTCGAAGACCCAAAAAGGTTGTTGCAAGGGCTCTTTGGGAAGTAGAGAACAGTTAGTAATAGACAGTGTTATCATGTCTCAGGCATGTGGGAAAAAGCGTAACCTATATACATGTTTTATTGATTACAGAAAAGCATTCGACATGGTCCCTCACGATTGGCTTATTCATGTCCTAAGAATATATGGTATAAACCCCGTGATTGTAGAATTCCTCAAGACTGTGATGAACCACTGGTGCACGAAAATACACATGCATTCCAGGAACGAGAGAGTAGTCACGAAGAGTTTGAAGATCAAGCGAGGAATATTTCAAGGAGATAGCCTCAGTCCGTTTTGGTTCTGTCTGGCTATAAACCCACTGTCATATCTATTGGACAACACAAGAGTGGGATTTGAACTGAAAGGACAAGAAAAGTGTGTGATCTCCCATTTGGCATACATGGATGACATTAAACTATACTCTGGCACATTACAGGGACTGAAGAAACTAATATATATCACTGAAAGATTCTCTAGTGATATAGGCATGCAGTTTGGCATAGAAAAATGTAAAATACAAAGTATTCAGAGGGGAAAGCTCACAGACAGCACGGAGCACGAAACTGCATCAAGAGAGATAATCACAGCATTGGGAATGGATGAGTTTTATAAGTATCTGGGGATTCAACAAAATAAAATGATCATACACAGCCAGATAAAAGAGGAGCTAAAAACAGAGTTTACCAATAGATTGAATACCATACTCAAGACCTCCCTCAACTCTCGTAACCTTACAATAGCAATTAATGCATATGCCATACCTGTGATTACCTACTCATTAGGCATTATAAAATGGACCAGAACCGATTTGGACTCACTGGAGAGGATTATTAGGGTCCAAATGACTCGTTTCAAATGTCACCACCCGAAAAGTTCTATTCAAAGAATAACGCTACCAAGGAAACTAGGAGGTAGGGGAATCTTAAAGATTGGTAATCTCCATGCAAAACTGCTGACGAACATGAGAAAGTATTTCAATGAGAAAGCATTGTCATCTCAGCTACACAGAGTAATACAGCAAGTAGACGAGAACTATACACCCCTCAACCTTAAACAGCAAAATGTATCACTCGAGCAGTCAACACAAGCCCAGGAGTTAGAACTATGGAAACAAAAAGCACTTCATGGTAGATATCCTGCAGAAATAGCCAAATCAAATGTCGACGTCTGCTTTTCGTACAAGTGGCTTAAAATAGGTTATCTGTATCCCGAGACTGAAGGATTTTTGATCGCAATCCAGGATCAGGTCATTGCGACAAGAAATTACCTCAAACACATTATTAAAGACCCCGAAGTGCCTTCTGATATCTGCAGGGCTTGTGGTGTTGGCCAAGAAACGATCCAGCACATCACTACGGGTTGCAGTATGCTGGCCCCAACGGATTATAAACAGAGGCACGATATGGTGGCACGAATCATCCACGCCAAACTTGCAAGAAAATGTGGAATTCCTGGTGAATTTGATACACCTTACTACAAGTACCATCCACAAAGTGTCATCGAGAACGACATCTATAAGCTATACTGGGACCGAAGTGTATTGTCAGACAGAACAGTCCCTCACAATAGGCCGGATGTAATACTGTGGGATACATCAAAAAGGAAAGTATGGCTGATAGACATAGCAGTGGTAGATACCAATAACCTCGACACAACATACAAAAAGAAAATTCAAAAGTACAGAGAACTAACACAAGTTGTAAAGGAGCAGTGGCATGTCTTGGACGTGGAGATTGTACCGATTGTCCTCTCAGCAACAGGTGTGATACCTATCGCTCTCAAGCACTCGCTGAATAAATTGGGTATCGAGACGAACATTATTATCATTCTGCAGAAAGCTGTGATCCTGAGCACGTGTTCTTTAGTTAGAAGATTTATGGGTCCCTAAATAAATATTTATGTTAAGAATTGTTTTACCGTTTAATGTATAAATTAATTTAAGTGTTCATACTTGTAGAATTAGTTCTTAAAATTAATCCGCTTGTAAAACTATTGTATTATGGAGATCATGCTTTGGTAGAAATACCTGTGTGACTCCTGAAACATGTACCAGAAAGCTGTGAAAATAAATTATAATAATAATAATAATAATAATAATAATAATAATAATAATAATAATAATAATAATAATAATAATAATAATAATAAATCACCCGAAAAATGCCAGGTAATGGGTTCATGGAGAATTTGTGTGTGAACGGGAGGGGATCTTTGGTCCTCAAGAAGAAAGGCTGAAGGATGGTTTTTTACTGGGCGACATGTGGCCACCACGTCGTATTTTTACCGTAGCTCTGCGTTTGAAGACCGAGCTTCGCAGCCATTAAACCCAGATTGCTCGCAGTTGCCGCCCGATGGAGGTCAACAGAGTGGATCGAGAGACGTCGCCGGAAACTGCACCCTCGTTCGCTGCACCGAAAGCTCGTGCTCCCGATATACTTCCTCTGGGCATCATTGGGGACCCGTGAGGAAAGACACTAGTGGTTGTGCTACATCGCATACTTTCTCGTATTAGTGGTAACGGCTACGTAATAATTAGGGGGCGGATTTGAATGAAATGTTTTTTACTTTAGAAAAATGCCGTTTAGTATAAAAATTATTTTATGTTTTTACTAGAGCTGGGAAGGCCAGGCAATTGCATGCCTTTTGTTAATGGTCATATATTCCTGAAACTTCAAGTATGTGTGTTTCATGGCAAATTATTGAAAATAAGATAAGAAACGTTTTGTATATAATGCATAATTTGCATAATTAGAGATTTTTGGCTTTTGCAAATTGTTTTTAATTTTTCCCTAAAGTAACACAAAAATATCAATTTCCAGGTAAACAAATATTTATTAATGCAAAGCACCAACTTTCTTGTTGCTTCAAAATCTTTAGTACAATGAGTTTCAAACTACTAAAGGCGGATCTAAAGGCGGCTCCACACTACTCGCCCAATCCCGAACAGACTGATACTCATTCACATGCTGTCCTACACTTCTTTATTAATTTTATCGTCTCGATGCCAGTGTAAAATAGGTTAATATTTGTAGCGTACATCTTACGGACACATGATCTGAGCACGGTACAATATTTTCGCAAAAGACAATTCAAGAACTAAAAGCTTAATAATAATTTTCCCAAGGCAAATGTAATTTCATTTCGTGCGAAATTGGGGTTGCGTGCATCAACGCCGCCTTCATTAGGTTAGAACATGAGTAAGCACTTACGAACAGTCTAATTCTCGCGCTGCCCTAGATTGTTCCACTGACGTTCGCCATATTGCACAAACAGGTCCCGGCCGCAACAGTTAATAATTCGACTGAAAAACGCTGCACTAATCGCGCAAATGATTTCTCGTCGTTTTCACCGCGGCTGTTCTAATTATTTCCCCTTCGGTTTATCTATTATTCGAGCAGTGACGCGCATCGACGAGCGAATGCGCGAGAATGGAAGCGAGTGCGGGCGGGAACGGGGAGGGCGGGTGCGGAAGGGGGCGGAGGGGGAAGTGGCGGGGGAGGGGCGAGAGCGGAGGCGCCATGGGCCGCGCTGTCGCGACGAACACCGACCCGACTGATGCGTGATTGGCATCCCAGGCGGCGGAATGGCGGCCGCATGTTCCGCCCACGCCGCCCGCCCCACCTGCTCCCGCTCACTCGCAATTATAATCGCGTCCAAAAGCTTGTACACTAAGATCGACTCAGCAAGGTGATACTATCTTCCTGGGGAAACAAACTAAGCCACCCTCACCGCCTGACTTTAGCTCAGAGTCAGAATTGTCGCTCTCTCTGCTCAGACGCTGACCGGAATATCCGAGGTTTGAGTTTTGGACACTAACTACGAAGATCCTGCAAATAATTGTTTAAGCAGAGGAATTTTATTTCTCTGAAATATCTCCAGCAGTGTTTAAGTATCACTCCCTGGGCATACAGGTGGGCCAAAGTCACAAAACACATCTCTCAATCAGCAGTGGTAACACCAAAAATGTCTCCAATGGTGGGTCGTAATCTGAGTGTTAGTAGCACATTTCACCTTTTCATGTGACTTACCTACGTCGAATTCAGCCGCCGTCTGGAGGAGAACCCTAGTGGCCGGTGCTCTGATCAGTAGTTTTCTGTGTTTTTCCAATTAATACCAGGCGAATGCCGGTTCAGTTCTCTAAAAATTGGCCGCAAACCGCGCGCGATCTTTTCCTGTTCCTTACCATATCCTATCCCCTTACACTCACATTTACACTTGCACTCCACTATCACATATACCGGGACGCCAGTATGGAGATTAGTGCTTGTCCCTGCTGAGGCGGTGCCCCGGCTGGGGGAGATATCTTGAGGTAAAGTTCCCTCCAAACCGACGTGTTGGTCGGCGCCTGATCTCACCATCCAGCGGGGGAGCCACCACCTCCAACCATAAAACAATCAGGACTAATGACCAGACTAATGATGTGACAGGACTAAGAACACTAACAGGACTAATGACCATAGAAGTTGACGTGCCCGGAAGCATTAATTAATCAATTAATAGCCACCCTGACGCAAATATAAGTACAATAATTATTATATGAGTATTTTCAGACACCAGTTAGAAGATTTTTTCCATATTAAATACGGATACAACGATATTCTAAATTTATCTGAACATCCGTTAAACAGGACCTAAACGGGATTTCGTCAACGGTGAGGCGTGGGTACTGAACATGGAACTTGTAGTTGAAGAATAATATTGCGCGATGCACCAGAGTTCTCCGTATTGACGATATCATTATGTAATGATAATGTTTCATTAGACACAACAATATTTGCAAATTGAGTCTAACTAAATAATACAACCGAGTTCACACAAGAGATTGTGTTAACACAATTGTAGAATTCTTGGACAATAATGTTTGGAAAATGCTTTGCAAATGCGGACGTAAACGATATTTCGTGGATAAATGTTTTGATCTGCGGCACACATTTGAGTTGTGTGAACTCCTCCAGTTTGTACAAAACTCATTTGCCACCGAAGACTAGCACAGCTGCCAGAATACCACGAAGTCATCTTCTCAGTTTTCCTAGGGCTGTGACGTATTATATGGAAAATAGAGTATATTATGAAGCAGAAAAACAAACAAACAAACAAGGCAACACTTTCACTTCCGTTGAAGGGCAGCCCAGCCCATGCCTTGTCTGTGCGGCACAGTGCACGTGGCCGCACCGTAAGGCCTGCAGGAGGCGGGAGCGAGATCGATGCCCATCTACGGCCCCACCGCCCATTCAGGCTCCGCCGGGGTCCGGGAGGGGCGGTGGGGGCGGCGGCGGGGACCGGAGGCGGGGGACGCGGACTTGGCATCGGAAGCAGCTGAAGACGGGGCGCGGCGCGGAGAGGCGTGGAAGCATGGCTAGCAATGGAAACTGCAGTAGAAAAGGATTGGGGGCGTCCGACGGAAGGAGGCGGGGAAAGGGTAGTGAGAGCAGAGGTTGGCGGGGAAGGGGTGGGGGTGGGGTGGGTGAGAAAAGATCGCTAAAGTGGATAGCAGAGGCTCCTTCGCACACGATCATGGAGAAGATGAAGTGCGGGGAAGGCGGGAGGGGCGCGGAAAGTTCGTAAAATCGTTTGCTTGGTGGGACATGAAGTTCGGTGAAGGCGCCACCACTCAGCGGACTACAGGCGACAGGGATCGAAAAGCAATGCCCGGTTGAAAGATTTACTCGCATCTCTAACACATCAGTAAATAACGGATCTCCTCGGGGATTAAGTATTCTTTGTAATCTGAGGAAGAGGAGAATGGCAGTAACACATGGCAAAGCAACAGTAAATTTACTAATATTGTTGTGAGCAATTACATATTAGAATCAACATGACATTGTAATAATAGCCTGATTAAGAGTAATTCTTTAAAATATAGCTTCTCTGAATTTTTTATGTACAACCCTTTAATAATTATATAATTATTTATGTTAGTGTCAGTTTACACAAAATGAAAGCATTTTTTTTTCTCGCGAATCGGCCAACTAGGACCACGCGTTCATACATCCTGCATTTTACCGTGGCTCAGTATCATATATCGCGGTAGCAGGTGCATGAAGTCTCCCTTCAATTGGGGGGGGATCAGTATTTTTACTGAATCCAATTTTTATCCCCCAGGGTTGTTAGCTCTGGGGGTATGAAAGATGAAATGATGATGATAATGAGGAATGAAAGGACGACACACTCATACAAACACACACAAATACACCCATGCCCGAGGCGGGACTCGAACCCGCGATCTTCTGGTCCGAAACCACTCCGGCACTACTGCCTTAGCGATCTCGGCCATCTGATCGGCAATGAAAGCATATAGTATACATTTTTCGAAATTCCAAAAAATTACATTATTATTATTATTTTTGTTTTTAAAGCAATTTAAGATAAGTATTTATTCCGTTTAAAATTCAAACTACAAGATGAATGTACTACGAATTTGACACGGAGCCCTGCGAAACCCTGGGGCGAGGGAATTGTTCCCCGTCTCTCCATCGCGAGTCAGCAGGAAACATACAAAGGTGTTGGAGTAACAGGTCGGCGGGTCAGAAGACTGGTGGTGACAGCGGCCGGCGCGGAGAAGGCGCTGGGCGGTGCAGGTGGGACGGGGTTAGGTTGGGTTGGGTGGGGCGGGGGCGGGGGGACGCGTGTGGGGACCGTTCGCTCCGGCTGCGCGCGATTTGGCGCTCCGCCGCGGCCAACGTTTGCTTCCAGCTTTTTCTTGCTGCACGCTCTCCGTTCCCGCTGCCCCTCACCCCCCCCCCCGGCGCGCCTCGCTGCCCGAGAGGCGGTCACACTCCTCTCTTGAGCTGCCGGAAACCCGCAGGGCGGCCACGGGCCTCCTATTTCTAAAATGTGGCGAATAGACATGGGCCAATTGAAAGTCTCTCGGCTGAGAGCACACAACCGTCGCCGTCCGGGCTCATTCCACCCATCAGCCCCGAGAGTAGCAGGTTCCGGTGGAAGCGCTCTGCTCTACGGAGCAAAGTGCTCAGCGGCGTGCGAGCTCACGGCACGCTAATTCTCTCATTCGATGCCAGATAGAACAGAGAAAACTCGGACCGAAGAGGAAAGGGAAAAGAATGGGACAATAGAAAAGGAATGGGTGAAAATTAAACTAAATTTAAATTTCACGTAGCTTTCATTTCGGTTTTGCACAATATTCCTCATGTCAAAAATATATTCAGTTCATGAAATACAGAGAGTGTAGTCTTTGGTCATTGCAGATTGTCCGAAATTATTATGTTATTCTTTTAACGACGAGAAAATATTAAGTTGGATAATGGATCCAAACATTGTTGAACACAAATGAAATACTTTAGAGGCATGAGAAATAAACAAATTTGTCTTTTAGCTGCAGAAAATGACGCACTATTCTTAAAGGTTACGCTCTTAAACACTAAGATTTAAAAACATTAATGCAACTATCAGAATAGTGAGAGTAAGGAATGTTAAATATTAATAATTAATTACATTGAATGTTGGTGCAATTGCGCGAGAATATTACAAAGACGGAACATGAATTATCTAGCGGAATCTCCATTATTTGCTTTCTTTCAACAAACATCACTCCAAGTTAGTACCATTATTCTGAAATGTCTAAATACTACCTCCAGTGCTGCGAAGCGCTTCATCAAAAATTGAAGCTGAGCGGTGGGAAGGCACAGGTTGACGGACGATAACTTCTCTTGCATGGAACTTCATGGCGTTGGCCCCATCTGCAGGTACCCTTCGACGCGTCTCCTCTACTGGAGCATTCTTCGCCAACTTATTTCTTAGTAGCGCAAAAGGACGCTTCCCTTTACCATCTGTAAACTTCCTTAAACCTAATAAGAAAGAAAGCTTAAGTTCAAAAGGAAGCAAAAAATGCCCTTTCTCTCAAACCATAATAAAAGAGAATGTTTTAATTTCAAAAGAGGACAAATAAAAACTTAAGGAATCGTCTAAACTTCAACTAGAGTCGCCTACAGAGTTTTACTTCCGCAATTGGATTAGTTGGAACAGCCACTGGAAATTTGGGCGCAAATTAGGAAATTTTTGACCGTTTCACCGGAAAAAGTGTTCGACGCGGCGGCGCCAGTGAGGCAGTAGGCCAAACAGAAGCGGGCGGCGCGGCGATAGAGTAGGCTTTCGGGCAGAGCTGTCGACGCCGCAGAGCCACGCCCAGGGTTCTCGCTCAGATCACGACGGAAGGCAACGGAGCTCTCTCACTTAACATTTTATTGCATTCGATTACTTTTCTGCGCCATCCCACATCCGTACACAATTAAACCACGCATTACGAGAAATACTGCTATCAAAATAAAAACACAAAAAGAGAGTTTCAAATATTCAAACTGTAGTTGGTATACGTCACTTCATTTAGAAGACCTTCACTTTTCATTAGGTTCAGAATTCCACGTCTCAAGAGATATCTCGTTGCATTTTATAAATATAATTTTCTTGGAATCGCAAAAATCAACAAAGTACATTTCCTTTTCTGTAACTTGTAACTTTATTTCTGTTGTTTCTGTGGAAATAATTGTCAGTTGCTTTAATATGAGAACGGTGACGAGATGGTGTTTAATAATCATAATGTTTAAAGACGTTGTGAAATAAAATTAACATAATGGTAAAATTTTATTTATAAATCATAAAAACACACATTTTATTAATTTTTTCTTGGAGTGTAATTAAGTCTTCTAAAATAATAACAAAATCTGCTAGCTGTTTAATACACACACACGCATAGACACGTGTATTCAAATGCTTGAACAAAAATGCAAGTACAAATCTACTAGTGTGAAGTGAACGAAAATCACATCAATTATTAGTTTTTGATGTAAGATGTGCAGAGAAAACTGGAATAACTCCTCGACTATAGGTTCCTTGAAATGCGTTCACTGTACCTACGATCTCCAACTCTGAAGGCGCACTTTTCATATACGAATACTCACCCACGGGTAGAGCGAAAACGAGACCACATCTGTCACCGAGCGAGAGGCGCGCAGACGTAAACAGTACCAAATGAAAGTCTGTGTGTGCCAGATTACTTAACAGCGCAGATGAAGACGCTGCTCCCCAACTTTTCGTTTGAACGACCGCGAAATATACGTGCGCGTCAAGGTTCCATCGCAGCGAAGGGAACTGAGGGCGGGGACGTGTGCCGTGCGAATTAGCCCTCGGCATGGAGGGCACGCCGCGGAGGGGGCGGAGCCCGCAGAACAGGTGGTGGGAGCTGAGCTGTCGGTATTGCCGACACGGTGAATGGTGGGGGAGGAATAGTAGGTGAAAGAAGAAAGGAAATGCACGCTTCTCTGAGGACGAGTGTGAAAAGCCGAGAAGAGCGTGTGCGAGAAAGAAGCAATGCGTCGCCTTGCAGCTGGAGTATGAGGATGTGAAGTTTCCAGGAGCCGACAAGGATGCTAGGAACGTTGCGGGTACGGGATGAATGGGTATGTGATGCAGTGTCTCGCAACAGAAACGAGGCGGGCAGGAGGAGCGGGGCGGAAGTGAGGAGGGGGCGGAGGCTGCGGGCAGGAGAGGAGGATGCATCGACGGGCACGCGGGAAGGTGATCGCAAGTACGGGAGCAACCCGGGGAAGGGGCTGACGACAAGTAGAGGTTGGAGTAAAAGGTGGGAGGCGAACATGGCGCACGGATGGCGGAGGCGGAGGGGAGACAGGGGAAGAGACGGGAGGAGCGGGGAGGAGGGCAGGCGGGTGAAGAGGCGCCGGGCGAAATCACAAGCGCGTGTAAAGAAGCGGCGCCCGCCGGTTACAGCTTCGCTTTAATTTCGCCGCGTTCTATCGACGCCTCTTCAGCGTTCCGCCCCAGCCCCCGCCCCCGCCCCCGCCTCAGCCTCCGCGGCGCCTTTCCCTGTCTGCCGCTTCCGCGCCGACGTTCTTCCGCCGCTCCAGCCCTTTCCGGCACCCGCTCCGCCCCGCCCCTCTCCTCCCCCCTTCCCCACACCCCGTACGCCCCTCCGTCTTTTCGTGCTCTGCGCCCACTGTAAAAGTTCGAATACGTGTGGATAATTTCAGTACCTTGGGAGAATAAGGCCCATTTCTTCAGACTGTCTGTCTCCTTGGCCCCTTGGATTCCACTTTTTGTTTTAAAGCCAAAGTGGTGCCAGCGAAAAAAATGGATCTCGTTGAGGAGCAAAATTGAATTTATTTTGTATCAGGTGATTTATACAAAAGACATTACGCGGGCTCTTAGTTTCGTAATGTTCATGTGCACTCAGTAGTTTTGGTGTAAACAATTTGAGGCGTTTATAATTCACGTAATCGGTATTCGTCAATGCGTTTGGAACTCTACTCTAACAACCGTGCACGACTGTTTGGCAAATTGCATTCTTTGCCAGAATTTCAAGCGTCTCCACATCAATACCATTTTCCAGTGCTTTGTAAAACTGTTGAGGTCAAGAGATACAGAAGAAGAAGAGTTCTAAAATAAAACTGCCATAACGAATATGCCCGTTTAAATATGTCTTACACAAAATTTCTTCAATACTTTACCCAAAACGTTTTTCATGATTTACCTGTTAAGTAACTTTGATATTCGATGTCACAATAATCGTAAATAACCCCACGTAGAAAATATCTCCAATGACAACTGACAAATAGGGCTCGTAAAAACCCGTTTTATAAAGTGCCACAATGGATCGCTATAAAAGAGCATTAGTTCCGCCATCTGCAATGTCCATAGGGCAGTGCGGTGCTGATCCCGGCAGCCGCAAACTCACCCCGCCCCCGCTCCTCCCCCATGCCCCATCCTCCCCCTTCCCCGCTCCAGCTGCCAGAGCCGTCCGTCACGTCGTCACCCGCGCGCGCAGGCGAGGGGGCGAGGACGGGCGAGGACGAGCGAGGACTGGCGAGGCGGGGTGGATGGAACAGGCGGGTTGAGCGGCAGTGATCTTTGCAAACGCGAAACAATGCATTGCACTATTTCACACATTTCAAATTGATTTCGTGGAAATAAGTCAGTGGAAAAAGATGGAAAAAAAACCTATGTAAATTCGCATTGCAGGAAAGGATGTAGATAAAATGGAATTGAATATAATTGGAGTCGAGTATAATCGAATATAACTGCAATTATTTCAATAAGTCAGTAAAATATTATTAAAAAGTTCTGGATCAAGGACCTTCATTTCGGTAGACTCATTTGTCGTTTTCCTTGGTCCTTGGATTGTGTTTTTGTAAGGTACTCAAATTTCCTTGAAAACAATAAATGTACCCTGGTTGTATTGTTTTAATAATAAAATTTTAATAATTACATAAATAAATATTGATGACATATGAAAAAACTAACTGTCGCACTTGCATTATTGCAGATGCAACTAATACTAATACGTTATTTCTGCTCGCGATCATTCAAAATTAAAACAAATAGCGTAGTACATTCTTATTCATTTTTTCCTTAAAAATTAGCATTTCATATATATTTGATGTTAATAGTGTTCTCTAGAGAAAATTAAATTCTCCTCCAACTGTGATCGAATTACGGACGTTAAGAAGGTACTTAATAATGAAGTTACTTTTATAAATACGCAAATTACAGTGTGAAACTCAAGTGAAAATTGTTGTGAAAACACATAACGTTTAAATATAAAATTGAATCATTTGAAGTGAATTTGCTTTCAGCAATACATATTTTATGACACTCGCAAAGGCTTTTCGAGAATATGAGCTACATATAAAGATCTGTGTTGGAGAGAGAGGCATGTGCGAAAAGGAGGAATCGACGAGTGCACATACGGTCCACATTTCCCCATTCCATCAGGGCGGCAGAGAACGGAGACCAAATTTAGCGCGTGAAGTGTGCGGTTGGCCCTACTGATACAGATTCGCCAGTTCGTGCAATTTCGGTTTCGAGTTCTCAGCTCGACAAATTGAACGAGGTTTGGTGTAGGGTTTACCTTGCTCCCAACGAAGAACAACCCTGTAATAGAGAGAGTAGTGTAAGTACATGGACAACTACGAAGAAAATTCGGAATATTAAATATCCTTATGATTCGACTTGGTCAATCCACGCTCTTAGCGGCCGCAAGCAGCCCGGAGAGACGAAGGAAATAACAAAAGGGCCTTCGGGCGTTGTTCACGTCAAGGCGTCGGCTGGGGTAGCTAGGGAAGGAGTAGTCAGCACACGTCCTGTGTCACACAAATGCTGCATTATTGGTTACTATTTATCCCTGTGTTTGTTTTACTTACATTTGGAAGCAGTTTTTTCCATCATGAACTTTATCAGTCGCAATCCAATGTGAAGGAAAGCCGCGAACGATGAACCCTGGTTAGTTTTTACTTTCTAAGACTTACTTTGTAGGAAGAGAAAGTTACGTCATCGTATTCGGGGAAAAAGGGGAATTTTCAGCAGAAAAACTTTTATTGTCTGGCCCTAGTAACGATAAAGTGGATAAGTCCTGTTGCTATACATAGTAAATCACTTCGTATAACACGTCGTGTAGCCAGAATACATGTGTTTTGAGTCTTTGATATTGAAAAATAGACTGACGGCAGAATGTCTGCCTGCTCGGCTGTACGTCCATCCGTCCGTCCGTCTGTGGTCAACGCTAGCACCTAAACTGTTGAGCCAATTTTCTACAAAATTGATATCCCTTGATCGAACGCAAGGATTTTGAAAGATGTTTAAAATTTTCTCAAAAATGGCACAATTTTTTTTCAGAAATCTCTCCAAATAGTTTCTGTGAATTTTCTCCCCGTATGTATCAAGAATCGGTAAAAATGATGATGCTAGTCTCATTTTCGGCAAATTTCCCGAATTTTCAAAAACTGCAAAAAGTTAATATTTCAAAACAATAAAATTTCAGATAGCCCTTTTGGCTTAAACAAAGTTTGTTTCAAAAAATCACCGCCTTAAAAAGATCATTTACAATTATTTGAAAAAAACGAGTAGATTTTTCATCATTTGACTCATATTTATGCAATTTTTGAACAAACTCTCGTGTGTAACAACCGGCGGTAAAAAATATGGTGCTAGTCCAATTTTTCCAAATCTCCGAATTTTCGAAAATTGCAAGAATTACGCGTTGGAAAAAAACTTAGTTGAGACAATTAAATTTTTAGCGTCTGCGCGAGTTCGATCCGCACGGAATTTTGTAGCGTAGTGGCATGGTTGACGACGGGTTGTTTATGAGAACCTGAGTTCTAGTGGCGCGCGAAAAAAAAATTAATGGTTGAAAACTTGCCTTTACTTAAAAGTCCACCCATTGTTTGGTATCTTCATAAGTAAGTAAGCGCCGCTTCGCCAAGCCATGTAGCATCGGAACGGAATAGGTGACAATCTGAAAAGGTATGTTTGGTGAATACGGCGCGTACGATAGACCTTGTAAGTGTTTTCAAGTAGGCTTTCACCGGTTTTGCTACATGTAACCGAGCGATGTCGTGTAACAATTCACCTTGCCTTGTCTCTGCTCGTATAGTGGCCGTTTTTCCAATAGGGCTCGGGTCAAACGCATCAATTGCAGTCGATAACGATCTCCCGTACTAGTTTCGTTTGGTTTGAGAAGCTCATAATAAATTACACTCAGCTGATGCCACAAAATACAGAGGAGAAGCTTCGAACAATGGGTATTTGACTTTGTGCAAGATGTCGATGCGTCGCCGGGCTTACCCATGTTTTTTACGCCTAGGGCTATCGTACTGTATCCACTTTTCATCACCAGACACGATGCAATGCAAAAACGTTTCTTCTCTTCCGTTGAAGCAGCAATAGCATGTGCACTTCCGTTGAAGCAGCATGTGAAATAACGCCGTTCGACGCCTCTCGGCTTCAAATAATACAGCACCCAATCCCTTGCTTCAGGATCATTCCTAATGCTTTCAACGATTTGGCGATGTCAGCTAGCGTCTGACAAGCGCCTTCATTAAGTAATGCCTCCAATTCTTTGTCTTTAACATTTTTCGGTGCCCCAAAGCGTTATTTATCTACAAGATCAAAATCATTATTTTTGAAGCGTTGGAAACAGTCTCTGCATGTTGTTTTCGACAAAGAATGATCACCATACTCTATTTTACAGAAAGTATAAACATGAATTGTATGTGCTTCAGCTGAAGATTTCTTCTCAATAAATTGTTCAATAAATTACTACGCAAATACTGTTTTCTTGACACAAAACTCGACATGTGTAGCACTTAAAAAAAACGTTGTTTACACTGTGGCCAACAAAGGCACACAGACGTTCAAGCTTACCGACAGTACTTCCTTGAAAATGCGTTCACATAGGAAATTATCTGCAGGTAGTCGTGAAAACGTCAACAGATAGGAAACAGCGAGAAATTATTCAAGCACATTTGACAGTATTGAAGAGATTTTTATTCAAGTGATCTGTTCTTCAAAATTAGATCTTGAAATACCGTCATAAATTCTAAGAAATTTCGAATGTAAATGTTTAGCTCTGAAAGTGCCGGAGAGGTCGTTTTACTCCCGAAACCGGAGGTATAGTAGTACCGTGAATGGCGTGCTAAGCCTGGGAACCTGCGTTCGAATCACACGGCGGGGGAAACTGCTGGTTGAAAACACGTTTGTGGGTTCAAGAAGTATTATAAAATTTCGTAACCGTTACAAGCAATGCGGGAAAATTGTGCTGTTGAAGCATCATCAGTTTCCATCCATATTTGTTTAGATAAGGAGTTACTGTTTCCTCGTTTAAAACTTTTGTTAATAGAATATTTCCAAATTCTAAGTTATAGGTTCATCTCTCAAAGCTAAAAGGATGTTCGCAAAAGAATTGGAAACCGTCGTCATACTAATCGCTTCATAGAAACCCTGGCGTTCTCTGACAGCCAGGCCTGCCCAAAAACACGTTGCAATCTTGTTTTAGTATCTGACAATGTAGATAACAGTTGTGCAATCTGATAAACATTATCAATGTTGAACTAGTTCTTCAAAAAGGACTATCTCTATCTTCGCGGAGAAGACGCAAGAACATAAAATCATGCAGCGCATATTCAAAATATGTACATATACAAAATCTGTCCTTGCCATTCCCCAAGACGTAAAAAAATATTTTAACACTATCTTACAGAAAATGTGAATAATATATTGCAAAATATTTGTACCAAACGTTTTTAAATATTTAAAATTTCCGTACATTAATGTTCCAATTTATTCTGGGTCCCGCCATTGACATGGTACTGAATTGGTATTGGTATGCGAGTGTTATTAAAAACGGCCAGCCTAATATCATACGATTAATTAAAATTAATCCATTTTATGACAGACATGACACTGCGTTTCGATTTGCCTACTTGAAAATAAATATAGAACATTGTACCGCGATTGTGGCAACGGCGACTACTACCGACGTATGTAAGGTTTCGAACCTGGTTCCTTCGGGTCAAGAAGCCAGAGCCCTTCCTTTTAAGTGTATATCACCGCATGTCCTTTACCTCTCCCTCCCCATGGGTATTTTCAGAATTACATGGTAGTTGAAAGGTGTGGCAATGGGCAGCCGTGATAAGACTGTGTCCTGTGCTTAACAAGAAATCGCGCAGGGGAAGAGAAGAAGCAAATGCGTGTTTACAGGAGAGGGCTATGGCAATGAAACGTGCAATCATCCGACGGCAGTTTGCCAAAGGAATTAGTTACTAAGGAAGTGGGTTCTAATTATTTCAACAATGTGAGCGCGCCTTCATATGCGCTTTGAATGCAAGTTCACCCCCCCCCCCACCGGTTGCAACTTGATCTGGAGAAGGTTGCAATAGTAAAAAAAATTGTAATAAAATTTTGAATCCGTAAATTGGAATTGTTTATTTGAATTAAATTGTTGATTAGCGTCATAAAAGATGGATTAAGTATACAACAGTAATAAACGAAAGCATAACTGAACCTTTCATCCATGTTCTGTGTTCTGTGTCTGGTACAACAATACCATACTGGGAAATGAGACATACAATATTCTGAAATGTGTTTTCCACGTTTTCAATTATGAATGTTACCTGTGAGCATATTCGGCTTTAGTACTGCATTCATAAAATAACCTTTTGTTTCATTGTGCACATTATTAATGAATACATTCAACAATGGTTTTTTGGTTTAATGCGAGGCAGAGTAATTAAGTACAGATTGAAGCAGTAGTATGTTTTTGATTCTGTTAATTTGTATTTCCAAGTTACAAATTTGGCAAATGTCGAGATTCAATCTTGAGTAATTTCTCACTGCTACACTGCACCAACTTATTGCAAAGACCTTCCTCCGAACTAATTATTATTCTTCCCTGGACGAATCACCTTTCATTGTTTTCTCCTGTTGATAAAAGTCGATTGAATAAAAACCTTAATTTTTTCTTCCCTGCCACTGAAGATGACGTGAATACACCAATAGACAATGAAAAATTAATTTATATGTTGGTAATTATTGTAAGTATTTGTATATTAACTTGAACTATCTTAACTTGAATTGGCATAAGTAGAGCCCAACGGGTTAGCAAAATACCTTTTTATTATTATTGTTACGCAACAAGACTTCTAACAATAGGAATTACTTAATTATACTTATAGAGTTGTTTTAGAAGATTTTCACTTTTCCTTTCTTCGCCTTTTTTAGCTTCTGAAGGCTAATTCTGAGTATTTTGCCTTATTTGGTGTTTTTCTTCCCATTTCGTCATTGTTTTCCCCTTTATTCTTGGTATCAACTCCAAGTTAGAAACATACCTGCAAGACTGGTAAAGAAAAAGGTAATGCCACATTTTGTCTTTCTCTTTGGAGGCTCCAGGGCTAGGGAAGTGTTAAAAATAAAATTGAGAAAAGATGATACTAGTCCAGGTTTTTGGATTTCTTTCACTGATGCCGACAGGCTTTATAGCTCACGATCGTTTGCATCCTTTTAGTAAGACCTCTGATCCCTTTTGAGGTCATAGCTCCCAGTACAAGATCTTCGGCCCTTCTCAGTACTGGCGATTACACGAGTGCGAAGAAAGAAAACAATAATCTCGTTTCCATTCCGGGATTCAAAAGGAATTCACAGTAGCTTTTCGTGGAGACAGGCTGCGAGTGAAACAAATTCGTGGTCATCGTACTGAAATTTAGTGTGTCACAAAAATAATTTTAAGTCGTGAAACTCAAAAATTAATAGTTATGATAGGAGTGTGCAAAAAGAAAAAAACAAGAACTGATGGTCATGTGCACACAAGATTAGAAAAGAAACAATATTTTCCTTCCGTGTGTGTGCTTGAAGTACATTTTAGAGTTTGAATAAAAATATGATTGCTTTAATTAATTATTTTGTTACAATAACTCCTTTACATGGCGATTTTTCATTGTTTTTGCATCTGTATTTTAGCAAGAATAAATGTTCCTTTTGCATTCCTATTTTAATACAAATATATACCTTTTTGCCTGCTTATTTAAGTTAAAACCCAGAACTTCCGGGCTCTAGCCATAGCATTAAATTCTGTTCAAAAACCGACTTTTATTTTGTGATTTGACCTAGAAAATTCATGTTTCATGTCTTTTAATTTGCAAAGGAGACACATTTCTCGTGTCCGGCGACGAACTGCGTATTCACGGTCGGTTGCTCCTCAGCTCCAGCGAGAGCAGCCGCGACCCTCGCGTATTGAGTCCCTCGTGTTCGGTCGCGCGGCTAGCCGGCAATCCGGCTCCAGCCTGACGCTCCTCGCACACCCGCCCGCGCACCGCGCCCACCGCCGACCCTCCCCTCCTTTTCCCCGCCTTCCCTTCCGGCTGGCCATCCGTCCAAGCCGCCGCCTCCCCGCTGGCGCGCGTCGCTACGCTGCAATTAAACTGGAAATTTCAAGCGGCTTCACCCCACTTCGCCTGCCGAGCGGCAAAGGTGCGCGCAATTTGCGGTCAAAGAGACCGCAGGGCTGATAGCCGCATCTCGCGTTCCGCCAGAAGAAACGCTAGCACAAGATTAACGCGGCCCCGGAGTCGTGTTCTACTCTAATCAACGCATTACAAAGCGATGATTATTTATTAACACGGCGTGGGTGGTGCGGACGACCGCGGCAGGTGGACCTCGCGCAGCGGAGGCTGCGTGGCGGAGAGCCGTCGAGGGGACTGCGGAAGTTGCGCGTGCGCACGCCCGCCTCCGAGGAGGGCAAGGGAGGACGCGAGGGCGGCGGTTTAGAAGCACAAAAATGGCAAAAGAGCCGTGAACACAGCAACGAAAGTTAAACTGATAACGTGATAGAAAACGATTTAGATAAGTCGGCATTGGAACGAGATAGTTTAAAAGTTGTGGGAGCAACGGAGTTCGAAAGGGTGAAGTTGGAGGATCGACGGAAAAGTTGGCAGTGGCCGCGCGGGCGATGGAAAGGGCGGCGTCTCTGCTCCTTGGGCGAGCGGTCAGCGCCGTGGCGGCAGAGCGGAACGCTGGCGACGAAGAGTGAGGCGGGAGGCGGCAGGCGGCCTGTGGCAGCGGCGGCGGAGCTGGAGGCGGCGAGTGGCTCGCCTGACCGGCGGACGGCGCGCACAGTTGCATCATTAAGTCGGTGGAGGCGGTGGCGCTGGCGGCGGGCGCGCAACAGAGCCGCGGCAAACGGCCGGTGGTAACAGGAGCCACGCCGCCAGAGGCTGCCAGCGTTACGTGCGGTAACGTGACCGGCGAGTAAGCCGTACAAGTGAGGCCTCCGGCGACGCTCCCCTCCGCTCCGACTCCCGGCGCCCGCGCTACGCCCACGCCGCGGCCCCTCCCTCGCCCGAGCCGCCCTGTGTCTTCTCGCGTGGCTCCTCGCCTCGGCCTCCCCTCCCCGCGCCTTCCACTCCTTTACCCCTCTCCGCTCCGCCCCGCACCATCGTCCCATCCCACCTCGCCATCGGCATCCTTGTCCGGTGTCGGCCGCAGAAGTCAACAGTAGCCCAGGCTTCTCAGCACCTGCGCTCACATATTTCGCTTCATCAGCCTCCGCCCTTTGTTCGAAGCTAGTCTACAGACCACCATTCATTAGTGCAATACAAGGATGAGCCATGTTACTGCTCTGGTACTGCTGTGTCTTGTAATACGAGCGCTATTGTGCCCTGTATAAAAGATACCAGGAGAAAAGGAAGAGAGAGGGCTTGAGTTGCATCCAGCTCACGTCAGTTACTGGAATTCGGTATTGTATTCAGTTAGTTACAATAGGTGCCAGGATTCCAAAATGAAGCACATAAGACAAGACATTATCATTCTACTTCGTCGAAATATGGTTCGTGGTTTACCGAACATTTTTTGAATTATAGTCATACTGAAACATTGCTAATAAGGCAATAGTAAATTCTTCGGAAATTTATTAATGCTCTCTACCAGAGACAAGTGGTCCTCTCCTCTCCTCAAAGTAAATTTTCAGTTCATACTTAGCTCTGACTGAACGAAATATTCAAAATGGAAGATAATTACTGATTTCTATACACATTTCGAATCATGTCTTCAAACTATGGAACCAAAATATGAACATAGGCGATCGCACAGCGAAAGGGGTTGGTGGGCCGTGCCCCTACCTCTTAATATTTTGAAGAAAGAGATCCCGTAAATTTACGTAATAAAACATTTAATTTGAATAAATATGTTAAATCCCTGTTAGAAATGCCGTATATAATGTATAGATATATTTTAAAATTGACAATGATGACAAACCGATAGACACGTTAATTTATCTGTAATTATTTCCTTATCTATTTTAACTACGCATTATTTTCTTATTGCTTAGGGATATAAAAGCATGGATTGAAACATATCGACATTTTACTTAGTTGTAAAAGTCAACGCGTGTACCGTTAAGCGT
This sequence comes from Gryllus longicercus, assembly GCA_038098605.1. Lineage (NCBI taxonomy): Eukaryota > Metazoa > Arthropoda > Insecta > Orthoptera > Gryllidae > Gryllus > Gryllus longicercus. The sequence goes on along the minus strand of JAZDUA010000159.1, from coordinate 827,083 downwards.
ACCATTAAGTGTTATTTAATAACTAATATAATTTATATTTAACCTACAAATTCAAGACAGTTACAGAAATTTCGAATCTACCATCGAAATGGGGCCAATTTAGCTTCGATTCAGTGAAATAACCTACAATGAATAAAAAAATCAAAATAGGCGGGAAACAGTTTAAATTGATGAAAAACGTTCGAAACTACCCTGGAGAGTGCGGCCTAGTCGAAGTTGATCTCTCTATAACCCACGAAAGTATTCCATAATTTTAAAATTCGAAAAATAGACAAAATTGTTTATCGAGTAAAATATACACAAATAAAAAGCTTAATGGTGGATAGGTCCCCAGACAGGTAATATACCTCCATTTTGTTTTAGTTGTACACGCCTTTGCCTATGACATAACGATTTTGTAAATTTAAATTTGTACTTGGTACTTGAGAAATGTCTAGATTAACGTGTGACGTTTCTGGTACACTGTTATTAGCATTACATCAAGATCACATTGAGTACAACCCGTGATCGTCAACAAAAGGTCTGCAGTAGATTTTCATGTAATGTACTGCCTGAAGGCAATGATACGCTCAAGAATATTTTACGTATCTAATTCCCAAGCAGTAATAATATGTAGTATGTACTAATGGGCGATGAAGCATTTCCATGCCGCTACAGTGTCTTTATTGGATGTCAAAAGTGGCTGCACGTATATGTGATCACAATGCAGACGCATTGGCGTGGCCTGTAGCGATACCTCCTGCACAATGAAGGCTACTCAACTTACACGGACCTTTTGACTAACAGAACGCTGCAGGACTACTCGTGGGTAAATGCTATTTCACGTTACAACGTGCTATTAACGGATTGCGTAAGTTATCCAACGTTTGGAAACAGACTACTCTATAAGCAGTCAAGTTGGTTAATTAGAGACGAGAACTATTGTGGGAATTAAAGTGACTCCAGCTGTCGAGCAGTACTGCACTGACTTAGTCGTGGGAACTCGACCACGAAAAACACAGCAGATGCAACCTGGCAGTTGGTAATTAAGGATGGGCGTAGGCAAACAGTGCAGACAATTGACCGTAAAGTTGTCTAATATTACGTTTACGTGTAAAGAGTACAAAAAGGCGGATATTAGAGACGGATGTATTATTTTTCTGTAAACTGTTTCCATTTCCATTAGGTTCAAGTTGTGATTAGTATAATCTAGGTGTTTGGAAGCTGAGAATTTCGGCCATTTTAATCAATTTTCGTAATTTCACAGTTATAAAAAATATTTACAAAATAAAACTGTGTATCAACAACATGGGTTGCGCAAAACATGAGCTGGAAATCCTACTAGAACGGAACGCTCATGGCTCCGCGATTTGTGACGCAGGGAACTCAACTAAGTCCGCCAAGAACTAGTATATTTTCGTTCCGTTTCCAATCTTGAACGGAATGAACATAAATTATGAAGAATGAAGGAAATTCGTGATGAAAAGGCTACATAATATAAGAAATATTTTGAACTCGGCGAATTATTTCTATGGGAACTACTATTTTTTAATATCGTATCGTAAAGGGTATATTTTCTGTGGTATTCATTATATTTCAGGAAAAATACATTTTTATCATTATTTTCATTTGGTAAAATATTTTCGTATGAAACTAAATATTTTCCTAGTATGATAGCTGTGTTTAAGGAATATGTTTCCACAGAGCGTGAGAAAATAAAATGGACTGCTTTATTGCATTACTCCGGCACGGAATAAAGATTTTGTAATATTAGCGGCGAGAGATTGTTTTTCTAGCCCAGATGTAGAACCTTAAGTGAAGTTTACATTATCGACGTAAAGATCAAATATAGGAGATATGTAACGATTATAATGATCGTTTAAACATTTCAAATTGCTTATACTTTGGAGATAAAACTGGGATCATACATTCGAAGATTTAGTAAAACACACTGGAAAAGCAATGCAAGATAGATGAAACACTACTTGGAAAACTTTAAGAAGCAGTGCCCTTCATAGACAAATAAATAACTTCTACTACCTCAATAGCAAAAAGCACCTCAACAGAAAAGAACAAGTTGCTATTACAAGGATTTGCACTGGACACTGCATCTTAGCCACCTACATTTAATAGAAAGAAGTCAGCCCCTAAATGTGACCACTGTAATATTCTTATTAATATATCGCACATTATTAACCAATATCCCATGTATAACCAACCCAGACAAAAATACCTTCAGAATATGAGCCTGGAGTTAATTCTTACATCTATTGACTAGAAAGATAAGAAATTTTGAAAAAGTATAAATATATTCATAAAAAATTAATTTAAAAGCATACTAGGTTAATTTAAAAGCATACTAAGTGGTATCTGTAGTACATAATTAAATGCTGTGACCTACTGAAATATGAGTGTTTGAGTATATGTATTCATTGTAATCAATCTGAATGTCTGCAACTGGTTATTAAGTACACAAAACTTGCATATTTGAATACCTACCAAAATTAACCAAGCAATGTGTTAAGTTCGACCACTATGTTAACTGAGGTCAAAAAATGTTAAACCTAAGTATTACACCCATATCTGTACCCTCTATTAATTAACAACTTAGTATTAACTATTATTAAATCAATGTACCGTATAACGGGAGTGAAGTGTGGACAATGACAAAAAAAGATATATCAAGACTGCAGGCAGTGGAAATGAGATTACTTAGAGCGGTAGCGGGATATAGCCTTTTGGACAGACAAAGAAACACACAAATCCGAAACGAGCTAAATGTAGAAAGTCTTATAGAGAAAGTCACCAACTACAGACTCTCATGGCAAGATCACATGTTGCGAATGAACAACGACAGAATTCCTAAACAAGTGGCAAATTATCAGCCGAGAGGAAAAAGGAATGTAGGACGTCCAAGAATGCGCTGGAGGGACCAAAATTTAGCGGCGTAACAGGCACTATGTCCAAATACTTGAAGATAAGAAGAAGAAGAAGAAGAAGAAGAAGAAGAAGAAGAAGAAGAAGAAGAAGAAGAAGAAGAAGAAGAAGAAGCAGAAGAAGAAGAAGAAATCAATGTACCAATTCTGAGTCGCTAATGACCTCAGATGTCGATGCGACTATAAGTAAATGAAAAAAAAATGGGAATCGGGAGGAAATTTGAAGAGCCTTTATTGGTACATGAGAAAGAAATATCTTGAAAGGAAGTTGCAATTATCATAAAATGTCACAGTTATATATGTGAAAGTATGTGACATACCTCATAGTATCATATCCTTCCAGCAGCAAATAATGACCAGATTTATAATAAGATGTTGAATAAAATTTTACGCTGGTAATCTAACGGCACTCTACACAAACATCAGAAATGAATATTTTTTGGTGGATGTAAAATTATTACTGATCCAAAATGCAGAGAATTATTTCGAATTTTTCCTCAAATTACTGAATACAAAATGGAATACGTAGATCCTATTACGATGAATCTCAAAAGGAAACACGTTATCGTGAGGCAGTATGAGACGAATGAGGGCTAAATGGGAGACAGTGATGCAATAAAATCGAGTTTTTCCGTAGGAATTTTGTATTGGGATGTGGTAAGAAATGTGTGGTGTAAATTCTTAGGTCTTAATGTATTTCAACCACGAGGTATACAAATCCATTTGTAGAAAGTAGCCATTGAAATAAAGCGTTCTCAAACTATCTGTAACACACTTCTCTCTCCCTTACAACAACTCGTAATCCCCTCCACGATATGAAAGTTTCCATTATCTATCATTTCATTATATACAGTACGTACTGCATTATAGAAATTATTATTATTATTATTATTATTATTATTATTATTATTATTATTATTATTATTATTATTATTATTATTATTCAAATGTAAACAAAGGGTCTGTGTGAATAGTCATACATAAAAAGTCTTCGAAGAGTTTAAAATGGACTATTGCACAATGTTTCCCATTTCTAGCTCTATATTTGCATGACATCACATCAAAGAGTATGGTTTACTATCCCTGTGGGACGTGCTTTGCTGAATTTTTTGGAGGTATGGCAATCACAAAATAATGATGAGGTATCACACCGCAAGGAGAATGGTTTACATCATCCCTTGGGGTGTAGTTCCCTGAACTTTTCTGGAGATATGGCAATCAAAGAAAGAGTGGTGAGGTACCCCACCCTAAGGAGTACGGTTTACCTCACCCCGTAAGGTGTGGCTTCCCAAACTTTTCTGGGGATATGGCAATCAAAAAAGAGTGGTAAGGAACCACACCCCAAAGAGTACGGTTTAATGGCTTCCCAAGCTTTTCTGAGGATATGGCAATCGAAAAATAGTAGTGAGGTATTACACCCCAAGGAGGAGGCTGAGTAAAACACCGATTAAATAGTGAAATCTGCTCCGTAGTGCTAGCGTGTGGAGGGGGCTCCAGCAGAGCGCCATTCCGAGCAGAGAGCGGTGGCGTATTCAGCCCCCCCCCCCCCCCGCCAGGGCCATCCTGTTTGTGTGGCGAGCGCGGGGCGGTGCGCGCATCACCCGCCCGGCGCTGACGGCTGCTTCCGCCCCGGAAGTGCTCGGCCTCCACGCACCGTGAAGAGCGTGCCCATTTCCTGCGGCGAATGAAGATGGAAGGACACAAGGAACGAATTAGAAAATTGGTGCCGTACCGCTGCTAGATTGTAATGATTGTGACACAGGACGTATGTAGTTCCTATAAACAGCACCAACGGAAAGGTGCAATCTAAAGCGGATAACTGAAGAAGAGAAATGAATGGTAGAAACGCATCTACAACAATGCATCAAAGGATGCATAAATGAGGAATATCAGGATACAATAATTTGTTTACGAAACGCACATCCGTACATAAGTAGTACTGACCATCTGAAGATAGCTTTTAGGTTTCGACGACAACAAAAAAAGTAAATTCGCTTCTGTCATGCATTTTAGTTTCTATACATGCAATATAACACAAGGTAAGAAGCAAGTTAAGGAATACACGGATGAGAAATATTATAAAGTAAACAACAAAAACAGAGTACCCGGATACCCGAGATCAATAATGCGGAAGCCCTTAACCCGTCTCTGTTCGAACGATCAAGGATTTGAGTCCCGTCTATGTGGATGTTTGTAATGGATGTTTGTGTGCTGTGGCAGGTTAAGCCTCACCGAATCACCATGTATCACCTTTCAACCTCTTCCTTCAATTTCTGGTCGGCCTGGGATGGGTGCAGGGGCTTGGGGCGTTGCACCCAAGAACAGGTTATATTCGGGCTGTGAGGGTCGAATCCCGCGAAAGACGTGGGTGTTATGTGTTACGGCACGGTGTACACGTCTATCAACCATGTTTCATCATTGAACGTCAAATCCTATTATCCATTCCATCCGATTCCCCTCTACGTTATATGAACGTGTATATGCCCCTTAAGGCTTTGTGCGGGTCACAGCATTAGAGCCATCAAGGTGTAGCCTGGCACTAATACAGGACTAATAGCGATGGGCAAACGCGCTACCGTTGTCTAAAAGTATTCTCAATGACCGACATTGGCGCGAGGCATGGGGTGACATTATCAAAGTGGGTGCAACTGGGAGGATAAGTCTCATAAGCAGAACATCTGTAGGTATAGAAAGGTGCACAGGCGCAAAACAGGAATTCATAAAAATCCCATATCTGACTTTTCATGTGAAAATTCAGATGCTACCTACTGAGCCACTTGAGTCGATTTAGATTATTATTGGCCATCGCACAATAACAGAGATATCTCACGTTTTTTGAGTATTTTTAAAAGACCTTTAGACCTATCTCTAGAATGCTTTATCTAGATTCATTTTTTGCGATTTCGAGTTAAGTTGACAGTTCTACATTTTATTGCGGAATGATTCAGTGGTTATAGACGTCGCACTCAGTGTAGCAGAAATAACGACCGTAATGCGAGAAGAATGAACAGTATTTCACATTCGCCTCGCCTTTTCCAAAGCTGCTGCACCTACATCTCCGGGCACCGTTCGTCGGTGCGACGCGGGGTGCATCTCTGAGAACGCGAGGGCGGGGGGGGGAGGCGGTCGCAGACGCCTAGAGAGAGCGCTTTTGACCGCGCGCTGCTGAGCACCGAAGAAATTCCGGGCCGTTGCGGCTACCGATTTTCGGTTCGAGTTTTTAAGCGATCTCTGGGGTCGGCGCTGGCGTCTCGCCAGGCGATGAGCGCCCTGTCGGCGCGGGCGGCGGGGGGCGGCGCATAGGACCCGGCGGGCACGGCCTCCCCGAGGCGCCGTCCCCGCAGCAGTCAGCGCCCGCCTCCTCCCCCTCTTGCCCCTCCCGACGCTTCGTCTCAGCCCGACCTCAGCCCCGGCTCTATTTGCTAACGATGCGCCAGCCTCGCTCGCGTCGCGCGCCACGCAGCCATTCCAGGAGCCCGCCCTTAGCCATCTCCGACCCTACCCGCCGCCCAACCCGACACGACCCGCTTTCCCCTCCCTGAGAGTGGCAGAGGCGGCGGCGGCTGCGGTGTCAGAGGCTGCGGAGGGCGCCAGATATGGAGGTTGGGATGACTGCAATAGCAGACGCGGCTGGCTGTGGTGGAAGGTGCGGGAGCGCTGAGGGAAAAGGAAATCCAAAGAGAGCTGACAAGCATCAAGTGTAGTGGGGGTGGAGACGGCGGTGACGATAACGATCACAGAGGTGAGGACGAAAGTGGTGTTACGAATGGCTAAGATACGAGAACAGCTGGGTCAGTGGATGATGGCACGGATAATGATAGCACGAAAGCTAATGTCAACTGTGGTAGCTTCTGGCGTGATATCAGAGGAGGGAGACGAAAGCCGTGAGTTCGGCAGGAGGATAACGTGCGGAGGTTGCGGCTTAGGCAGCGAAAGCGTTCAGAAGGGGCGAGCTTGAGCCCAAGGTTAGCCACGAAGGTGCTGGCGCGTCGGCCGATCGCGTAGGGGGCGAGGTGGATGAGCAGCAGAGGCGCCGCCCACAGGAGCAGAAGGAACTGACCGCACGGCGTCCGGCTGCTGCGTTGGGTCGTGGGTGCCCGGTGCTCGGCGGTGGCAGCGGGCGGCGGCCGGCGCGGGGCCGGGTGGGGCGCGGCGGGGCGGGGTGGGGCGGGGCAGCTTGACTTGGGAGGATTGGCCCACCCCTTCGGCGCCGGCGCCGCCGCTGACATCGCGGGCTTTCCTGTTGTTCCTAGCAAACAACTGAGCCGGTGAAAACCGCGAGGTGGAGCGAAGCGGGTTTTGCCGCTCCGCTGCGCCCACTCCACGCCAGTGCTGCCAGGTGGAAAGGGACAGACGAAGTGCGCTTGTTGACTCCGAATCTACATTGCTACGTGAGCGCGCACCGTTCATGAGCGACGCCGGGTTACGCCGGCGCCGACGCGTTCCTAGGGAAGCGGGGCGCCAGTGACATCGTTTCCCGTCCAAAGAGTTGGCTCCGCGCGAACCGACTTAGATTTGTTGACAGGGACTTATCGAGGGCGGGATCGTTCCGCGGTCTGACGCGGAGCATTGCGAATTTACCCTGGCGTTCTTCGCCGTCGTTCGCTTTTCCATTTCATCTGATTGTGAGCGCAATTCCACGGGCTCTTACAGGAAGCCAACCACTTTCTCTCTTGCTTCCCCTTGATGCAATTAATCTCATACACAGCCGCCTTCCCCTCTTTCTATTATCATCGAGACGCCATCAGCGCATATTCAATGGGCACAAATTCCTTACATGTTGCGATTACGCAGTCGCTTTTGATGTTGGATTTTCAAAGGTTTCTATTCCTTTATGGCTTCTCGCCTCCATTTTTCTTCAACGTTCCGCAGCAATATTTTAAGGCGCATGACACATTGCTCTTTTTCACGAACATCCGACGCGACGTTTTAATACATTTGATTCCTCGTTGTTCCTGGTTATCGGTGGACTGAAACTTCAACGTTAATGGAAACTGCCAGAACTCTTCAGAAGAAAATTTATTCGCGGGCGGACAGAGACATGCAAGTATTTCTACTTCCTTCTTGTTCCCTTTTTGGCAATCACTTGGACGAAGATACGATGCGTAAGTTCATATTTTGACAAGAATTCCCCAGTACGTATTATTTCGGGAAAAAAGATTATACTTCTTTGGTTGCATTCACGCCGGCATCACGCACTAGAAATCTAACAAAATTCTTCCGCGCTGAAACGAACCAGATTTCGAATAACATTAGACTCGCTTGTGCCCCTCGATCTTCCCAAATTGACTGTAGTCCTCAATTTGGTTTCGAGAAGCCAAACCGCAGTAGCTGAAGTGCGAAAGGAAGAAAGGAAACCGCTGCATTGGCGAGAACAGCTCTGCCATTTTGCTTGCTCCCCGCTCCCCGCTCCCCGCTCCGCGCCCCCGCCCCGTCCGCGCTGAACTGCCTCGCCCCCGCTGCCGCCGCTCTCCCTCTCGAGGGACAAAGACGCCCGCGGTCCTTCGGCCATTAACCTCCTCTTTCAGACGGCCCGCGTTTCCTTCGCGAGGGAGTTCCCATAATCGCCGGCATTGGGACGCGGGCTGCGCGCGCCGCCGCCCCGCCCGCCCCGCCCGCCCCGCCCCCACAGGCGAGGGGGCGGAGGAAGAGGATCGGGGAAGGCCCGGCGTGTAGCTCTGCCAACGTAATGCCCTTGACTTGACGATCGCTGCGTCTTCACTTCCAGCGGGAAACCTGCAAACGATTCTAATCAATAGCTCAGCGTGGAGCTATAATTCTCTAATGGCTTTCTCCGCTATCATAGTCAAATCTTCTTTACGACTTCCAACTCCTCTGTATTGAGCGGCACACAAGGCATTAATCTGTAAGATATTCATTCTTTAGATAGCGTCTGGGCTACGAAGTGTCTTTCTCAGAATCGTTCTAATGAGTCTCACAATTACGTTGTGAGTTAAGCTTACATTTGTGCTCAATTCCAATGTCAAACCTTTGGTCTAAAAATTTGGTGATCATTAACTAAAACACGTTAACTGTTAAAATATGTCTTTAAATTAATGTGTATTGAGGTAACATGGAACTAGAATTTTGAAGCTGCAGCGAATCTCATTTTCACTTACACTTACTTGTTACTTAATTTTGATTTCACATTATATCATAATGAATGCGTGTTTATCGATAGATGAATTTCATTGCCAAGTCTCGAATTCGATACGGGGACAGGTGCCAGAAATTGGCTTGATGTCCTGAATATCAACGATTATGTGGCACGGTTCGAGATCCAGTTAATATAATCGACTGCTCTGACGATTGGGTTCTGTGGATTCCCTGACAATTTGTAAGTGAATGCCACACGAATCACCTACGCTCTTCCCTTGAAATATAATTTTCTCAGTGTAAAAAAATCGCGTTCTGCTGTTTTCAATGTTCGTGAAAACTGAGTAGTACGTATCACAAAAATAATATTGCGCAACCAAATGTAACAATCAAATTTACGTGTAACAAATTTTTGAAACAAAGGAATATATTTTAAAGTAAATGAAGGAGTTGAGAAGTTTCATTTTCATTCATTGAAGTAATTAAGTAGTTATTGAAGTCGTATATCATTTCATGTTGCAGTAGTCAGTAAAGAACTTAAATTGTTCGGTGTTCAATGCATTTTTAATATTTATGAAATCGTGTTTTACGACATATTTGGTGAACTGCACTGAATTTTAATGTTTTCTTTGTCTTATTTCTCAAGAATTAAAAATACAAGTAACAAAAACAGGAAATAATTATTTTCCCATTTCATGAAAACCCTTCCTGACGAAATAGATCACAGTAGATGATCGGTGGGCATGTGGCCGAGGATAAGTGACACAAGGAAATGAAGCGATACTTCGATACGTTACTTGTCATTTCGATATCGGATATTTTCCAGCGATGTCGGAGTCATCGGTAACCGATAACAAATGACATCCATACCAGAACGTCAATACTTGAAGCGACGCCTGCTTCTTGAACATCGATTTCGAGGGCTCGATTGTCAGGGAGCGACACATCGCGGGGCCCCGCGGATCAGGCCCTGTCGGCGAAGGAAACACAGAATGCGGGGAGGCGGCGCCGCGGGGAGCTGGATTCTCGGCTTTCCCCAACATGCGGATTCATGAAACCGCGCCAAGAAATATGTACGAGTCTACAGCCTTGTTCGTGGCGCGTTGCTATTTTATAAGCTGAGGCTCTCAACTGTGAATTAGTTGATGATCACGACTTGCTTGGTTTATTTGAATTTTTCGCGTATATGAATAGCCATGCAGTGGATTCAATGTTTTCTGTCCGTCGTTTAACTCCGCGTGATTTTGTCCTTGCTGCGACACTACGTCCAACTGAACTTCTGGAAATAAATCTATCTTCGCTAAATAAGAGTTCAAAGTCTACAAAAGACATTCTGAAAGTGTAAAAAGTGTATTAAAACCATGATAATTAGAATTCTAAATAAGAAACGGCGAACAAGTGAATGGAGGCACTTATTTGGAATATACAGGGTGGTCGTTTTAACTTGAGACAAGTGAATATCTCGAGAAATATGCATCCTACGAAAAAAGTGTTCGAGATAAAAAGTTAATATTATCGTGGGGGACATCAGTCAGTGCTAAAAGTAGCCACCCCCCGCCCCCCCTTTGGGGGGGTCGGGGGGGTCACTTTCATATCTTAAATGGGAACCCCCATTTTTTATTGCGGATTTAGATTCCTCATAAAAAAAGAAGTAACTTTAATTTGGGACATTTTTTCCAAATTATTAATAGATGGCGCTAAAATCGGAAAAAACTATTTATCCCGATTCCCTAGAAAAATGAAGGAAACGGTCTCATATCTTGCGAAATTCACATTGGATCGAAAAACTGCAAAACATGTGTTTAATATTTTTCAAAAACTTATCGTATGACTCAAAACATGACCCCCCACCTCCACTCCCTGGGGGTGGAGCGGCGGGCAACTTTGGAATCTTAAATGGGAACCCCCATTTTTTAATGCAGACTTGTATTCCTCATGAAAAAAGAAGTAACTTTTATTAAGGATATTTTCTCGAATTGTTGATAGATGGCGTTGTAATAACAAAAAATAGACTGGAATACGAAAAATTGGAAATTATTAGATTTCGCTTTTGCAAAACAAACAAATAATAACCTGTTATGTTATTCAAAGCTCTTAACTACTTTTAGCGTTACCCAGGAACAACGACGTGGACGTAGTAGTTACTGTTCCCATCGGGGTGCTTGTTTTAGGTGAGTCCCCTTGCCTCTCACCATCGGGGTGCTTGTTTTAGGTGAGTCCCCTTGCCTCTCACCATCGGGGTGCTGGTTTAAGGTGAGTCCCCTTGCCTCTCACCATTGGGGTGCTTAACTTCGGGAAGCCCCTTGCCTCTTTTGTAGTTCACAACAAATGCTCAAAATGTCCGCCTTCCATTTCGATACATTTATTAATTCGAGCTTCAAATGCAGCTACACAACTCGAAAGCATATCCGGTGTAATTTTTAAGCAAGCATTTCTGATACGTTCTATCATGTTTTGTCGAGTTGTAGGTACTTCTGCATACACTTTGTCTTTAAGGTAACCCCACAGAAAAAAATCCGGCGACGTAAGATCTGGTGATCTAGGAGGCCAATTTACTGGACCCCCTCTACCGATCCAACGACCACTGAATTCGCGATTTAATACTTCTCGGGCTATTGCGGCGTAATGTGCCGGACAACCATCATGTTGAAACCACATGTTCTGTCGTATTGCAAGTGGTACATCTTCCAACAGAATCGGTAACTCATGGCATTTGCTGCGATTACAGCGCCATCTATCAATAATTTGGAAAAAATGTCCCAAATAAAAGTTACTTCTTTTTTTATGAGGAATCTAAATCTGCAATAAAAAATGGGGGTTCCCATTTAAGATATGAAAGTGACCCCCCCGACCCCCCAAAGGGGGGGCGGGGGGTGGCTACTTTTAGCACTGACTGATGTCCCCCACGATAATATTAACTTTTTATCTCGAACACTTTTTTCGTAGGATGCATATTTCTCGAGATATTCACTTGTCTCAAGTTAAAACGACCACCCTGTATATTCTATTATACTTCCAAAATTTTGTACATGGGTAAACAAATACAACAATTGCATAAATGAATAAAGATTAATGCGTGAAAATTCAGTCAACGTACGTGAGGCTGTTTACTCGCGTTCGCACGAGTTCATCTTAGTCTTTCTTCGTCGACAAAATGCACTTTGCAGTCCATATTTTCCCAAAGTCTTCTGAGCTTGAGTAGGTAGTATGATGAACTGACACAAGAGTAAGTGCACTGAGTGGAATCAATATCTACATTTGCTGGAGATTAAATATTATTTGATATTTATTCTTACGAAAGAGATAAATACTTGAGAGAGAATAACTATTCTCACTTACCCAACTGTAAGGTTCGTTACTTAAAAACATAATTATGGTAATTTTAGGTATATAACTAAAAACGAAATTAAATGTTATCACAAAATTCACAATATCTTTTGGTGATTAAAGTTAATTGACATTTTTATTCTAAACTTGTTGCCATGGATGCAAAAACTGAATTCTAAATGCAAGCGCGTACATAAACATTATTTTATAATTTTGCAATAAATGTAAGTAGTTATTTAATTGAAGGAGATAGACATACCATTTTTGAGATCCATCACAACACTTCTGTAATTTCTACAATGAAACATTTTGAAGATATTTAAAACAAATCTCCTTCGATCGGTCTTCGATTTCCCTATTATATTTACGTTTAACTGAGAGAAAACTCGCGACAGGAAATAGTAATGGCGTTTCTGGTGGAAATGTGTTGCGTTTACGTGAAAGAGTTGCTTCCACTTTAGAGAGGCCCTGTTTCTCGTTGTTTGAAGGTGTAAGTGGACTTGGAGCGTCCTTGAGCGGGCACGTGTCAGATCTGGCCGACGCCCATGCCCCCTCGCCCTCGCCCTCGCCCTCGCCCCAGCCCGCCCTCGCGTTCATCCTCGCCCACGCGTGCCCTGCCCTTCCACGGCGGAGCACCTCTGGCCGCGCGGCCGGCAAAGGCTGAAGCTCACGCCGAGGTAGCGGAGAGGAGTGGGCGGGTCGGGAGGGGCGGGGAGGGGCAGGCGCCTCGCCGGCGCCACAGGCCCGAAGCTCTCACCCCTCCCCGGCCACTCTCCCCGCCCACCGCCTCCGGCCGCCCACGGCCTCCCCCGGCCGCCCCCGGCCACCCACGGCGCACCTGCACGCGCTCGCGACCCAACTGTCAATACGCGCGCCCCAGTTTTCAGAGGCAATTGAGACCGCCTCAATTCAGTTTACCGCCTAATTCAGCCACTGAGGATCCTTTAACGGATATTACCGCGAAATTCGATGCGCTTTTATCTGCTACAGCCGAAACTCAATTGCGGCTTGGGAGAGACCTGCACCTAATTGATGAACCGCCACGACAAAAGAGCAATATTCGGGACCTAAAATAATCAGATACACGAAAATTAAGCCCCGGCGAATTTTTGACCCGCGATTTTCGATAGTCGCTACGGAAAGGAAATATCTCTCTTAAAGCAGTCCCAACGATTCGTTCTTTTTGTCGCCACGGGGAACCTGCAGATCTTTTGCCTTCTTTGACGTTACCCTCCGTTTGCTCCGCGCGTCTGTCAATCTCACCACGTACGATCTCTGAATGTCTTCCCCAACATCACAGAGCTCTCTTTTCCCGATCGTCTCGGGTCGCATGTAGCCCCAAACTCAAACATGCAACAGCAACTTCTGCCCAAGTCCAAGTGGGCGGGAGAGCACACGGACTTTGAGTCGCGCGAGGAGAGTTGGGGAGAGTGGGAAGAGGGTGGGTGGGGGTGGAAGGGGGTGGGAACTCGGTGCAGAGAGGGCGACATCGCCGAGACAGAGGCAGAGCTTCTTGGTAGCGCACGCCACGCGAACAACCTCGTGCAGAACCACTCGCCCGGAGCGCTAGCAGAGGACATTGAACAGCAAGTCCCTGCGGCGGGGCGGTTTGTTCGGGCGGAAGGAAGGTGTCATGCGGTTCTGTATCTCGGTCCCCTACGTGGGCATGAAGGAAACGAAAAAAGTAAAAATATCAATAGAGATGTGTGTCGCTGCACCAGAAAATATTTGTATCAATAAGCAAACGTTTAATTGAATAATATTTGAATTGCTGAATGGAAAAACGAACGAATATATGTGAAACATATTTGTAGGCATAATCATACGTCTCTAATGTTCAAAATAATGCTAATGATAAAAATATTTATTATTATTATATTTATTATTATTATTATTATTATTATTATTATTATTATTATTATTATTATTATTGCGTATCGGCCATTTCAGACCACGCTACATGTTCTATTTTGTGGCACAGTCATATTCTATCCCGGAGAAAGATTAATGAATGTCCTAATGAGGATCAGCATTTTGGCTGCATCCCTTGGTAAGACAAGGCTGTTAGCATTCAATTATGAATTGAGGTGATAGGAGGACGATGAGAGACTATCGTGGCCTTTTCAAACCATCCCAGCATTCGCCTGTATGACCAAGGGAAACCACGAAAACTCCGATCAGGATGGCCAGCCCGGGGATCGAAACCTTGCCTCCCGACTGCGAAGTCAGTGCGCTATGCACTGAGCGACATTGCTCCGTTGAAATTTGTATTATTATTATTATTATTAATATCTTTGGTAGTTGCATCTTTCCCCAACACGAGGGCACTCTTAGATGTAAGAAAATATCTACTCAACCTTATTGGCGGGGAAGCGAAGATAGAGAAAATGGATAATGGATAATGTGAGTGTAACTTCAATACGAAAGAAGAGAAGACTTGTATGCAATTGAAGAGAGAAACTAGAGGATGCTAATGAACAAGAAAAGACAACGCAAGAGAGAGCAATATTGATTATGTCTGTCGTCTGTAAATGTGGCAGGGATAGACATTCAAATGATGATGCGGGTTGGGGCACAGCCTCACGTTGATGACAGACAGAAGAAACGATTATTGTGAAAACCGCCGGAAGGCCTGATTGATTGATTAGTGATTCCGGGCGGATCAACGGCTAGGTCATTAGTCCCGAAAGTGTAGTCCTTGTTTTCATGACATGGTGTGGCGATGACCTTCCCCGCCCCAGCCGGGACAAGCTCTAATCTCCCACCGGTCTCCCGGCATGTGTAGGCCTGTGGCAGTGTAGTGAATGTAGTGTAAGTGTGTGTATGTAAGAGCTGAGGATAGGACAAGGAAGAGGAAGGAAAGATCGCGCGAGGTCCGTTTGTTAGGGTACTGCTCCGGCATTCGCGTAGTGTTGATTGGAGAAAGCACGGAAAGCAACCGATCAGAGGTAGAATTCTCTTCCAGGCAGCGGCTGACGGATATACGAGTGCAGTTTTTACAATGTAATAATCCTCGCGAGAAGAACACACCGAAAACCGGTTGTGTATTCGTATATATCGGGGTCTGATTTTGGAACATACGAAATTGAGTGAGGTAGAATGAGTGATTTATTAGGTTGTTATTAACAGTAGAGAGGTGAGGCTATTTCCTGAAAGATGGGGGGTTTGAGAAATGTAAAACAATAGATTGGGGTGGAGATATATTAGTAGAAGGGTACGATTTGAATGTATAGCGACTGTTAACGTGCTAAACAGAAAGTATTGTGATGACGAAAACCAAGATAAAGAAAAACTCAACAGAACGACCTAAGACACAACAAAAAGCCTTGAACAGTGAAGGGAAGAGGAAGAAACATAGACATTAGACAAAGAGAGCAATGAGCACGCTATCCATAGGTTGCTGTGGCGCTGGAGGAAGTGGTGAGCGGCGATGGCAACAGGCTCAAGGGAGAATGGAGAGAGCGCGAGTGGGCGGGGCAGGGTTGAAGCGACGCGCAGACACCGAGGTGCGCGCCCCGTGCCCGCCGGCAGGCGAATGGCCTTTCTTGCCGCGCTCGGCTCCAGCGCTCTCTGCCCACGCCCCCGGCTCGCCACCCGCCCACGCCGCTCGCTCGGCGCCCGCCGCCGCCGCCGCTTGATTACTGAGTATCGGCGCAAAAAGCAGCACCGGAGACACTCGAAAGGACGGTAACGTGCCTTGTCTCTCCGTAACGACCAGTATCCCGAGTTGCGGAGGGCTCTCCAGGCCAAATTTTGAGACGCACAGACTCATTGCCGAGATTTACGAGCGCCGTGACAAGGCGGGCGGCGGCGGCCGAGGCCCTCGCACCGCCGCGTGGGCGCGCGGCTGCGGCGAGGGGCGGGGGCGCACGGCCCGGGCGGCAGCGATCTGTCTCCATTAGCTTTCGAAGTAACCCGTATGCAGCAGATCACGCTCTCGCGCTAAGATGCACGATCGCAAATGCGCATAAAGCCTGTGCCGATGACTTACGAACGGCAGAAAAACGCAGGCGAGCAAAGAAGAGAAAGGACGAAGAAGAGAGGCGCGGGAGCCGTTAAGGCCGCTAAGGGCCTCCGTTCCCACAGCCGCGTTCGCGCTAAAGCGAGCCGCGCCGATGAAGTCATTTAGCAGCGCGTTCTTCCGGAAAGGATCCCCTAAGATTTCATCCTTCGCTTTCCTTCGCGCGGCAAACGAGTAAATTAAATGCATACACATACTACGTTCATTTGCACTACGCACGTTTGCTACATTATTGGGCCGGAAAAGTAATTTAATGCAAACGTTGCCTGTGCTGGTGATTTGCGGGGCAACATTAAATCAACGTAGTAATAATGCATGGTGATATAACCTATTAACCGAGAGTGGTGGCCTGGTATGCCGGCCTCGTAGCCGCCCTTCATCCGCGCTCGTCCGGTGGCGGCGGCGGCAATGGAAACAGCAATAGTGAACAGTGGCATTAATAGAGAAGGAAGGGTGGCGGGAGCAGCAGTAGGCAAATCCAATGCATGCGGAAGGGGTGGAAGAGGGAGCGGATAGCGAGGGAAAATATGCACAAGTCCAAATTGTAGAGAGAAGGGAGTGTGGAGTGAGTGACGAGTAGAAGCTTATGAAAAGAATAGCATAATAATGCTGATCGTTGAGGATGTGGGAGGACAGAGATGTACTCGTGTGTTGAAAGAGTGCAGCGCGGAGTGGATATGGAAAGGGCAAGAGAGCCGGAAAGGACAGGGTGACTGATGACTAACAATAATGGCGGTGACTCTGCACTATGTGGGTTGGAGATGTAGAAGCTGCAATGGTCTAATAATTATAGCCGCAAATGCATTAAAAGTGTGATAAATCACGGTGTATATAATAGAGGGCACACGCACAAGACGGAAGAGCGCGAGCGAGGACAGGCCGGCGAAAGGCGGAAAGCACGAGCGGCCGGAGGATAGTGAGGACAAGGCAGAGACGCGGCGTGTGCGGCAGCGCCAGCAGAAGGCAGTCGCCACTAACACCTCCTGGGAGGGGGTGGCGAGGCGGGGTGGGCGGCGCAGCGCAGCCTGGAACCGCGAGGCGGCGCGGAAAGGAACGCCGTGATGAGTAACGATATAAACCTACTCCATGCCGATCGTGACGGACGTATGCAAATTACTAGATTGCTTGTTGCAAATCAATTGCGGAGCGGCTACGTGAGCAGCATGCGGACGCGGGACCGCGCGGCGCAACGCGAGGCGGGGCGAGGAGGCGCGGCGCGGGGCGGAGCGGGGACGGCGGTGGAATGGGGTTGCCCTCGGCGAGGACGAAACCTCCATTTGTTTGGGTGCATCGCGTGGTTCGTGTTCTTTGCTTCCTACGCTGATCCCGCAGGCCATTCCCATAAGGAATTTACGAATCAGGCGACTGGCGCCGCAGACGAGCCCGTCAAATGGGTGAGCGCGGTCGATATGTTCGGGCGGCTTCGCGAGGGTGGCACGGGGGTGGCACGGGGGTGGCACGGTGTGGGCGGCGAGGGCGCGCGCAGGAAAGAAAGGGCGGTGGGCGGCGCGACGGAGAGCCATGAGAACGGCGTGGGCTGTTCGCGGGAGGAACGGCCCGCGCGGCGTGGATGTGGTGCATGTGTGACGACAGAGCGGGTGGGCGCGGGGTCGGCAGCAGACCGCGTGGGCGTGTCGGGGCGCCGGGAAGTGTGAGGCTGGAGCAGACGCTCTCGGGGAGGCGCGACGGGGCAGGTGGGGACGCCGGCCGTGGCGGGGGTGGGGCGGGGCCAAGCGGAATGCGGAGAAGCGGGCGGCGCGCGAGGCAGTGTGTTCGTGCGAGGGCCAGCCAAAGGGTGTGCGGTCTTCACTCATTCATTGTGAACGCGCTGTCGCTTTGTGGCGTGCGGGCCTCGAGCGTTCCCAAGCCGCCCCGCTCCGCCCTGCTCCGCCCCGCTGGGTAGCGACAGGTGTGGCGGAGGCGGGCCTACTAGCAGTGTGCACTATTAACGAGCACCGGCGGCCTACTTTCGGAAAGCGGGCCTCTCCACCAAGTTCGCAGATCTCTCCACCATCTCCTCCGACGCGTGGGCTTTGCCACGTTGCTCGCTCGTCCCATGCCGTCGCCTCCATAAGCATCCGTCCGCTTCACGTTCACCAGAAACTCCCACTCACCACCCACTGCCCGCCGCCCACTGCCCGCCGGCCGCAGCTCACTGCGCACCAGTCGCGCTTCCTCGAACGCCCGACCACCGCCCCACGCCTGGGAGCGCGGCCGCTCCTGCCCGCTGGGTGGGCGGGGCGCACATACGAGTGGGATCGTCGCTGACCGCTTCGTCATGTGCGTGACTCGCAGTAGGGCCTGCGGCGTGGGCGAGGAACGCGTCCGTTCTTCGGAGGTCCGTCAGGTGGCCCGGTCGCCCTCTTCAGAAACCAGGGTGGAAACGTGGAGGGGGAGGCCGGCGCCCCACCCCGCGCCCTCCCTCCCCTTCTCCCGCGCGCCGCGTCCCAATCTGTTGCGGGCTGCCTATAAAATTTTGAGCGGCTAACGGGTGATGTAGTGAGCGAGCGAAAAGCAAACTGCGACACTTTAATCCTCTGGGCATTTTAGTTCGTGTTTCGAAAATCAAGGTAGTAATGCGGCATATGGGCGTGTAATGTCCCTTGATGAATGAATGATTTCACCCCGTTTACAGGTATATAGGATAGATTTTGGAAGATATTTAGCGCGAATGGGATGCTAGCGTTGTTTGTCAGAGCGTGACGGTCATCTCCCTCGGTGACACATATATCTCACAGGAGTGAAAAATATAGACATTTTTCCTCCAATTGCTTGGAATGAAACATTTCACTGCATAGATATTAGTATCAGTTAATCCACACTAATGTATTTGAAACAGCATAACTTGATGATTATATAAGCCGAGTCAATTGTCTTGCTATAAATATTTTAAATAAGAACAGAAGTGGATTATAATAGATAAATCTCCATTCCCTTCGTATTGAACTACCTGCAAATTTCATATACACCCTTTTATTAAAATGTTCCTCGCAACACAAATTTCTGCCTCTCTTCCGTGATTCGCTGTACCTATATTTGGTCTTGAACAGGCTTGAGGCCTTTGATCTTTTCCACTTTAACGCCTCTGTTAATTTAGGTGAAATTTTATTGTGTGCCGCGCCACTTGCGCCAGAATTCAATTTTCACCACCAATCGTTGTAACTCTCAAAGGGAAAGGCATTAAAGATGCCAAAGTTGGATGAATTTCCAGAAAATGTGAACAAGCTAAATTTTTTAATGCTTATCAGAAACCATGCGAAAAAGAGAAAATAAACGATCTTTAAAAAGACGCGCTTGAAAAAAATTACTGCACTTGAAGTCAATAAATAACTTGTTTTAAACTCGAAACAAACTATAGGCCTGCAGAGATGATTTCGCTTGAGCGCCCCGGCAATTAAGACCAAATCCGTTAGATGGCAGCCTAGTATTTTATTTCTACTCGCCATGTCACGAGCGAAAACTTTCGGCCGAGAAATCCGAGTGTCTGGCACTTATCATTTGAGACATGATTTCAAGTGATTTTACACGCCAGGCCATTGAAACAAGCCCTTAAGTACGGTTATCGACATAAAAAGTATATTGATTGCATTAAAAGGTACGGGGACATTTCTGTATTTTAAAAGATATTTCCTTCTTTAGAAGCTTGCCAACCCCTAGCAGAAAAAAGGTAAATATCTCAATTTGCTTACTGATGACTTACAATTTTCTGGTTCCAAGTGTCTGATATGTCGTATAAGAAATAGTTTTTCCATAATGCAGAATTATTCGTAAAACTTTCATTTTCCGGAAACGTGAAACCAATAAAACTACGCCCCTGCTTTCATTTTATGCACTGCACTTTTCTTCTCCTTTGCACGCTTTTCGCAGTATTAACACATGGATTGTCGTATTTTTTCCACTTCGCATTGTCTCTCCGTAATGCAGGCAATCAATACATTGCTCAAAGTACAAGTTTTTTCAATTGTGTGGAATTAAAGTAATTATTCTGTTATGACCACGCAACATCGCGCATATAACGAAATACAACGATACAACAACATTCAAAGAAATCTTGACACATAAGCATACACAAGCAACGGCGTTGTTGAAACAGATTAAAAAAAGAGATAATTTTGAAAAGTACATTCCATTGTGGAACAAGCACACAAGGCGCGACGTCAATATAGAGCCGCTACGTGGAAGGTTTCTGCGCCTGTGTCCCGCCGTCCTTTGCGCCTTCAGCACCAACCGCATTCAGGTAGGCCGGGAGGGGCGCGCGGGGAAGGGCGTGAAAAGAGCACATCGACGGGGACGATACTGACAGCTGCGCCAGACAATCTTTCCATGGCTTGTCAAATTTGGAGGAATGTTGTGACGTATCGGCAAAGAAAAGAGTCAATGTTTGCCTCTGGCCGGCTGTCTCAGAAGGAGGCTCCTCGTTGCGGCATCCCCGGTTCGCAACGTTCTTTGAGCGTCCACTGCAAATATTTCACCAACAACCGCACCCGTGCAGGCCCGTTTCCCCTCGCCCGTCACCCCCTCCCCCCCCGCCTTCCAGCCATCGTGCGCTCGGAAGCGCGCCTTTGAAGCTCCAAGGTGGCAAAGGTGTACTCCATGTCGCAGTGCGCGGACATTCCGAATTCTTTCTTTGAAGATCCTTCGAAGCGAGGGAAGAAATTTATCTCAATTCTGGGTCGCGGCGTTCCCGAGAAATTGCTTCGAGGCGATGCACAGACGGAGCTCTACATGGAAAGGACAGAAAATAATATGCTTCATCGCCTGTCCCTACGTAATTTAGACCTCCAATTTTACTTGTGTATCGAGCGAATTCTCATTTCTACATTCGCTACACGTAATACACAAATGTAATAAAGAAATGATCATAATAATACATTGATACTGATAGTTTCTTGTTCGCAGAAATTTAGAAACTTTATTACCATCATTATCATCTCCTTCCCATTCCCTCTTGAATTCGGGAAATAAAAAATGCCATAGTATTGTCTTATCATGAGAGACAATTCTTTTTCATTTCAAGAATTTGCGACTCACTCATTTTGTCAATGAAAACAAGCCTCAATAATAAAAGATTTTAAAGAGACGGAACTAATTCTAAATCTTCTAAAATCCGAATTCAACTTTTTAAATTCTCCAATCTCTCAAATCCTTACTTGTTTATTTAGTAATTTTGAATAATTTTGTATATGGACGAAACTTGACAATACGAAATAACTATAAACGAATCTCTAAATTTCAAGATACGTTTCACTGAAAAATTGTATCTTCATGGTTCATAAATAAAAATAAAGGATACATGTTACATGAAGGGAAATTTTTCCGACAGCTTTCGATGACACTATGAAACTAGCTCACGATGACACTACAAAATGAAAAGGAATTATTTTTTTCACGTTTATCGCAAAACTTAAAAAAATAAATTTTGTTTATTAATTTTTTTAATTCTTTGTTTGGCGTCCAACAAGAAGAAATCAACATTGTTCGTAACATTGTTCTTATTTGTCACGGGTGTCAACACAGAAGTAGATGCAAGCTCCATTGGTATTCTTATGAACGAAGGATGTGGAACGCGCCGAGGAAGATGAGCCTACACCAAGGAGCTGCGAATTTCGCCTAAGGAATTACGTAAAGGTAATCTCGGAAAGATGGCCCAAGGTGCATTGAATTATATAGCATGCTGCGCTCCGCTCCGCTGGAGGAGGAAATTCGAGTAACAGACAGAGCATTTTGCTCGGACGGCTACTAAAGGTAATTCTGGCACACTGTCTTGCAGAGAAGTAATATTTAATAGGGAACTACGTTCACTTTTATATCGTACAATAGACTCTGCTTAAGAATTTTCATCGCACAAACATTTTATAGCAGGTTTTTCTTGTTTGGTAGAAAACAGCACATAGTCATCATATTTTCACAATCGCAGCTAGGATGCAATTTCATTAAGTATTTAAGGTCTTATTGCTGGAGAAATACGAATGAGTGTTATTCTAATTAATTATGTTATCTATATACCATTACAATAAATTATTCAAATAAAACAACATTATACTAAAATGTTAATTTCCTCATCTTTGTAGAAGAAGACAGGAGGGGAAAGAGGTAGACGCGATCGCAGAGGGATACTTTGGGAACAGCATACTCGAGGTAAGATCATTTTCAGTTATGTAGTAGATATTACATTTTGGTACTACAATATTATTATTATTATTATTATTATTATTATTATTATTATTGTTGTTGTTGTTGTTGTTGTTGCATTATCAGTTATTACTAAGCGAAAGTTACCAAACTTGAAGACCTGTATTGTCGGTCATCTCAATACCTCTCACTTACTTCTTTCGAATTAACTTTCAAAAATACAGAGAGAAATCAGTATTATTTTAATTGGGAGTATTGATAGTATTTAGAAATCACAGCAGACTCGCAGCTTTAGAAATTATTTTAACGTTAGATAAAGATATAGAAATCAAGACAAATTTCAAAAATTAGAATGAAAATATCCACTATTCCTTAATGTTTCCCAGACACCGCAGCAATAAAAAATATCATTAATTCGTGGAATTGATTCACTTCGCATTTCAAGTTGATATCTTCTAAAATGTTTCGACGCATTCTTGGATGATTTAAAATATTCCTTTCTTTAACAGCTGTTTTGAGATGCGAATAATTTATGAACAGCCTCAAGGTATTTATTTTTCGAAGAATATTATTTGTTTCCGTGATGGCAAAAAAGGTAAAAACGAGCAGTGGTAGCACATCTGGCTTACGCTTCTGAACCCTTGAGTAAACCTTACGGGAAATTCAATTTAAAAGGATTCAACCAGAGACAACTCGGAAAGCAAAATAGCGTGAATTCATGACACGATTACACTCGGATCTATTCTTGCGCCAAATTGAACCGAATTTAGTCACACTTCTTTTGTTTTCCGTGCAATAACAGAACTACATTAGTCACAAACCGTCTAAACAATGAATTTAAATAAATTATACTAAAATATATCAAATCAACAAAATCAACTTTCTTCTATGAAAGTTATCGTCATCTCAAGTACAATTTTGCTACATAAAGTAAGATACACATTACACACTCCTCATGTTTATTTTATCAACATTACAATGGCAGTAATATCTTGCGATTTCTTGACCTAGTGAGCAAGAATCGCTTTATTTTGGAGATTCAATTCTTTTCAGAGACTTGAGATTTCGGAGATTCAATTTATGCTATTATTTTTCTTGAACCACTATAACCCTAACGGGTCGTTGGCAAGCAAGTATATGTGTTTACTTGTACTTGTATTTTCTGGGCAATAATGAAATAAAGAATAAATAATAATTATCATTCAGCATAGTCTTTTCGGCAGTAATTAATCTGCTATTCTTTTTAATTGTACTTCAGCAAAAAAACCTTTTTGTCATAACACGAAATGCTTAAATAATTCGTATTGACATGTAGATTCTGGAGAGTAATGAGGAATTTTGAAAAGATTTTACATTACGCATTCTTAAGAAATAGATTATTATATAGACCTGTGCCGAAATTCCGAAACAAGGGTAACCATTATAATATTATTAAGCGAGGATATTAAATTGGACAGAAAATTGAACAGCCCCATATAAATTTATCGTGAAAGATTTTTTATCTTTCTCCTTTAATTTAATTTCACATAGACGTTGCGCTTCGGCACGTTTCTGACCATCCGTTCTATAGCATGGAAGGCCCAAACGAACTAAATCTCCAAAAAATATGACAGTTCTAACCATCTGTGTGGTCAAAACCCCCAAAATATTAACTTTACTTTTTGTATTTTGGCCGGCTTTTGGGGATTTGGGCACAGTGTGTGGGGATCTGCACGGGAGAGCGAGGGGAGGCGGGACGGAACGCAAGTCGGGCGCGTCGGGGCAGAACGCGTCGGCGTTAGACGTGTCGTGGCAGAGCGGGACTGTACGCGGCATGGCAGGATACATTTGGAAGGGAAAGCTTGGAGAGGAGCGTGGCGGGGAGGTCGTGACATGGCGGACGTTACGGGGAGGACGTGGGGAATGATGTGGCGGGATGGCGTGGCGGAGAGGACCTGGCGAAGATGAAATGGAGGGGAAGAAGTGGTGGGGAGGTTGTGGCGGGGGGATGTGGTTGGGAGGAGGTTGCGGAGAGGACGTGGCGGAGAGGACGTGGCGGAATAGACGTGGCGGGGAGAACGTGGCGGGGAGGACGTGGCGGGAGGACGTAGCGGGGATGATGTGGCGGGGATGACGTGGTGGGGAGGACGTGGCGGGGATGACGTGGTGTGGATGACGTGGCGGGGAGGACGTGGGGGGTGAGAACGTGGCGGGGATGGCTTGGCGGGGATGACGTGGAGGGGAGGGCGTGGAGGGGAGGACGTGGCGGGGATGACGTGGCGGGGAGGACGGGGAGACTAGGTGGGTGGGGCAAGTCATGGCGGGTGAGGACTGAGGCAGAGCGGGAACGGTGTTTGGCGTAGGGCGGGCTGCGTGCAACGCGACCAGTGTCACTGGGCAGTCGCCAGATTCACTGTTCGCTTTATGGCCCTCGCACACAGGAAATGCCCTTGGATTCTCATTTACTTCATCCGACGATATTCGTTTCAACACGTGCGAAACGCAAACTCGTAAAAATATGATTTTCGCCGAAGCCATGTCGCCCCTTTCAGGCAATAAGCAGGGGCATTGCGTAAAGTTTTTACAAATATCGACAGAAAATACGAATGCTGTTACGTGATCATAAATTTTCAAATGCGCTCTGATTTATTGATAACAAGAGCAATTTTCCCACCAAAAGTAATTGAAAATTATCCGTGGGTAAGTGCCTGAGTATGGTACGATGTTACCGAGAATATCAAATTATCGGATATAACGGACGTTAGCTCCCAAGCCCCGCCCCCTTTCAAAGAGAGAGCTGTCGAACAAATTTTAGTTAAAATCGACTCAGAAGCAAGTTATAAGGGACACTCGTCGGCGCCACCCACGCCCACACTCGGCTGCCCTGTAGACCGTATGCCCACGTTGCCATGGGAACCGAGGCTGAAAAAAGGAAACTCACCCCGCATCCCTCCTCGAGGCTGCTTCTCTCATATATACCACGCGCCACAACTTAATTAATCTGTTGTCGGTTTGGAGAGCGGTACCTGGCGCTTTGTTCGTAACTCGGAGGGGAGATAGTGAGGAGATGGGGAGGAGCATGATACGGCGGTAGGTGGAGGCCGGAGGTTCGCTCTCCCTGCGCCGGCCACCTGTCCGCCCCCACCCAACCCCCCACCCCTCCCCACCCCGCCCCTGCCCGCCCCGCCTGCCGCCTCGTAGGGTTCTCGAAATACGCGGCGAAGGTACCTCGTAACAGCTCAGCCTCCAAGCGGTGGCGTTCGCTTAATCGCGGTACTCCAGTCATACCGCCGATCCCCAGGAAGAGCCTGCTGGCTGGGGAGACTACCCTGGCCATCATATCGGTTATTCCGAAGAGGTATTAAAGTGGTTCCAGAGCCCGTTTACTGAAGCCCCAGTGGTGAGCGCAGGTCATATTTGGTTTGAAATGGAGGAAGGTAACAGGGAGAAAAGTATCCACAAATCAACAAGCCATAAAGCGAATTAAATTACGTGGTAGTGAGTGAATTATGAAACTTCAAAGTATTATTGCCCTGGTATATTCTTCACACATTTGCATAAGATTATAAAGTAGATGAGATCTTTCTAAGTGTTCCCAAATACTCATAAGATCCTCTTCTGCATGTTTCTGACATGGAATTAGATTCTAAATAAAGAAAAATTCTTATATTTATTCCAACTTTCAAAGTTGATCAGGCATTGAAGTTTCATTTACAGGAGCGATACTTAATCTTCTACTTCCATTATAAAGGTTTAAGTTCCTTTAATTATGTTTCTCTACATTAAAAAGAAAACTGCAAATCGCAGATGGTTTTGAGTTATAAAAGTCGTATTTTATTTAAGGTTATTTCTTTAAGTTTATTGTATCTGATAGTTCAAGTCTTGTTTATTAACAAATTTTACTAATTTTTGTGAGACAAATCATAATTTGTTTGAAAGAAATCCTAATAAAACTGGTTTTGTTCTAACGAACCGTTTCCTTCTCCGCAATATGAACTAACGCGACCGTCAGGTTATAGTTAGAAGATAGTTTTATTCTTCAATCATTATAAGAAGTGCTTGAGTGCAATAAAATACGCATATCATAAGATATGGCTCACATATGCATTATAAATAAACGCATCCAAAAATACAAAAAGAATAATAATATTTTTTTAAAATATTGAATAGAGAACAAATTTTAAGAAATCTCACTGATACAATTTATGAGATAATGCATTTTCTTTTCCGAATAACAATGAGAGTATACCAATAAAAGTTAGAGAATTTTGTTCACATTATAAAATCCAATTCAGTTTTCTAAATGCAAATTCTACTTAAAATGAAGAAACTGAAAATTTCAGTATTTAGTAATTGTTACCTTTTGTGCAGAATTAGATTACATTATTCTGGGAAGATCAGACACGTAAGTAAGAACACGGGTGAGTGAGAACAAGATGCGATAACACTTCCGTCAATGTTTTACTGAAGCAGTAAAGAAAGACGAAAAAAAGAAAATTGCGTGCATGAAATAATGCATTTTTATTTTTCTACAGACGCCTCCACCGATGCAATACAAGAATTCAAATATATTTTGCCAGTTCTCTCACTTCTATAAATCTTTAATTGGTGCTCTACCATACGGTGAAATTATCTCCTTTTACAAATCTCAATAGAACGGTAATTGTCTACGTGACAATGTTGACCGGAGCTGCTTGATATGCTGTATTGCTTTAGACAATGGGCTTGCGTATCAATACACCATATTTTAAGTTTTAGTATTAAATGTCAAGAGCATTGTGTTTGAAGGTCTCTAATGGGATGGCTCATGGGAATCAAAAGAGAAACGAAAGACAACTGCTGCACATAAATCAGGCACACCACATTCACTGTTTCATGGCTTAATGGCAATAAAATGATCTGGGACTCTCATTTACGTTACTGGGAAATCCATGACACAAGTAACAAAATTGTCCCTCGTAAATCAGACTTTTACAGCCGATTGATTAAAAAGTTGGTCATGTAATCCTGCAAATGAGAAGGTAGTTGTATTGCAATTTTTACTTCACAACGCTGTTATACGAGAAGTACAGAAGTCATAGTGGAGTAGAACAACAGAGACCGAAAATTTTGCACCAGAGAATCCTCAAAATTGATCGGCAACTGCAGGCGTGAGTTTGAATACAAATCGGATAGAAAATTTTGTCTCGTAAATTAAATATCCCTCTGAAATGCAATGAAAATAATACAATTTTAAATAGTTTGTGTATTTTTAGTAGTACCAATTGAGTTACTGGTTCATAGAAACGTTATTTATAGAGAATATGGAAATATACTTGGGGTAGAAAGTGGAAGGCGAATCGAAATATCACTAGAAACCTATAAAACATTTATAATATTTTGGTTTCAGTTTTGAACAGTGCACTCATCTGTGAGAAGCAAGTAAATATTCATGCTCGAATGTTCTTGAAGTAACGTGATAATTCTCCGCTAGGTAAAATCCACAATTGATTTGATTTTCGACTCTGTAAGCAAAAGTATTATCTTCTGTATAGTTTTGTTGAATTTGCTAATAAGAATTTACACTTCTTTTGTCAAATACTCGGCAAAGAATATAAAAACAGAAAAGGGAGGTGTTAGGACGAATAATTTACATGATTTTGGTTAGATCATTGCTTTCTATGGACTTTATTAGTCTACCGGAATTATGTCACTGAAAGTGAACTTCCGGAATATTGTTTATTACTGATCATTTCGAACACACCACATATCCGACTAAGAACGTGTACGATTATCTTTTATTACGATTACATACGAGTACTTTACTCTATCTGGAAGGTTTTCCATTCAGTTATGGGAAAAAAGGAGGTGTAAATTGTTTACATTCTTTCTGAGAATGGTGAAAGAGTGGTTGCTGGGTTGTTTTGGCAAATGTTTCTAGCATGCAACTGATGCTCCCTTTCATACCAAAGATGTTCACTAAGGTTCACATCCTGGCTTTCAGCAGGTAAATTCAGCAATTTGATCTGATTGTCTTTGAACCACGATACTATGGTCCTGTTTTCTGAAGAGGAGTAGTATTATACTATTACAGAAATGGTTTCATATAAAATAGTTGCTACAATTTGGAAAGCAATTTCTTGTCTAAAAGCGTTTCATAAACACTTGCATTCACGGTGCTATCGATCTAAAATAATCGTCTCAGTCCAGAAGAAAACAGCCTGAAATCATCATTTCACTACCACCGAATTTCCCTGACACCTCATCACACTCAGACAAATACCGTATCCCAGATATCAGTTTGGTCTATACATGCTTATGTATGCCACAAATGGGTCACGGGCCGCGCACGATCTTTCCTTCATCTAGCACTATCCTCACGCCTCACACACACGCACACTACACTACCACACATGCCACCGGGAGACCGGTCGGAAACTTAGAGCTTATCCCGGCTGGGGCGGTGCCCTGCTGGTGGGAGATACCTGGTAGGGAAATTCCCGCTAGCCGACGGTATGTCGGCGCCGAATCTCGCCATACAGCGAGGCAAGACCACCTCCAGAACAAAAACATGGACTTCACTTACAACGTCAACAAAGTTACAATATCAACAAAGTGTAGCACACTTTTACTTTCCAGAAAGTGCTTTTTATGGAAGAAGCGTAGCTCTGTTTATCGCAGAATTTTCAAAGTATTTCTTCCGTAGTCGATAACGGCGGGGCGGGGTTTGACGTACTACGACTAGAATGTCTTTATAGAGATGCTTGTGTGTGACGATGGTAATTCGCCCGAAAAGATGCAGGAACCAGTGATGTCTCCACTCGAAAAGTCAGTTCCCCCTCTGCACAGATGCCGCACTCTCACTTCAATTTCTGCCGCTGCATTGGGAGCCGCACCCGTCGGCTCCTTCCGGAGCGCGCGGGCCGCTTTCAGCTTTGTGTTTCGGGGCCTCCGCCTGAGAGGCGCGCGGCCAACAGCGCGAGACGCGCCCCGCGCCAGCCCGCGCAGCTCAACGCGCCCCGCGCCGCGCCTCTAAGTGTGAATCAATCTTCAAAGCGCCAGTTCATTCACGATGATAATTTCGGGCTTATTGATCCATGCCGCTCGCAGCGGGCCTGCAATCTCGGAATTGCCGGCGACGACGCGTGTATCGGGAGGGATTTTCGGTGCTCGCAGCCCCCCCCCCCCGCTCCCGGTTCCCACCTCCTCCGCCCACTCGTCTATGGCCCGCTGCGCGCGTTCCCGCTTCGCACGCACGCTCCACTTTTAATATCGCGACATAAAAGGAAAGGTCTTCGCGGCACGGAAGCAGCGCCGCGCCACGCCGCCCCGCCCCGCCCCGCCCCTCCCCGCCCCGCCTCCGTCCCGCGCCGACACCCGCAGCCGGCCTTTCCGCCACCCGCAGCCACCGAGCGCGCGCCTTCCCTCGAACACCTCACTGCGATATGTTTCGTTATTAATTGGACGCAATCAATCACCGCCACGGAGGTGACTGGCACAGCACCGCATGTTGCCTGTCAAGAGCTAGCTCTGACAATATGGCGGCCTTACAGGCGTTCCCCTGGCAACCCTTGCCTCTCAGCTCTTGTTAAGAGGTCACGGCTCCGAGCCCACGCAACGAAAACAGTAGGCCATGTAAACCGAGTGGCGCGAGGCGCGGCGCGTTGCGCGGCGGCGGGGCGAGGGAGGGCGGGGGAGGGCGGGCGGCAGCGAGAGGGTAGGCGGCGAGTGGCACGGCGGGGACAGGAGCGGGGGCGGGGGCGGCGGCGGGGGCGGCGGCGGGGGCGGCGGCGGGGGCGGCGGCGGGGGCGGCGGCGGGGGCGGCGGCGGGGGTGGCGCGCGCCGGAGACTCGCGAAGCGCCAAGCGACGTACCCTGAATACTCCAAGCCTTCCGACTAAGGCTCTTCGGCGCATATTGCTGCCGCCTAGTCGATACCGTACGTCACACAAATTCCCTGGGTGCAGCGCCGACACTCCCTCGTCCTTCCGTCCCGCGCCCGCCCCGCCCCCACGCCCCCCACGCCCCCCGCGCCCCCCGCACACCCCTCGCGCCGCTCGCGCGACTACTGGCGCATAGTAATGCCTCCGTGTAAAATCCACGTACATTAATCGAGCCGTATGTGCACGCAGATGTAACAGAAGCTCTTTACGAAAATTAGAGGTTGTTTAGATTGAGAAGGGAAAAAAATCGTTACAGAAATTTATTTTCGCTCCAATATTAGTAATAATGTGTCTAAATAAGAAACCCGTTATATATACCGTGTACGGCAGTACCGTGGCCTAAATCGTAACAGTTTGATAAGTTATATTTCAACGTATGTTCACCCACATATTTTTCATTCTAAGTTTTTAAATGTTTATTATACAAGTACTTCTTTTGAGAAAATATACCTCGCTTCCTACGAATTTTATTACATTTCGTGCCGCAAAACATTTTTATAAATGGTAAACAGGTATTTCATATCATTTCTGATTATTCAGATTAACAAGCCACAATAATGTAGTTATATATTAATCAAATTCTTTTAGAGATTGCGCTGAAATTTACAAAAACGCACTAAATGCTTTTCTCGTCATATAAACTCATAATGCCATATAAAACAATCATATGAAAATACACAAAAGCAAAATGCTTATTAGTGTTCATAATATACAAAGTGTAACATCTCATATGAAGAGCTTACAAAAATTACGCGATATTAATTGAGAAAGTATAATTTATTTCACAATGATCGATCAGTAATCAGATTTACAGAATGTGAGATATATGTTCCCGTTTAAAATATATGAATACATTTAATATTAAAAACATTATTGAAACAAATTGCGAATGCTTAATTTTTGAAAGGAGAATTACATATTTTCTAATTTTGGAATCCATAGCGAGAATTTTCATTATTTCTAATTTACATCAGTTTTATTTATTTTGCCGTTTCATTTAGGTTCCACGTACTTAAAGTGATCATGTTGGTTACCAATAACAACGCAAACAATTCATTACTAGTGTGGCCTGTATCCTTCATTACAAACTGCACATTTTCCCCTAGAGCAATAAATCCAACTTAATCCAATTAGTGGCCTGTACCGAGTATAAAGAGACAAAGCAAATTGGTAAGCCAAGATGATCCGCTCCTCAGCTTCCGCAGACCCAGTTCCAATTTTCAAATGAAAGAATGAAAAACTGAAACAAAGTGGTAAAGAGAGAATTTAAAAAATAACATGGGAATTGCTTAATTGAAATAATTGAGTTATATTTTGAAATAAAAAGTACTTCTTCATCGCATGACGCATTGTGAACATTATATTTAATTACAGTAGTGGAATCTTGAACATATATATCTCAAAACGACATCGGTCCTCAGATTATTATTTCGAGCTTAGAAGAATGTTAGTTCATCTTAAAAACTATTGGAAGAATAGTGCGTTTTTCTTGTATTCCATTCTTCCCATACCCATTATTTACTAGTTTTACCTTTCGCATATTGTGATCCCTCATTTTCCAATAATACCGAGGCAATGATTTATTTTGCTTCATAACCACGAAAATATTAAAATAATTGACATCATGAACATAATTATGATATATACATCTCTTTCATACAATATTATAAGTAATATAAATCTAATTACATCTGTCACACTCGGCTTCTCCTTAAGAAACGAAGCGAGCCATATCTGTCCGTAGACGCTCCGGAGGAAAGCATTCGAATCGAGGAAAAGGTCAACGTGCAAATGAGGACGAAGTGTGTTTCCGAGAAACAATAGCGCCCTGCTGAGAATGTGCGAGAACGTGTCCCTCGCCATCAGGGGCGCGAAGAGCATCCTCCGGAAAACACAAACAAAAGTGCGCGCACGAGAGGCCCCAGTCCCGCCCAAACTCCACCGCGACGCCCTAATGAACGACGGCAGCGGGCGACGGCCACGGCGGGCGCGGGGCGGGGCGGGGCGGGTGGCGGGGGCGGAGGCGGGAAGCGTGAGGACGGGGCGGAGCGCTGAAAAGCCTGCGCGCCTGGCCCCGCTGCCGCAGCCGTCCCCATGACGCCTCGCCTGCCTCGCAGTCGCCCCTATGGCGCCGCCGCCGTCCCTTCGAACCCCTCGTCGCGTCCTCCCCCGCCCTGCCCCGCCCCCGCCCCGCCCGCTCACTGCATGCCTCACAGCGCCGCGGCGACTGCGCCCCGCGACACCGCCGCTTCCGACGCATGCCTCGCCCACCTCTCCCACCGCCCCCGCCAGCCTTCGTCGTCGGCTGCGACCCCACTGTGCCGTCCGCTGCCCTTCCCCGCATCGCCTTCCTCTCCGCCCCCGCCCCCCTCCCCCCGCAGCTGCCGCGCCCTCGCTCGCCCCCGCGCGACGCGTCTGCTCCCAAGTGCGTGAGGAGCAGAAGCCGACGCCGACGCCGACGCCGCGCCGGGAGGGTTAAAACATTACTGCGCGAGCTGAGCGCGGGCATCAAATTACATCTGAATTACGGCTCCCTCACACACGCGCATCCGCCTTCGCAGCGACGAATTTCCGCGCGATGTTGCGATTGAAAAAAGTACGAAGAGAGTTTTATCGTTGAAGGGCTACCGATGATCAAGCGAAATCTCGTTTCCGTTGTTAGCATACACGCTCACTCAAAAGTGTGAGTTTGTAGCTCGACTCCAACGAAGTTCTTAAATCTCACGTATTCGAATGAACACATGCGCTGTTGCCATTAAGTGGACAACTGGAACGATATAGGAAACGTAACTGAAAACGGATTAGTTTCTTGAATGAAATGATTGATTATGATTTTCTGACACTTTTCATCGTATTTTCCTAATGTCTATTTCTCCAAAAAAGTGTCCCTACTTAATTTTTGCTAATTCAGCTTTCTGAACAGTTTATTTCTAATGTTCTATTACACTAAAATTCACATTTCCTGCTAGTTTTAACTCTCTTCTTTCAGAACGTAAGAAGAGAAAGTATTGTAATCTTAAAGTATGGAAAAAGCAGATTTCATCAGAAATACTCTTATTACCGGGCCCTGTTAACGAAAAAGAGGATAAATCTTTTTCCTATATATAGTAAACTACTTCCTCTAACACGTTCTGCAGTAAGTATCCCTATTTTGCGTGTCCTTGATATAGAAAAATCGATTGACGTCAAAGGATCCGTTCGCCCGTCCGTCCGTCTATCTGTAGCCAAGGCTAGCTTCTAAACATTTCAGGCAATTTTCTCCAAAATTGATATTTCCCAATGCACTTGAACTAACTCGAGATTGCGAGGTTGAAACGGATATTTTGATTTGGTGGGGCGTACTTCACATAAAGACTCAATATTTTACCAAATTTTGCCATAAAGGCCGCAAATTTTTTAAATGAACTTCGTACTTAGATAGTGTAAAAAACTCTTTAAAATAGCAGGGGTCTCCTTTTCCTTGCAATCTCTGATTTTCAGAATATTGCAAAAGTTATTTTTTTCGGCATCTTCCTATAAATAATCCAACTGTATTAATTGTTTTCCTTAATGAAATTTGTTGTTCAAAACTAGATCTTGAAATAAAGAAGGTAAATTAAAAAAAGATTAGTTTTCGCGTAATTTTGCGAGAAATTTTGGTAATTTTTAAACAATAATTTTTTTAATTTTTCGATTTTTTCTCTAAATGTTCTCATATGTATGAAATGTGACGTGCTGATATATTTATACAGTAAATTTGCCCGACTATTATATCTCGATACACCACATAGACACAATGTTACCATACAGAAAAGTCAACCATTTACGAATCAAGAAGGTCATTATTTATCAAATGAAATTCCTATTTACTTTCTAAAAAAATAACTATCTTCACGAGAATCTATGTTAAACAAATGAAAAATATATTAACTATTTTTCTCTAAATTAATGAAAATTTAACAAAAAACAAACAAGACATATTAAATTTACATAAAATTTACCCACCCCATTGAAAGGCCTTTATCTTGCTTTACATAAACCAAATAATACCATACCGTTTACAGTAGTGTCTTCTTCTCTCTTATTTTAATTATTAATTCGGTTAAATAATCAAGTATGATATTTAAATTGCCTGGTCAGTATTCCATTACACAAACTACGTTAAAAAAGCAGTTCTGGTCCTACTTTCGGTGAACACTATTCGAAAAGCGCAAAACAAATAATATTGAGAAAGTACAATACTGAAGATAGATTTTTATCTTAATTTTTGTTCTAAATAATATCGTTAAATAAACCTTGTCTTTTTTTAAAAAAAAGAGTAGTTTTCACGTAATTTCTGCTTTAAGTTAATGCAATTTAAACAAAAATCTAAAAACGGCTCCTTGAACAGAGTAAAAGGCGCTTTAAAAATATCATAGGTCTAATTTTGTGTAGGACTTTTGAATTTTCGAAAATCGCAAAAGTTAGAAATAATGCGAGAAAATACGTGATGTTGTAGCATCACTAGTTTTCTAATGTATTTCATCGTAAATTAATTTCAAATGCCCTATTTCCAAGTTTTAAAAAGAACGTAAAAACAGCGCTTACTGACTACGAGAAGCGAAAGGATTATTTCCGTTTGGATCTTGCTGAAACTAGTGAAATATTACACGTTCATGCTCTCAAGATTCCAGCATTTTGTATTGTATTCCTTTACGTTACGAATAGGAAGGAAGCGTTTAGTCACAACGCCAGCATCTAAAAAAAGCGCCCACATTAATCGTTTGTGCTAATGGGCCACGTGCGCTACGTAGAGCGCTCTCAACACTGGTCAGTTTTGTCATTTCCTCAGACAATTTCGCCTTCTAAGCTCGTTATCTGCTGCCAGTTGTGGAGGACTGAGCCGCCATTCGCAGCGCGTCTCCCCTTCCACGAGCTGTTTGCTCGAGATAAGCGCTCTTCGAAGAACCCCGTCAAGATTTTATTATGAAGCTCTTCTCAATGAACGACTCGGGCTGCTAGTCTTTCGCCAAAGTGCTTCTACGCCGACATTCGGGTGTATTTATCAATACGCGGTAGTACAATACATGTACACACACGAATTGTACAAACATGTGCTACACATATTTGTTTCGAAAAAACTCCACTAAAATGCAAAATGTTTGATTGGCACAGAAATTCAAATCCTAGAACAATTTCTTCGAGATGCGGAACATTCACAGAAAATTATTAGTGTTAGAATTTATTTCATGACATGTACTGATTTTTATTTCATAGTGCATACTTCTCTTAACTGATTTTTATTTTATAGTGTAATGTTCAAAATGCAAACATTCTGGATCAAATCCTTTCTGTAGTTTGCATACGAAGTTTCTCTCTTCGTTAGTTATCACAAAAACAAGGCCAGCAATCTGCTGTAATCACGGGATATACAATTTCATTTTAATTGGGACTGTAAGATAAGGCAAATGAAAGGCCATCCTGAACAGGCTTACTGGAGTAGGAGGTCGTGAAGTTAAGTTTTCACAATTACCGGACTGTCGGCAGTTTTGCAGTAATAATTATGGAAAAATAAAAGCAATGGGGAAGTCGACCGCTCTTCATACTTTCAGCTAAATGCGCCTGAAATGTTCAATTTTGTAGGTTTTTTCTCCTGGTAGGAAAAAATTGTCATCTTTCTCCACAATTTTGCAGCTGTAAGGTAGTACAGAGCAGCATGAACGAAAAAGTATTTCCCTAAAATCAAAGACGAACTAGCATTTGTATTCTAAATATCACTTGAATATTAAGCCATACCTATAATTGGGATAACAGACACGCACCGAAAAAACAATAGTGATTCAACACCTCTAGAGTTAATTAAATGCAAAATTAACATATGCTGGAGCTAAAATGTCGAAATTCTATGATAATAGAAAAAATACCATATTTTATTAATTTCAAATTATGAATTTACATACAGTACAATATAAACAATGATCATAAAACATTCATTAAATACGCGTTGTAACATGACCATACACACATAAATAAACTCCTACAAGAAAAATCGGAAATATTACATAAAATTTATTTATGCAGTTTTTTGCGAGTTTCTACAAAATTTAAAACTCGATTAAAGTAACTTTGAAAGTTTTCCCTAAGTTTTTTTGCGAAAACATATCTTTGGCCCGGAAGTACGATTGCTTAATTACCAAAATTTTCATTTGACGGGAAGCGGGAAAAAAGATCCACATTTTGTAAAGATCCAGTTAAATTAAATTTGTCAATGCAATAAAGTCTATGCACCATAAACACGTATGTTTTCACTATAAGGTACTCAAAAGCATTCTAAGAATTCGTTTTTTCTTCCAACTTTTCCTAATGAAAAAAAAAGGGTTTTAGTTTTTTGGGGGTAAGCAATAACACAAAATTGCATTTATTTGGTTGTTAATATGCTCTCTCAGAGTAATGGCGCACGTGATTACGTCATAAATCTTACTTACGCAAATAATTCAACGGGCACGAAGCTTCACTCGCCATGTTAATCTGATACGACATTTGTACGAAGTATTGTACAACAAGAAACAGATTATATTTTTTCCATTAAAGAAACTACCATTTCACTTCCCAAATCATAATTTCATTTAGATGTTGTAGTAGAGGTGATAAGTTATTCTAAATTCACAAACAGATTGTCTTTATAAATAATCACCATGTTTTGAGTATATTTCAATACAACCACAATGTTACATATTCTCCGAAACCCAGCAAATAATGTTGTAGCGAATAGCCCACGGACTGTAACTTCGCACATAAGCCCGCTCATGTAATCTGATTCAGGTGAAACGATTTATTTGATCGGACTTGTCAGAATAAAAAATAACAAATCTTTAGTTTAGTTTATATTGGATAGTTGAACATTCCGCTTAGTACAAAAGAATTGAATAAATTGTCACCCCAAAGGATTTAGCTTCCTCGGGGATGTGTTCACATCAGCGAAGAGCACAGCACATTCGTAAACTACTGATGCTGAAAGAGCACGAACTTTCTCGCATTATTTGTAACTGCTACGCCATATTACACTGCTACACGAACCTGCAAAAGTGTTTCTAACCAGCAAAATTTCCTCTCCGTGCTGGGAACCGAACTCAAAACATATAGCAGTAACACGTCGGCCACGTTACACTTGCAGCAACCTCACTGCTAAATTCAACCTTACCGGCACTTACAAACAGTTGAATTCGAATTTGCAATTTTCGAAAATTGAGAGATTTGTTATTACACTATTTCAAGCTCTAGTTTTAAACAACATATTTTATTAAGATAAAACCTCTATCACCTATATTGTGTTTTACCAAGTTAACATTTTGTTTGTCGTTTTGGAAAATATAGTGACTTCGCCGAAAATGGAACATGCACCAATATTTAACTGTCCTTTGATTCGAACGCGAAAAAAATAAGGACAATTTTGAGCCGTTTTGGAACAAGTAATTGTTTAAAAATTGCGATAACAAACATATTTTCGAAAAGTTGTATGATCTTATTTCCAGATCTATCATTGCGCAACACATTTCATTAAGAAAAAAATAAGGATTCTAACGAAAATGAGACCTGCTCCATTTTCAAGAGTTCTTTACACTATCCGAGGAGTTTAATTAAAAAAAATAGGAGTCATTTTTGAGAAAAAAATTGAAATTGTTGTTGAGGCTTCATGTAAAGTACCCCCAAAAATCAAAATATGCCTCCTATATTTGAACTCGCGGGGCATCGAATTCGTTCAAATCTATCGGAGTTTTGCTGCAGAATTACAATACTTTCTCTTTACAACGTACGTAGAAAGGCGAGAAAGAAACATTAAATTACTTTGCCGTTTCTTTGTTTGTTGTAAGGCGAGAAAGAAAAAAATTGTGGAGACAAAATCTTGGAATGAGTAAACTCAAGAGTGGGTTGAGATGATTTAAAATTATAAATTAACTTTCACTTTAAATGAGAAAGAATTGATACCAGATTTCATTTAAATCAACGTAGCAAAATTATGTTAAAATTTTCAGGTTATTCTCTCGATTCAAGGAAACGAAATTAAGAATGATGACACCCATAATAAGTATAATGAAGTTTAATAGCTCATGATCAAATATCATGTTCTGATAAATGTGCTGATGTAAACAAAGTTTCCAGAGACATGCATAAAGTATGTAATGAACAATTAGTAGACATAATTGAGACCATGTATATAATACGTAATGAGTGTGTGGAGGTCGTAAAGAAACTGCATGGTATTATAGTGTTGCGAGCACTTTGAGCAAATGGTTAACTCGAGGCTTCAATTAACTTTGTAAATTCGTGCTGTTTTGTAGGCTTTAGACTCCTCTCGTTCTTTGCTAATTTGACGCGACCTGAAACCGATGCCGCGTTGGAAGACTGTTCAGGCCGAGCGTGGCGCCATCACGCAGATGGGAACACGCCCAGCCTTCACGTTGTTCCGGCGGGCAGCAGGGCTGCGCGGGGCGGAGCGGAGTGGTGTGGAGCGGGGAGGCGCGGAGCGGAGCGGCATGAGGCTCCTGCCATCGCCGGCCGACCGCGAGAGCTGCGGCGCAAGAGGGGAAACGGCCCCAAAACACGGCAGCGGGGGCGGGAGCGGATTATTTGAGGAGAGGCCGTAGGCTGTTCGGTAGATTGGGCGCTGGTTTGCGGCTGTGCGTCGCTGCTGCCGGTGCCCCCGCAGCCGTCATGGGCGCTCGGCGGCCACCCACAGGCTTGCAATGCGCCGGCACTCAATGCCACTCGGGGCAGAGCGCCCCTGCTCATCACGGCCAGAATTACCAACACATCCTTTCCTCTCCTGTGGACGAACTCGTCTAATCTATCTGGCATGTTTTATTGTTGCCTACCGCGAAGTATATAGACCGCGGAGAAATCATCCTATACAAAATGTTTACGGTCATTCAGTATGACTAAAATTAGCGGTATGCAAAATATTATATTCTAGAAAATTAATGGACAATAACGATGCGCCTGATAACATATTTTTTGGAACACATGGCGTTGTTGCATGTCAACAATGTTTATAAATGTATTTACTTGTATGTATAAACTAGTTTAATTTATCTATCAACTTTTATTGTTGCCTACCGCGAAGAAAAGCAACGGAGCAATCGTACGGTTAAACGTTTTTGCGGTCATGTGTCTTTGAAGTCTACAGTATGCAAAAATTTAACATCTTCATAGAAAATTGATGGGCTGCAACTACGTAAAACATATTTTGTAGCAAAATAGAGAGAGAGAGAGAGAGAGAGAGAGAGAGAGAGAGAGAGAGAGAGAGAGAGAGAGAGACAGAGAGAGACAGAGAGAGAGAGTTTGTTTTTCCTTCAAAAATATTTGTTGTATTCAGTTACAGTGCTCAGAATGGATTGCCAAGTGGTTCTTCTGCAAATAAAGTGTATTATCGAAACAGTCTCTGAAACCTCATTTACAAAATACTTTTGGTGATTGTGAATGTCTAAATGAGTAAGGCCAGTGTATACAATAACAATGTAATACTGTACTACTAGAATGTATCAATGCAAACAATTATGTTATTTTAATCATCATTGTTTAGCCAGCGCT
Organism: Gryllus longicercus; assembly: GCA_038098605.1. Taxonomy (NCBI): domain Eukaryota; kingdom Metazoa; phylum Arthropoda; class Insecta; order Orthoptera; family Gryllidae; genus Gryllus; species Gryllus longicercus. Next base: position 787,146 of record JAZDUA010000159.1, on the reverse strand, counting down.
CGCGCTAATTTGTTTGCTTTCGCCTAGTGAGAGAGATGCAAAGTTGTAACATAAAAGTATTGACGGATTCCTACCTTCCGACCGTTTAGCGTTAATCAAAAAGTATCTGAGAAACAAAAAATGAAATTTACCAAGACTAGCCAATGTAATTTTATGGCTTCACCATTTCTGCGAGAGTTTGATCCAACTCTATATAACTATGTAAAATATATTTAACACAGAATAATGGAGCAAAACAACTTCTTCGGTATACTTGTATGCAGTACTCTAAGCAGAGCTGCTATGGGTTTAATGCACGATTTAATGAAAACAAACGTTTTTGTTGTTCGAGTAACCACGTTACGAAGAGGAAATTTTCCATTCCGTGGGAGTCACGACATTTCAATTCACCTTACCCGGGAAACACATGGCAAAATACTCGTGAAATTCTCTTATCTGGTCGCATGCAATTCGCAGAACGGGGAGCTTGAGGTAGCTGTGCGGTGGGGCTGCGCAGAATACGCCAGCGGCCCAGTGTGTCGCGAGAAGTGGGGGCGGGGGAGGGCGGTGCGAAACGTGACGGGTGCGGGAGGGGAAGGAAGGGGGTAAGTTGGGTGAGGTGGGACGCGCGGGGTGGAAAGGGTGGAGAGGGCGGGGCGCGGTCGTAACCCTGGCCGCGAGCCCTTTGCGTAGGCCGGCAGCATCGCTCCAATCGCCGGTGGCAGCCGCCGCCGCGCGCCGCGCCGGGGTGAACGGCCACGCGGCCGATTATTCTTTTCCATCCGCCTGCCCGCCTGCTTCCATGAACGACCCTGTTTTGGTTACCCGGCAATGCCGAGCACGACGCAAGAAACGGACGTAGCTGACGTAAATTTCTAGTGCGAGTACCCGCATTTTTTTCTTCTTTTTATCGGGGTGCCTTCCAGCTTGTCGCCAGTTCACATAACAGTTGATCCCTCTTGAGACCAATGTCAGATGACTATATGAAGCACACAATATACTTCCCGGCATTGGGTCTGCTTTTCTCGGCCATCGCAGCAATGGTTTAAGATCTATCCGATTTTCGAGATTCGCGAGAAAATTGATACCGATTTCAATCATTATTCGGGATACTACGAATTCATTTAAGTAAATGGAACTGATAGAAATTTTTAATCCCAAAACTATACCAACGACTCAGATACAGGAGCCACCACATTTTTTCAAGTGAATAATCAATAAAGGCATTCAGATTTCACGAACATATTTTATTTTATAACTGATATATGATGATAAAATATATGATTATTCATATGGGAAAAGCAATTCGCAAATTGTGTTCACAATACGAAGTCTATATTATTGCTGATAATCGATTATTAATAATCGATAATAATTGATAATTGAACATTATGAAATACAGATACAACAAAGAATGGTTACAAAACGTAGGTCTAAAACAACGAGTGTTTCTTTGCAAATTTGAACAAATATTATTGTTGTTAGATTTATAACTCTGCCGTATATTACAATACTATTAACGTTTTAGGCAACAAACAAACATGATTACAAACAATCTTATTACTTTCTTAACTGTTACTTTATTACTTTCAAACCGTTGTTTCCAGTTACAAGTGGTTCTTTCCTTAAAAAAAAAACAGAAAGAGGGAGCAGAGAATGCTACGTTTTGTTAGCGGTTATTCCAGGGAAGAAAACATGCTGCCAGATACATGCGCTCGCTACCTAAAACGACCTCGGGGTATAAAAGAGAAAGAGAAGAGAAATGTGAGCAATTAAAAGGCCAGTGCCTTTGGCTAATTCGTCGATGACAATATCGAGAAAACGTAGAAACATTGTCAAATTTACTATACATTTTCGTGACATTCAAAGCCCTTCCGAAATGAAGGGAAGTAACTTTGTGTTCAACATCAGTCGTTTCGTTCCTAAAGAAGGACTTTGTGTACACCATCAGTTGTTTCGTTCTAAAAGCAGCAAGTGCGTCACTGCCGTTAGAGATCTGAAAATGAATAATGGATACTAAAATAAAACTTTAGGTTGAGTAGAAACATATTTTTTACTTCGGACATAATACTCTTAGAATGGATTGAACAATGATATCCCTCAAGTCCTTGGCTCGAGATATGAAACACATTCCGATAGAAATATGCAAATACCCTTTCAGATAAATGTACGTACTCCAGAAAAGTGATGTAATTGCATACAAATTCTCATCATGATTATGTAATATGTAATATAGTAACTTCTTTCCTACTAACACTTCAGCCATGAGTTTAACGGAAAAGCAAATCAAAAAGAAGCGTCGAAAGGTTCGAAAAAATACATATCTTTAATTTTTCGAAAATTCAGTCGTGATATTAAAAACATTTTATGGCTACATCTACTTATTTAGATGTCGACGAGTTTCTTTTGTTTTAACAAAGTCCCAATAATCTTGTAGCTGAACTGAACAATTACCTAGTTGTAATGACTTTGACACATGAGTCATAAATTTACATAATCAATTTTATTACTTCATAATTAAATTCATTTAATATATTTAAAATAGAACATGCTTTCAAAAAGGTAATCAATTAATGAGCTCCTGTGTTCCTCCTGCTCCTATCGTTTGTAAAATTCCATTTCATTATTTAAATTGTTTAGAAAACGTTCGGAGTGGACACGCTTATTGTCTAACCGTGTATTTTAAGAATGCAAAATTTTCTAGACATTTTAGAATTTCTATTTACCTCTGTTTCTACATGATAATCTACTAACGCAATTGTGTAATTTATGTTGGACAGAAGAGAATTTAGCAAACAACCTTGTATTCTCTACTTCATTCAGATTAGGTTGGTCACTCTTAAATTAATAAGTCCTGTAATCATTTAAAAGAACTATTATTATTCGTTGTCTGCTGCCTGCCCAGGTGATTCCCAGAATCCCACTGCAATATGTCTCACCTAGAGGCAGGTCGAATTTCCTGAGCAAATTAACAATCCACTCTAATTCGCAGGGACCATTCAAATCCCCAGGATCGTGGCATGTTTCCAATTGACAAATACATTGAAACGAATTCCTCTTTCTTTCCGCCTCAAATGCAGCTCTAATTTGAATATGTGATATCAACACATCTGTTATATGATTTAACCAAACTTTGTCACTTCATTCTGTTAATCATCACTGAATAAATCATTCGCATTTTAATACTTATTTCTGATTGGGTATTCGATTATTTATATTTTTTACGATTTGAAACAGATCTTCTAAACTTTGAGTCGGAAATACTAGATAATGTAATGTATTTCAGTACAGGGAAATATTTCTCCACGTTGATGTTTTCGCAAGCATTTCTTTCAATTTGCTCAAAGTAGGTAAAAGAAAAGAATACTAATGATACGCAAGGGAATTTGTTATGGAATGTGTTAATTTGGAACATCGCGAATCGAATGGAAATTTTGTAATTAGTAGGTTATTACAACGTAATGAGAAATGGGAACTAGCAATTAGTGCCCAGCTGAAGATCAAAGACATGTGGAACTTCAAGAGGAAAATAAGCCCGCAACTCCCACAACACTCTCATATGGTTGGTTACGTTTTTCAATCGATTTGATGGCTGGTCAGGCCCTCGCTAGCTCCAAACACGCTCTAGCCACAGCGTCCCCTTTGCGCCACCAGTGTTGAGGATAATTATAGACTTCGTGTTCCACAGAAGCCATTTTCTCCATGTAGAGTTAACGGAGTATATATTACCAGGAGTTTGCCATATCTTTTCAATTTCCATCTCTCGCAAGCCGCGCCGCAACACGCCAACGTTGTTTGGTTGCGGGTACGTGGCGTGCTCGCACGGAAAGTCGCCGCTGCTACTTCTGACGTCGGCCTCCAGTTCGCCGAGTTTATAGGAACCCACTTTCGCCACCAGACGGCTGAGAGGCCAGCGGCCAGCGCCCCCGCCCCCGCCGCCGCCCTGGGCACCGGCCCGGCCACGCCTCGGCGCCGGGGCGGTTCGCAGAGCAGGGCGGGGTTGGGCGGGGGCGGGCGGGGGCGGGCGGTGGCGGGCGGGGCCGGGCTGGGCCGGGCGGAGCCGGGCGGGGCGGGGCGGGGCGGAGTGGGCGCGTGGGTGGAGGCGTGGGCGGGGGCGGCGTCCACGCGCCAGGCGCACGCTCTCCCGGCACGGACCGCCCGCGACCTCGCAGTAAAGGCGAACACGGCTGGCGCCCAGGAGATGGCCCGAGTTGCGCGTGGGGCGGCGGTATAATGTCGCTCGCAAAGGCGTCATGTCATGATCTACGGCCAGACCTCTCAAAGCTGCACTACCTACAGATGACCAACGTTTTGTCGGCTTGGGAACGACGCTCCTTTGGTTATTAGGTCATTCTTACATTTGCATAAAGAAAGCAAATTGCAAGACTACACGTTACGTGCGAAAAAAACTATGAAATCGTCTATCAAATCTGTAATATCTATTTTATACACTTTTAATTAACATAATTTTTATTGTGTTAAAAGCATGAGCACTTGATCCATCGAGATTAAATTTAAAAAAAACAGCATATTATTGCAGAAATGTACAATGATAATAAGAGAAAAAAGGAATGGCAATAATTTTCTTTTTACAAATTTGTTTTCAAATTCAACAAAAGATTATAGCCAAAAGTAAGAACAACTAGTAGTGCTACAGAGTGGCACAGACTTTCCCGTTTTAGTTTTATATTTCCTTTGGGGTCGGTTAGCTACTCGAACTTGCCATATATTCTTGCCTGCTGCCAATATCGCCGCCAAAATACATTTTTTCTTAATTTTCTCAATTTTTCAGTTTCCTAATTGTAGAGTGGAAATATTATTTTAAGATTATTAAAGAACAGCAAACACACGTCCAACATGGCAATTTTATTCTAAAAATTTGGAGCCGTTTTTAAAATACTGGCGTTTAGGCACTACTGTTAATTCGAAATTTGAAGCTCTTTTTCGCAGAACATTCTTGAGGTTTTGAAACACTCCATATGACCTCGTTTCATGTACTCACAAATACAATAGTGTTTACAAATTGCTGGAAACGCGCATTTAAACGGCGTAAGATATCTTTCAAAATATTTACATTTGAGTAATTTTTGAAAAACACAAAAAATACCCCAAAATGTACGTTAAGTACTCTTTAATATGAGTGCAATTAGCACTATCCGTTTGAAAAAATATAGAGCAGTTTTTGAGAAAAAAGGCGTTTGAGCGTTCCAGAAAATGCGAAATTTTGAGATAGTTTTCACAGAAAATGGTTTAGTTTTCGAGAAAATGCGATTGACATCATTTAAAGCACGTGTACTCATAAATACAATAATGCGAAGAAATCGCCGCTAATGTAAATATTAAAAACTTGAGAGACAAATCAAAAATATTACATTTTGTAATGATTGAAAACACTAAAGAATACAGCAATATCACGTTTATGTCATCTTGTAGACTACATTTAGCACTATCTTTACCAAGCATTTAAAGAAAAATTTTAGAGCCGTTTTCGAGAAAATATTGTTTTTGTAATTTTTTAATATTGCACGCAATATGGCGCATAAACTACTAAAATTTGTAAAAAAGGAACATGACCTTAATAAAAGAACTAAATATGGAGAACAAATTTCATTTGAAGGAAAAATCTCTATCATCAATTTTGCAGTTGTGGGAAGACGCGGAAAAAATTCAAACTTTGGAAATTTTCGAAAATTTAGAGATAACCGTGAAAATCGGACCTATGCCACCTAAATAAGTGTTTATTACTCTATTCTTACGAGAATTTTAAAGAAAAAAATTGGAGCGGTCTTTGAGAAACTTTTCAAAATGTCCGGAGGGCTTCATGTAAAGTACCCAAGTTTTAAAGAATGATTTTCAAAATATCAAAGATTCGACTCGAGCCAGATGGACAGGGGTTTCTTCAATTTGGAAAAAATCCTACGAATGGTTTAAGCGCTAGTAGTGTTCACAGACGGACAATCGGTCTCAGACGGAAAGAGGGGCGGACAGACAGACGGACAGACTGACGGACAGACTGACTGACGGACAGACTGACGGACGGACGGACAGACAGACGGACGGACGGACGGACGGACAGACGGACGGACGGACGGACGGACAGACGGACGGACGGGCGGACATACGGACGGACGGACAGACGGACGGGCGGACAGACGGGCGGACAGAGGGCGGACAGACGGACGGGCGGACAGACGGACGGACGGACAAACGGAAGGACGGACAGACAGACAGACAGACAGACAGACGAACGGACGGACGGACGGACGAATAGACGGACGGACAGACGGACGGACAGGCGGACGGACAGACGGACGGACAGACGGACGGACAGGCGGACGGACAGGCGGACGGACAGGCGGACGGACAGACAGACGGACGGACAGGCGGACGGACAGACGGACGGACAGACGGACGTTTTGGAAAAAAACACTTTTTCGGTATCAGGGACCCCAAAACGTGTATTTCCATTGAAATCTTGAAATCGATTTTCCGCAGCATTACAAAACTTTCCCTATACTACGTATATTACTCCGTATATACGTTCGAAAACGGGAAAGTAAAATTGTATATTTAAAGTCACAGCAAGCAAAACTTATTTTTTATCCCACATTCAGCAGGACTGCAAAGAAAGGGATATAAAAGCAGAGAAGCCTTTTTGTGTGTTTCATAGACAATAATTTTTAATGATTTTATTAAATATTTCGATATCAAAATGTCATTATTTCATTATTTATGACTTAAATTTTTTTACGCCAGGAAGGATCTTTTATCTGAAGAAAATCCTATGAGCAGGCACAGCATCCACTTCGTAGACTTCACGTCATGAAGCTATATTTGAATTGCATCCCCGAGCAGGAAATGTAAATTGATACTTAACAAGCAAGCGAATAAGTAAGAAAAGCTGCGCAAATTGTGGTTCCGATGGAAAGCTGCAATGGAAGACGCAAAACAATCAGAATATTCCACGAACGTCCATTGCGATTCGCATGAATTTCAATGTTGACAAATTCTTGAACGCAGAAAAAATGTATTGAAGAAAGATTTCCATGAGACAGAAGAAATAACTTAATAAATCAGAATAAACTTAGTGGACTTTCAGTTTCATTTCGTCAACTCCTACTCTACGTTCAGAAATGGAGCTGCAAAACTAGAGAATTCATATCAAAGGCAGTAATATTTGGATCGCTAAGCATGAGGGTGTTAGAGATAAAAAATGTGAAGTTTAGTCTAGTAGACAAGTAGCCTTTGTATCAATTTCGATAAAAAATGTGAAGTTAATCTACTAACTTCGTATTTCCCAAATTTGCAAATTTGTTAACCTCCTGGTGTGTGTATTTTATCGTATACACTTTCAGTAATAAGCTTTATTTATTCATACCACTCTTTTGAGTATTTTTCTTTTTTGAGATAATATCTTGAAACAAAAAAAAACTAATACATTCTGAATGTTCTTGATTACCCATTTTCATTAGGTAGTCCTCGAAGTTGGATTTTACAATTCATCCCTCGAAATACAAACAATTGCTCGTTAAAAGAGAACCACGAATGAATCCCTAGAAGAATTCCCGGCATGGGTTCTTGCGCGCGGTTCTTTTACGAGCTCAAAGGCTGTCCCCGCCCCGGCGACGTCCCTCGGCCACTCCAGGGCCCGCCGGCGTTCGATCGCCCTAACAAGCGAATTTAGTGGCGCGCATTCAATGTGGGCGAAGCGACCTTTTCGGCCCATCGAAGAACCGGCCAACCATTTCTATTCTTATCTTTTTCCTCTTCGAATTTTAATGGATGTTCCCAAGACGATTCGAAGTCGGCGGCAAACATTATCATCCAGAACTAAAGAAGGGAACTAGAGAAATACGACGTTATAATCACGAAAGCGAATCGTTCGTGATAAAGAAGTCGGGTACGTACATTTGGTGCATTAGTATTATATCAATTTTTACTACAGTTTTTCAGTGCACATTTGAAGAAATAGAAATCGCAATTCTAATTAATTACGTGAAATGTAACTTGAGTGTAACTCGACGCCCGCGTAATACCAAATATTAAAACTGCTTTATTTCTCACACAATAGTAACTCGGTATTATTGTTGAAACGACTACGAGTAAAGGGGTACCATAAACATTTCACGGCTACGTAAATATTGCACCGTTAAAAGTTTCACATAAAATTGCCATATAAATCAGAAATAAAAACTTGTTCAATTTTCGCCACAAAAGTGACTGACGTTCTAAAGATTCTCGTTTCCCTTAAATAAAATTTGAATGAGCGAAATTATCTATAGAAAGTTTTATTTCCACAGCAATACATTCGTCTTCGATTAAGCAAGTCAAGTATTTCCGCTAAAACGTATTTACGACATTTTTATTATTGCTACGGTGCACAGTACAGAACTTACGCATAAATTCGCGAATATGTATTATAACACCTTACTCTGTTCATATACTCCTACTATACTATAAACAAAATCCTTTGTGTAATATTTTACCCAGTAACAGATATTCATTCTGATTTGATATGAATTTATTTTTCAAACCCCGGAAGCTCTCCGACATAACCTGCTTTGACAAACCAAGGGATTATGGTCTTCAAAATAAATTGCTCTCAGACAGTGTGGTTCATATTTCGAATACAATATTTTATTCTTCTTAAGTAAGCAAAATACATCAGTTTTTTTAAGCACACAGATAGTTGCAGAACCAAAATGTAACGTTAAATTTAAAACAGCGTTTGAACAATCTCAATAAGGCCAGGACAGAGATTTTTATAAATCATGAAAATATGATAAATAATAAATGTTCCTTTGCCATTGAATTAAATGGATCTTTATGTTTTGGAATCTGACACCGCATAATGCGGCTGCCGCTGGAACAAACCAGCCAGCAAGGATCGGCTACGAATCTATTGGCCGGTTCAAGATATTTTCATTAATTATATATAAAAATAGTTCATATCTGATAAATCAAAACTTGAAGCAACAAGCTCGCAAATTGTAAAAACATAATAGAGTCATTAGTTACTTCGTTTGCATCATACGAGCACATATTAAGTACAGACCGTGCATACTCCTAATTGTACTCAAATATTCCTCTTCACTCGTATATTTCTTGCACTCGTCAGAACACTGAACCTTCATTTTTTTATCAACGATAACAAGAAATTGGCTCGCTATCAAGACTCGAATCAAAACTCAAAACTTCACGTCTGCAAAACGTTCAGGCACAGTGCATCAGTCTACTGGGGACACAACGATCTGTCGCTGCTAAACGAAGCGAATTTGAGGAAACCAAAGCTTCGCCCTGGGATCCACTCCAAATAATCCGGTTCAACATTATTCTATCAACACTTCCCACTTTCCTCCGCGGTTCACTATCTGCTGCCGGCCGCTGAGCTTTCAGATCAATGGGGATTCGCTCCATGAGTCACTGCGAATTAAATCACTGTCCGTGAGTAGTGGGTTTGTTATCGCCGGTGTCGGTTCGCATCTGCGCACCGAAGTGGTGCAAGAGATAATGCGCGCTGACTACGGGCAGGGGGAGGGGGAGGAGTGAGAGACAAAGGAGGGAACGGGATGCAGGTGTACACTCCCCTCCGAAACAGCTGTGACTAACGGTGGCGAGCCGTCACCGGCGCATTTTGCAATAAACATTTTTTACGATCCATCTTTTCGCGCTAGTTTCTTTATGACACGTCGCACCATCGACGTCGGAAAGGAAAATAAGATTTCTTACCTTTCCTTTCTCAGCCAAATTGCAAGAGTCTTTTGCCAAATTGCAAAACTCGCCGAGATAAACAGCGCTCGTACCTCCCTGCGATTTCTTATGCATTCGGTAAGATATTCCGTAGGGAATGGAGACAATGACGGCTCTGGTGAATGCGGAATCCCGGAGTTAGGCTCCCCAGGCGGCAGCGGCGTCCAGCGCTTCTTATGCCCGTGGTCAATAAGGTTCTGAAAAATTCATAAGGTTGTGTTTCTTAGCCACGTTCATCCATCTTGCAGGCCTGGAGAAGGAAATGGAAGGAAGCGGCCAATCAGGTGCGCAAGCGAGGAGACGCTGCGGCGAGGGACGACGCGAACGGGCGCCCGCGGAGGAGATGCGGCTCTGCGCGCCCCCGCGCGCCCCCGCGCGCCCCGCGCTCCACCCGCTCACGTCCCGCCTCCGCCCCGCCTCCGCCCCGCCTCCGTCCCGCCTCCGCCCCGCCTCCGCCCCGCCTCCGCCCCGCCTCCGCCCCGCCTCCGCCCCGCCTCCGCCCCGCCTCCGCCCCGCCTCCGCCCCGCCTCCGCCCCGCCTCCGCCCCGCCTCGCCTCACCACGGCTTCGCGCCGCCTCCCCAGCCAGATGATCAACTTTGCAGGTTGAATTTCAACGCGCAGCCTCCGTCCACAACCGCGTGCACCGTTCCCTTGTAAGGCGCCGGCTGGGCGGGCGTCTTCGCCGGACCGCCTCGCCGCCTCGCGAACCCATTACTGCGTTTCCACTCGCATCCCATCCCGACCAGACGCCAAGGCGCTGCCGCTACCACCAGCAGCGTGGAAAGCATCGCTCCTCCTCTTCAGCCACCCCACCCCCAGCCCCACGGCGAGAAAACAAAGTAATTTACAGAGCGGAGTCATCTTCGCCTCACGGCCCTCGCCCTTCTTTCCTTCCTTCCTTCCTCCGCTCTATGCTCTCTCCCCCTTTTGCCTTTCTCTCTCTCCTCTCCTGTTCGTCTTGAATCTTTTCGTTCCTCACATTCCATACGTTGATGACATATTTCTCCTTCTCTTCCTTTTTTGCCTCTTTCTTCAACGTCTTTGTACTATGCGATACCTCGGAATTTTTCACTGGTTGCCTGTAGCACGATTACTTTGCAAATCTGTGCTGCTACAACAGCACATATTTTCTCGCATTATTTGTAACGGATCCTGAAAATTTAAATAAACCTGAACATTTTTTTCAAACGAGACATTTTTTTCCCGCGCCGAGACTCAAAATCTTTTGGGGTGGACTCGCAATGATCTTTTCCGCCACTCCAAGCAGTCGCTCGGCCGTAGTTACTTTCGCTGACGATTAAAAACGAGTTGTCTCCCATTATTTCTAACATGGAATTTAAAAAAAATTCAGAGTTCAACGAAGATAAGACCTGCGCTATTTTTAAGTCCTTTACTCTATCCATGCGGGAAAAAAATTGAAAAAAGTAGAGCCGTTTGTGAGAAGACGTATTTTATTTATAAATTGCATGAACTTCAAGCAGAAATTACACGAAAACGATTTTAAAAAAATGTTACACGAAAATTTTTAAAGATGATTTTTACTGAAGATAACGTGTAAAAAAGACAAAAATTTGTATCTTCCATACTGTACTTTGCCATTTAATTTTTCCCAATTTTCGAAAATACAGGGAATTTGCCGCAAATGGGACTTTTAACCAAATTCTATAGAGATAATACAGGACACACTGCGATATTACGGGAAACCATGTGATATCAAGTACGAAGAATATAAGTTTAAAAGATTTTTAGTTTACTTACGATTATTTTTACTTACATTTCGCAGACTGATTCGAAAGTTATTATGTATGTATTAAAATTTGAATTAGTCGACGATTTTCCAGGTCTCATCACTAGGTTCGCTAGTGGGCAGTTGTCTCCCATTTAAAATCTGAGAAAGGTACAAAGTGTCCTGTATTATCTACATAATATCTGCTATTACTAAGTTTTTAACATACGAAGAACTGTTTTGAACGACTGATTTCACGAAGGGAAAATCTCTATATTCGGTACAAAGGTTGTAACAAGACACCGAAAATTTTTCAATTTTTGCAATTTTTAAACGAAAATGTGCCGTTCTTTTAAAGGTCATTTACGTTATCCGATGACAAAGTTTAATCTAAAAGTTTGGTGCTAGTTGTGAGAAACATTTGAAAATATTTTGAGGCTTCGTGTAAAGTACCCCCAAAATCCCATCTAGACGTGCGTTTCGTAATGTACCTGGTTACACCTATTCGTTTCGATATTTACTTCCACTGCAAAGACTATGTAGTTATGTGAATTTAATGAAACTTCATAATATTGCGATTTCTTATTTTCTTTTCAAAATATTTTCCTTCATAATACATTAAGACTGTGCAGCGCACCAAAATGGAGAGAATCATTCAGTGGAATAGTATTTTGTGTGGACGCGAACGCCATTAAAAATGAAATAATTTCACTTTCCCACTCACTTTCTCCGCAGTACCAGAAAAGATAACGAAATCAATCTTCAAAAATCAATTGCCTCCCTCGCGCTTCCTGCGGCTCCGCGCCGGCCCTCTCCTGCAGCACGCCCCCGCTGTTTACTTAATGTTCCCCTCCTGTTTGCGAATCCATTTGAGGCATCCGAACATTTTGCAGGGGCAACGCCAAACCTAGGTATAGGAAATTGATTCGTTTTCTTTCCCGGAGAGCTTCTGTGTCGCCGTTGCTCAGGTCTTGGACCATAGTCCCCCAATGACACCAACGCTGGCATAAAAATTTTCAGTGTCAAAAAACGCTGTCAAAATAAAGACATGCGAATCTGTCTTAATGAAATGGAAGAAGTTAATATAGCTTTGCTTCGCACGCAGTGAATGTATTCAGCTAATCCAATTTTACGTTACAAAATAGCATGTTATTATAAAAAGAATATTTTAGCATCAACAAGTAGGTAGTAATAATCTTTACCATGCACGATTATAAACGTGTTTCATTACGTGTTAAATGAGGAACAGCTTGGATTGTCTGAAAATTAGCAATAATTCTCAAAATTCGTTCGTGTTTGTGTAAACATCACAAAACTTGAAACATCAAGTTTTATAGACTTTACTTCTTGAATTTAATAAATAATTCTTATATTAACACTTTATTATGTTTCGGAAACATTTCGTATGTATTGTATTATGAGTCAAATCAGATACTACCATAAAACTATTTTTTTCCAGCAAAACAAATAAAGCTCCGACTTCTAAATCTCTAATAACATTTTGAAAACTTTCAAACATCAAACATCAATTCCAAGTTCAATTGGAAACTAAAGTAAAACATCAGTTCATGTAAAGGTAAATTGTAAATATTAATTCATTGAGTAATAACCACAATTTTATTATTTATTTAAACATATTAGGAAACATAATTTGTTTCCCTCACGGGTAGCTCATTGGTCAGCGTGATCACATGACGCGACCTCGGGTTCGATTCCCGTTCGAGCAAGATTATAGTGTGTGTTTTCCTTGCAATGTTTCAGTATCTGTTGCTGTATGACGTTGAGAAAACTCACTTCTCAGGTTGAATAGACCAGAATACGTCGTAGGGATGTTAATGTGCAAACCACACGTACCCCGTAGCCCATGGCCGCAAGGCCGGGACGCCGCTGGTAGGGCCAGGCTTCGTCAGAGGCTATTGCGCCAAAGTACATATATAATACTTACATTCATACATAATTACTGGCAATTGCATGTATTTTTTCACATTTTTTCCACCATCAGGTTTTCTGCCAATTGGCAGATTTTTTTGCTGCATACCAATATTCTGAAATATTACTTTACATTCGTTACACCGAAAAAAAGAACCGTTGGAGTATACCAGATCCATGATACTGTGACAATTTTCCTTGTTACAGTATCATGGATCTGGTATCCTCCAACGGTTCTTTTTTCGATGTATTGTGCTCTTGAATTGTGTTCATTATTTATATATTCTAGCGTAAAATCTTCGTGATTTTGGTGGGCAGCTGAGGTGGGAGATGAAGGCAAGACAACTATTTAGCATCCAAGAAACCTTCAATAATGAATTCTCAAATGAGGATGTTTGAAAATAAAATAATCCTTTTTCCATCGCCAAAGAAAAGATACTTGCAGACTAATTTCAGAAATAAATAATTATCGCAAACTTTAGAGAGTGCGAAGTAGACTGTAATATTTGTTTTAGAATTTACGAAAATGGTAGTATCATGAAGTTTCTTCACTCTATAATCCACATACGAAGATCAATAGAATTTTGAAAGGCTGACATTAACTGCTCAAGGTATCCTGGTGTTTGTTCTGTTTTCAGAAAATGCAAGAATATATTTAACACAGACCAAAATTAAAGCAGTTGAAAGCATTTTCCTCCAAAATGCGATGAAGTGAACTCTAACTTAAAGTAAATCTTGGTATATCCTTTGAGAAGATATGTTCATCAAAACGTGAATATAGTGGAATTACACAAGAAAGTGTCGGAACAATCCATTCTCGTTCGATCCTCAACCGCCGTTTCACCAGTGCTGTTCCTAGGGAATACATGTAAACACTCCTGGAGTCGAATACATTCGGTTTACGCCCGGACGATACGGATTTTCTTCTCAGAACAACGTAATAATTAGAAGAATGAGTTAAACGATGAAAGAGTTTCACGACTTAATTATTTCCTTTAATGAATTGAAAAGAATAGGATGTGAACAGAGAGAGGGGGGGAGACAGAGAGATCAGTAATAAATATGGAATGCCGTACCATCTTGTACCTTTTTAAGAAGATGATTTCAGGTAAACCAATAACACAAAAGCATTTCTAGAGAAATACTGGAATTGAACCATTTCTGTAACATTATTTAATTTAATCTTAAACAACATGTATACGAGATGACACACAAAACTAATTTCAAAATCAAATCAATTGCGAATTATTATGAAAAAACAAACAAATCGATTTCTATTGGGAAAGGCCAACTTCTCGTGAATACCCTAAGTAATTGTCTACAGTAACGTAAACACACGTACAAAGAATTCAAAAGGGACTTTTAAAAAAAGCCGTGAAAACTATTTAGCAATGACACTGGATATGCTCAAGACATTCTATTTGGAGCTGCTTTTTTCTCTAACTTATTTCGCGTGATTGGCCTCATTTTATTAGCTTGACAGTTTATTTCGCTTAGATATACTGTTTGTTTAGTATGTCAGAAGAAGTATATCAAGTTATCATTAATAACACAAGTTATTGAACTTTTTAATTACAATAGTGGTGTTGCGCAAAGAGCACTAATAAATTTTCTTGACGAATTATCATCGTTCTTAAGTATTATTTCTCCAAATTATGTCTCAATTACATATCACTGGCTGTGCTGCATTTAGAATGAGCGAAATACTTTGATATAGTTTCTGACGTAGTATTGGGTTAAAAAATAACATTCAACAGATAAATGTTAATGAATATTGCACGAGAGTATTTTCCTGTTTTTCTATTTCTCTTTCACCTCATCTATTAAATCTACCAAATTCGCTTTATGTGAACGAGTATCATGTACTTTTTTCGCAGTACAGGTGACAAAAACGCTCAACCGTGGAATAGTTACGCAGATCGATTTTGGAAATGCGTTCGTTGACGCACTGAATTCCTTCTCCCAGAACTAATTTGTGCAGCTAGCTCGCGATCACGTGATCGCAATTGAGAAAAGGCACCCTTATCATTAAGAAAGCAGGTAGGAAGGCAAACGCTCCAGGACGAAGTTTCTGTTTCGCCGCTGGAGAAGCTGGCGGTAATCTATGCTAAGAGGCAATTAAATGCTTGGCCGACCGCACAAAAGAGGCTGGCGCCGCCTCCTCCAGAGTCTTGAGAAAACACTGAAGGAACACCGCCCTCGCCGCCCTCGTCTCCGGCGCCGCCCGCACCGCCCGCGGCCCGCTCTCCGCGGCTCGGCCGCGCTCACCGCACCACCCCCATCGCCGCCATTGCCACCTGCTCCCGACACAGGTTGCGGGGCACGTACGCTTTCAATCTGAAATGCAGATGTATAACGGGGAAGATGATTCACCCGGGCGAAGCGGGGACCGTTGAAGTTCTGTACAGAGAGGAGAATCCGTTTGCAGACGCTTATCGGTAATCAATGGAGAAACAAGAAGAAAACGCTATCGCTGGTAAGCACAGACCTCGTTAACGCAGGTCTCGTTCACACAATTCAGAGCTCCTGGTGCCTACGGTTCTCGAATTCAATGGAATGACGATGGCATCGTAAAATTTATTGTTGCATCCCGCTAAATGTGTTTCGGCAGAAGCGGCTGCTAAATTTCTGTTACGAGGCGCGGACGCACTTGGCTGCCCCATACATTAGGGCGTCTCGAAGACTTTCTCGGGCTGCGCGGCGGCCGTCGCCGGTTGCCGGGAAGGCATTAGAGCGCCTCCCCCACCCCCACTCCTTCCTCACCACCACCGCGGTGCTCGACGCCCTGCATCGCCCCTCCCGGCTCACTCTGTTTATGGAAACATATTGTGTTGCAGAGGTTAATGAAATCGCGCACCAAAACGGTCGCAAAAACGCACGACAATTACCGTAAGAGGGAATAATTAGTGAAATGATACCCGAGGCAAGCGGCCGCCTACCTCCGTGAACGCTGAGGCAGGAAAAGAGGCCCCTCCCCGCGGCGCGCCGCCCTCGCCAACTGACCCTCGGCCTGCGTCCTCCGTGACCCCCTCGACGTCCACCCCGCCCTCGCCCCGCCCCGCCCCGCCCCGCCTCGCCCCGCTCCGCCCCCGGCCACTTACGCCGCTCCACGCTCCACGGCCAGCCTCGCTCCGCCCCGCACGCTTCTCTAAACTCATAGGAAAACGCAACATTGGGATAAAAAACATACATGAAATTGTAACATGGTACCTCGCCAACAAGTCAATCAAATTGAATTTATGCCTATTATTTTACGTAGCGAGACTCAGGCCATGAGGCCTGCTCTTCCGTCTGACCACGCAATTTTTGTACGCTCCTTTCACCAACTAGCAGAGAAAGGAGGTACTTCTTGCGCGAGAAACAGACGATTGGAATTTAGCTCAGAGGCGTCATTTAGGCTTCAGGATCTTTTACATGCAAGTAAACCTACCAACATGGGACAGCCGGCTTTACTTCCCCTCCGAAGGAAGGCGTACGAATGATTTTTTCGCCCTTAAAAATCCACGGCTTCGATCGGGTTTGAACCCGCCAACTTAGGTACAACAGTCCGATACGCTAATCGTTACACCATCGCCACGCGCAAATCGACAACTGTTGACACTGGGATGATTTGATCTGATTGGCGATACGCAGTATCAGTCAGAAACCTAAGTCGTCCTCAGTATCGGCTGCAAACAACGACAATCGAACAACGTCACAAGGACTTTTATCACGAGTATCACCACACATCCCTCTTCATTCTTAGCATTGGCGTTCATTGTACGCCTTCGCGTGGCGCCGACGATCAAACAAGTGGCATTATTCTGCATTCAGCCTTCCGTTGCTCCCCGTACTCTAAGCCGTCGATCATACACGCCACCGTTCCTCCATCGCGACGCGTCGCTGCCGTTCAACCCCTGCCGTGGAGTATTTCCCGCTCCGCTAATCGAGTCCGTTCTCGAGCCCCTGCATTGTGCCGCTGCCCGCCTCTCTATCTCCCCCGCTCGCCGGTCGCCCGCTCGCCCGCGCGCTCGCTCGCTCGCGGCCGCGGTTCCCATCCCGTCGCCGCCCCTTCGTGTATGCGCCTTCCCGCGGGGGGTGCTTTCGTGCCCGCCGCCTCCCTCCCTCCCCCACCCCCGGACAGCCGCTGTGGCGGAGATCCCAGGCCCCTGCGCGCCAGGGGTGGCGTCTATGAGCCCCGCCACGTGCCGGAAATATTAAACATGCAACTAGATAGCGTCCTCGGCCGCGCCCCCACCGCTCGCCTCTTGGCACGCACGCGGGGCTTCGATCCGCGCCACGGTCGATTCGATCGGCCATCGACACCTTTCACAGCTCGCTGTGTCAACACTCGAAATGCCCGTGGCCGGACACCGTCGCGTGGATAATGGGAACTATCGTGAGGTGTCTCGGCTGAAATGCGAATGTCCATAAAGGATGTGTAATGGAATAATAACAAGTACGTACGTTTTTGGAACCTACTTGTTTAAATAAAACCAGGAATATACTAAGTACGAAAATATTATTTATTAAGAATCTCTGTATCAAACAGTTCATCAGACATAGCACAAACAAACAACTTCATGGTGGTGCGTGCATCGATGCGATACTGCATTTTATCAAAATATAATCACCATCGTCACCTGCTGCATGCTCTATCATTTTCTAGTTCTATTTCGGACTTTTGAAATAATATGCAATCAGCAATTAAGTCATTTTACCCTTTATATCCATAGTATTTATCTCATTTGACATTATTCTTTCCGGGCATTGTTGCCAAAATTTGGGTGCTTCGTGTGTGGCGTCCTTCGTATGTGGTGTCCCCACCGTCAAAAGTTGCTTACACAGCCAAGGTCCATTACACAGACACACAAAACTTGATAGTACCAGAACTATATTACAGAAAAATAGTTTCATGCTGAATGTATAGAATAATTCTGTACATTGAAACGTTTGTTTATTCTTGCAATATTTTTAACCATTTAATGAATCTCTTCTGACATAAACGACAATAATTGTATTATTGTTCCAGCCGACTGCTCAGTTATTATATACATTGTAAATAAATTACTTTTCTTTACTTGTTGAAATCATTTCCGTCAGAGGAGATTCATTAAATGGTTAAAAATATTGCAAGAATAAACAAATGTTTCAAGGTGAGTTATTTATTTGATAAAATTACACAATTTTTTGAAGTGATCTCATTCATAAATGGCTCAACAAGATATACTCTAGATTCCTGAGACATTTTGAAAATTAATGATAATGGATTTTTCATGGATAACGGTTCTGAAACATGTTTTCAACACACTCAACAAAGCTTCTTCCCAATCAAGCGCAGATCAATTAAATACAGTTGCCTCATCGCTGAGAAAATAAATCCCATCTTATTAAAACATGAAGACTGTGTAAAAGATAATGAACGAATGTACTTTTCTCTCTTGAGACTGGGATATTTGGTTTCACCTACGCTTCCTTCAAAATCAAGCCTCATGTAATGCATTACGCAAGTTTCCACCAAGTAACCCAATAGGAACATCACAGTAAATGAGCTCCGCTAACCGTGCTTTGCCCTCATTATGAACTTGCTTCCCATCATCTTCGTTTATAAACAAGCAGGGTGGGTATCTGTGAACACGTTGAATATCTTTGCAACATAGAACGATCGGATGTAACTGAGACTGCAACGACCTTAATTGGGAAATAGTTCCACGAAAATTATTTTAATGCTCGTATTGCAGCAGCTGGAATACTCTCTAAGCTCCCACTACCGTTTGTTTAACGAATTTAAGGAGTGGTCGAAGTGGTAATGCGCTGCTGTAGATAAGTGGATTTTCTTCAGGGACTCTGGGTATTTGTTTGCCACCTCCACCCTTGCTTCGCAGAAGGGAAGAGCCATCGCTGGGTAGGGGAGCATGACAATTCCGAACTTCACGAAATCATCTGGTTCCTTCATCACTGAAATCACCGCAATACTGGCGATTTTACACAAAAGTTTCCATACGTCTGCAGTGAATGTCAATTACTAAACTTCATAAAAACCCGTAATCAAAATAATACGAATTTGCAAGTTGTTTATTGTACAATGGTATATGAAATCTGTTGTTCGAGAAAAGGAAAAATTGGAATCCAAACGGCATAAAATGAAAATATCAGCAGTAGGTCAATGCACTCTACCAAAGATTTCAAACTAAACGTGATCTATTCGATACCATTTAATCCACTGATTACTGTGGCCAAGGGAGACGGAATTTCGAATAGACACTACAAAAGGTTGATGCATTTACATTTTAACAATGCATCAACTATTCTCACTACACAATACTTTAATATGATACAGGATATAATAGAATTATACAGGATATTTTGGTATTGTAAGGCCATCGGTTTCAACGCCACAAGTACTAGGGAAAAATATACATTTCATGTTGGGAATTCGAACCCACAACCTTTCCTTTCAACGGAGCGGTTGCCACTGTAACCGACTGCTTCACGTATGCCAGCAGTGCCTTCGGCTTCTGTCGAGGATGATGACCTTGATTGCGAACACTTTTGAAGCCACAGCAATTCCTTTTCTAAAATTAGTTTTGTATATTCACATAGTACAACGCATTACAGGGAAAAAAGCCCATGATTAAGTATATGAAAATAAAACAAGTTACTGAAAATAAGTGTGCATTGCATTGGCGTTGAACGTGATGTAAACGAAACGCTTTCTTCATTCACTCTTCTTGTGATGCACTTCAAAAACAATTTTTCGTGAGTAGAGTAATGATCGAAACAACATTGTGGGTACAAAATGAGCGTAAAATTAATGAAGGTAATTACATGTATGTCCATTAAGAAGAATAAGGCAAACTTGGAAAGTAAGAGTATTTTCATCATCAACAAAAGAGGCCAGAGAAACAAGGTCAAAGTTTATCGGAAGAAATATTGGATTAATGGGAAAAAGAACGAACTTTGAGGAAAAGTGGAACTTCGACGCTTCCATTAATTTCACGAAACGAAAAATGCTTGTGGCATGTCAAAGGGCAAACTAAGAATATTCAAAAATTGGAAAATACATTTCTGACGGACTCCAGAAGATCTTTTGCGACTCCATCTCAGTAATGGAATAGTACTGCAATACAGTTGTAACACATATTTGACAAATTATTGAAATAATTTCTCCATTAAGACAAACTCGAACCGGCGCATCTCTTGTGGGCAGCAGTGGTCTAATGTATTATTACTTGCAATAAATGGACTGATAAAATGTTACATAGAGTTTAATTTAAACCCAAAACTGACTAAGTTTTTCAAATCAAAGAGGAAGAAGCATAACAAAAGTAAAATTCGTGAGCTTATGTATTTTGTACATACGTGAGTATGTATACTCTACGAAGTATATGCATATTTACAATCTAATAGAACTGTCTAACTGCACCAGAGGTTTAAACAAAAATCATTTCATTCCACGTTTCTTGATCTTTTCAAACACTTTTTGTCAATACTAATATTTTTATTCTTGTTACAATTATATGTATCCGCGTTTTTCTCTGTATACATCATGTGCTTCTGTCAGATCAAACCCATCTTCAAATTCTACTTGGATTTCTTATCACTTTGTTTCTTCTTACATGATCATGCGATTGTAATTGTTTCTACCTGACGATTATAACTCCAAATCGATAATTTGTTAATCGTCCTATATTATAGAACTGTGCGCTAGATGTATATATCTTAATTTGGGGACCGGAAGAGATTGCTCAGGGCATCAACTGATGTCACTGCAGTCCCTCTACCCGGGAGGTTCTAGGTTCGAATCTTTTTATTTTCTAGCTACGGAGTAGAAAGAACGTTATATAATGCTGCGCGAAAAAAAAGGCAAATTTTCAGCAGAAAAACTCTCATTACCAGACCCTGGGAACGAGAAAGTGAGTAAATGCAATTGCTAAACTTAGAAAAAATCCTCCAACACATGGTGTAGCCAGAATCCAAGTTTTGTGAGTCCTTGACACCGAAAAATTGAATGACGACAAAATGTCTGTATGTCCGTCCGTATGTCTGTCCGTCTGTGAACAACGCTAGCGGCTAAATCATTCAGCCTATTTACTCCAAATATCCCCCTATCGATCTGGCTGATGTCTCGGCCCCTTCAATTTAAAACTGATACTTTAATTTTGGGGTGTAACTTTTCACAGTTCAACACTTATTGTTCAAAATACTTTCAAACAATATCGCGTAGATTCTTTCATATTGTTTATTACAATGCACTTCAATATTCCATGACTTTCAAGACCTGTTTTAATGTTCTGCATATGACACTTTACAATATTTTTTTTTTTACAAATTGTCTTACACAGCAAAATATCTCTCTCGTCATCATCAACAACCCATGTTGCTATTCTAATAAACATGTGAGGAACAATATTCGTTAATAGTAACTTAAACGTTACAATGATACCTTATATGAAGCCTATGGGACCCTTTCCAAATTTTCAAAAAAAAGCGAGATTGTTTTTTATTAAATTTTGATGTTGGATAGTGTGAAGGACGTTTAAGAGAATGGTGCAGATTTCATTTCGTTGAAAATCCTAATATTTTGAAAATTGCAACAGTTCAAAATTTTGCAACTACAATAATGAAGATAGATATTTTCTCTCTTAATGAACTCTGTTCCTTAAAGATAGATTTTGAAATAAGGTCATGTACAATATTTGCAAAATTTGAGTACTTTTCGTTTAATTTCGCGTGAAAGTACGTTCGAGAAAGTACGTGCTAAAGCACCACTAGTTTCTTCCTTCACACCTCGGATATAAATTGGTAAACTAAGAATTCCAACTCAAAAAATGTCCAAGTGAATTCCAGGAACAAAGCAAAACAATGACATGTACTGCAAAGCAATGTTGCTCGAAATGCTTGTGTAGAAGAGTCAATATCAATGATAAAGCGCTTTGTAAAAAAAATGAAAAAGTAAAAATAAAATTTTAATGAAGAGCAGTCATAATGAAACGTGTAAATGTCACAATTGATATGTTTAATCGGATTAAGCAGAATCAGAACTACATTTGCAATGAAAGGTTTGAATGAAAATCCACACAAAGTTCATGCTTAATTTCCTGTGTTCTTCGGTGAGGGCTCGTCCGTAATCCACCCACCCAACAGTATGTGACCCATTCCAAAAACTTACCAATGTAATTGAACGTGAAATAAATGTGCATATGTTTTAATTGTAATCAAGTTTACGAGTTATGGTAAAAGCACCGCGTAAATTTGTATTTATTCGGCAATGTGGACTCCCCAATTAGGTATATGCAGAAAATTAGAAGTGATATTTTAAATGACAGTTCTTGTATTTACACCAATTTTCATTGACTTTTAATACAAAATTCAGTTCAAGTCCTCGGCATTAATCCCGACAAAGGGGTTAGTCGTCCCAGATTATATCAATTCTCTCCTTAATTACGTATAAATAGGAAAGTCAAAATAGAAAAGTCGATGAACCTAAGTTGCACATCCAGTACAAGAAAGAAAAAGTTCCAATGATTGTAGGCACCCTTTCTAATAAAGAGATGTTTTGAGCCAGTTCATTAGGGTAATTTCAATTTTATAGAACGACTTCTTAACTACACCTTCTGAGAACCTTTTTCAGACAGTGTTGTTTGCTGTGTTCGTACATGAGATACATACCACGAATACTGTGTATACTGGGCCTCATTTTATTATTATGAAACTTTAAATACATACGAAGGGCTTAGGGGGTTATATAAAGACGAGACCTCTACACAGAGAGGGCGAAGCAACACTAATTCGGTAGAGTATGAACCGTAAACAACAGAATTAATGCGGGATGATGCATTATTATTGCACCTCGGTAAAACCTTGTCTGGTAGTTTGATAATACAAGAGACCTCTCCCTCTCTGCCTGACTCTCTCTCCTCTCTCGCTTAAGCTACATTTATCAATAGGATTCAATGTACGAATTCTACTGCACCGATGAACGTAGGCAAATGAAATGATGTGTTGCCATTGACTGATTGAATTACATAGATAGAACATATCTGTATATGTGAATCGGGCCGAAGAGTCGCATTTGAACAAAAAGAGAACATTGTACGATAAGACCAAAGTGAGATAAGTAATGGAACTGATAAAATTTGAAGAGATACATGATAATTGACAGTGACAATAACCAAGAGATTTATTGCAGGAACCACTATGGTGCTACGATCTACGTCAAATCTATCAACATGCCCAACCCTTAATCAGTAAGAGTATACTTCGCAATCACATAATTTCATAACTCAATGATTTATGCTTTTAGTGAGGTAGATAAATGAAATATCACGATCGAACGATTATGCATATGTGCATTTATGTTAACGAAACATAAATGTGTCCAATATTGTATATTGGGAAATAATCATACAATTTATGACTGCAAAACACATCACGTAAGTTTAAAATAATCTCATAGAGAACACTGCTAGAGTGCAAGGGTAGGACGTGGAGTGTAGGCCGCGTAATGTACTCTTTCGATAATGTATGCATTGGCATTGGACAAAAAATCACGTGACAATTCTGGGGCTTTCGTCGAGCGGTCTCGATACTCACCGCAGACACCACAACTCTGATGTGCGCAGTTTCTTGGTGGTTGTGCTTGTGTGGTGGGATGTGGTACGGTGAGGTGGGTAGGGTGCGTTGGCGGGGGCGGCAGTAGTGAGGTGGTGCGGAGTTGGCCGATTTCCGTTGAGAGTGGTGCGTAGCGGTGGTGATGGTGGTGACGAGAATGAAAATGTGGTAGTGGGTTGGAGACGCAAAGTTGATGCAACGGTGGTAAGTTGATAGAAAAGCAGTGAAGTGGCGCGGGGTTAGAACGGTGCTGTTTGAGCTTTTTCATAAAAGACTGTGCGACTTCAGCGCACTTTAAGAAGTAAAGCGATAATGTTTGTAAAAACATAACGCTTTGCGAAATTGTATAATTGCTTAACGAAATTGTATAATTTAATATATATATATATATATATATATATATATATATATATATATATATATATATATATATATGTATATATATATATTTAAATGTGTGTGTTAGTGTGTTAGTGGCCCATACGCGAGCAATATATATATATATATATATATATATATATATATATATATATATATATATTGCTCGCGTATGGGCCACTAACACACTGACCACCCAACACATATCTCTCTCAGAGGCCCAGTTGTATTCTGTCCGGGAGAGATCAACGTGTGGAATTAAGGGAAGAGCCAACAGCTTTTCGGCTGCATCCCTTGGTTAAGACAAGGTTGTTAGCCTTGAATACCAATTAGGAGGAATAGGATGATGTTATTATTAATATTATTATTATCATTATTATTACTATCATTGCTATTATTAATATTATAATGGGGTGATGATGGGGGTGAAAGGACTAGAATAATGCTAGGAGGTGTTAGGTGGGGTAGTGGGAGGTTTTCGTGGTTTTTTTGGAACTAACCTAGCATTCGCCCTGTGAGCGAGAGAAAACACGAAAACCCCGGTCAGGATGGCCGGCCAGGGGATTGAAACCAATCCACCCAATTGCGAATCAAGCGCGCTATGCACTCACCACTTTTCTCGGTTATATGTATGTTTATATATATATATATATATATATATATATATATATATATATATATATATATATATCGTCATTTATAATTGTCTTTTATATAATATAGTTCATTATTTTAGCTGATATGCGCTCTTACGCGCCAAAGTTTTCATCAATTAAAGATGTTCAATAGGTATATTTCAGTTCATGTATAGAAATAGGTTTTATCATATGCAATGGATACATAATAACAACTTTTGTAGTATTCACTACCGTGCAATTAATTTTTTACTGTTATACAGCTGGAGTTACGAGCCAGCAAATATTGAGAACAATGCAAAAATATATTTCAATGAATATTTAGAACACAATTCATGAAAAATGTTTGTTATCCAGTATGAGAGCTATTTTGGTCTACTAGCAATTAACAAAATGACACGTTATGTGCGCGCGAAGTGGGATGAGTCAACCAGTTATTATTAGGGCTACGAGTATATAGTAAATTATTTGACATAATAAAAACACGGAACAAAGAATATAGCAAAGAATATAGTGAGGAGTGCACACAACGAACGGATAAGCGGACTAAATTGAACAATGGGATAATGAATGATGACAAATGGAGAAAATGAACGCCAGTGAATAATGTAATAAGGTACCATGTGTTTGGCTTTATTTTTACGACTAAATATTAAGTAATGCTTTTACTATAGTTTTGGAGCAGTCATATCAGTTTTCCCGAGTGGCCGATACATAGATCTAATGAGTATACGGGGCGGTATGAAGAAATTTGCTGCGTCACAGAGCACACGCCTGGTAGACGAATTCCGGCGAAGACTTCGGGCTGTAAACAGTAATTCCGACCAAGCAACCCACGCCTGCTGGACGCAGGCGAGAGGCCTGGAATCCGTGTGTAGCGGCCGCACGTAAATTAATATCTGCGGATAAGCGGAGTAGCCACGGTGAAGTGAAGGGCTTTTCATGAGAGGAGAGATTAGAGCCCGATGCTTCAGCCGTTGCTGCTACCGTTGTCTCTACAAGCAGTTGCCGCATCACCTCCCATGCCAGCAGAGTTTCTACGAAGACGATATTATACCGCCAAAAGCTGCTGGCATTGCTGAAGAACTACCACAATCAGCACCATTCACGCTGGTGGTATAAGCGAGCAGCTTCATGAATTCTGCCGCGACCCTCACCGTTTACTTCGATCATTAATGCTTCCGCTATCTTCACTACAAATTTGATTATTGTCGCATCCTCCGCAGTCTGAGAGAAGCCCCATTATCGCTACTGCTAACTGAATCACAGCAGAGATTTTGCATTCCCTCTTTGGACACTTTACCGCCCTCAGCCCCGCCTCCCGCCATTGCCGTTATACACACCGCCATCCCCCGCCCTCGCAGCGCAGCCTCCAGCATGCGAGCCGCGCCGCGCCGGCCACCGCCTTCCCCGAGACTGTCCCCAAACGTCTTCGAGAGCTCAGAGGCAGAGCGGGTCGGCGCTGGGTGCGGAGAGCGAACGAGGTTTTCTGGCGGGCTGCGCACGTAGCTGCAAATAGGGGGTCGGCGGCGGAAGCAAAGGTCTCTCCGGGGAGCCCGAGCGAACGGCGGGCGGCGCGGACTAAACGCTCGGCCGCAAACTCCGCCAGCTCCTCGAGCGCCAGCAGCGATCGGTTGGTATGCGCGGTGGCGCGCGGCGGCAATCGGGCTCCAGCAGCCGCCGCCACCGCTTCCTGTTTTCTTCCTCGGCAGAACGAGGCCAACTTGGATCGGAGACTACAAGCGCAGATGGCTCCCAGCGATGACGCGGTTGCCATCATCCATTACAGGGTCTTACTATTCAAATCCAATTTTTTCACGACATGAAAGCTAATCGTCCGATTTTGTAACTGCCGCTGTTTATTAATCGCATTTACATTTACGACTTATATCTATTCGTGTATAACAAGTTATCGAGAATCAAATAGACGGACGGCGAATTGATGTGATTATGAATTTTATGGATGTCATATCATTAAAATATTCCATTGACAAAGAAATGTACCGACCTGGGGTGGCCGACGTGGCTTGAGCTTCTGCCTACTCAGCGCCTCGATCTGAAGGGTCGCGGTATCGAGTTCCGCCGTGGGCATGATTGTTTGTCCTTTGCCTTTCATTTATGTGTGTTGTCACGGAAGGCATTGTGAGTCGTCTGACCACACAACGAGGATTCCGCAAGTGTGTCTATTGTAAAAAGGTTAATACGTGTCCCTATGAGGAACATAGTGGGTACCCGGCGCCAATACTCGAAATCGAAATCCCCAGAAGCTGAAAAAAAGGAAGAAAAGAAATAATAAAGTTTGTACGTCTACCCACGACTCCACCGTGCGAAAACAAGCGTAGGAGTTTATCGAGACCTCCTTGGTTCTCTGCGTGCTGCTGTTAATATGAACTAGAAATCGCTGCCACAAAAGACGGCGCTGATCGCATATGTGCATGCTGAACACCACCTGCTGTTGCCGGGGACCCAAGGCATCTTCACGTCGCACCCCATTGTGTGCGTGGTCAACATCGCTACCTGGTCTAACCGGTCAATGCTCGCCTTAAGCCTCTGCGAGCGTCAGGGCCACGACTCCGAAGCTACCCGCACTACGAAAGAGTGAAAGAATCTTTCAAAGAACATTCGGCATCGTACTGTAATCAGACAGCACAAACGTCTACTAACTAAACAAAGGTAAAATGAAAAATTTATAAAACTTTTCGTAAAGCAAGCGGTCCTCGCTGAGAAAATGTTCAATTTTGTTAAATTCATATTTTTTCTTTGCTTTCAATTAAATTAATGTTTTTTAAAAGTTTTTTGTATCTGTTGGATATTGTGTGTTCTTTAACTGATCGTTCCCTCACCCATTAGATAAGAATAGGATAATCAAAATTAAACGAACGCCTCCCATCGCGTTAGGGATAGCCTAACGACGGTAGCGTTGGGCTATCTCTAACGCTACCGTAGGTTAGAATACGCACACTTGAAAGATGTAATGTGTAAAGTATAATTTCAACTTATTAAGCCAGCTTCAACAAGCAAATACTTATCTATCAAGGCGTTAAGAACCATCGACTAAATTATTTTTCAAATAAAATATACTCCAGAGAATTCAAATTAAGTAAGATGCCCTCTCCAAGCAATAACCTCCGATTTCTTCTGCATCACCGTAGGCAATAAAATGGAATCGATTCCAACATCCAAAATCATGTTGTAATTGCAAATGAAGGGGTTCGAGCATCACGCAATCTAGTGCAATCGTAGAGATAAATGTAAACACAATCCGCAGGCAAGATGTTCTTGTATCAAGACTGGGAAAGTTTACTGAAGGGGTGATTGCTTCCCCAATACACAATACCGTTGAATTGCACGATCATTAAACTAATCACTTGCTTTGGTCAAGTACGAATCGCGTGCGTCGGAGTCTTTCATCACTTTCTTTATAGTGTTAAAAGAAAGAGATTATGATATGGAAGTTATTGTAACTTTTAATTAATTTGTGCCAGTTATTATCTATCTGCATTATTGGTAGTTATTTTAAAATGAGTCATGATTTCTCTAGTACGCTACAATGCAGTTTCTGTTTTATATCTGTTACAGAATTATACGCAAGTGAATTACGTATGAGTAGGTCACCACTGTATAATGTGACCTCAATTTTAATTCATTATTGGGAATTAAATACAAATTGTCAAATAGTCTGAGTTTAAAGTTCATTCAACATGTAAACATACACAATGTCAAGTTGTTTCCCATTCACTAGGTATTTTTCTAGCAAAATACTATGAGGTTCGTTAAGCTACAGTGTTGAAAATAGAGCCAACCTTTTGCAAATCCTTCTTCAAAACATCAATCTACACAGTAAAAATAACTCAATTGTAAATTAAATAGAGATACTTCCTTTTTGCAAACTATGAACACGCAATAGCACATACATTCTGGTATTATTTGTCACAGTTCCGTAGTATAAAACTAGTAGAACCGTGAGAAAGTTTCACAGATCTAAATTCGAATTCACATGTTATGGCGGCCAGCGACAGGTTACTTCAATTGGGGATCGCATCGTTGATCCAACACAAGCCCCTGCGATCCCAATTCCAAAAAGTTTTGCCCGGGTTGGGATTAGAATTTCAGAAAATAGTTTTTCACGCTAAACACTCTTTCCCATTATTTTCCACACTGGTTAAACATTCCAGCGCCGACACATCAAAAAAAGTTGAACTTTCGTAATTTTCCAAAATTCCAAATGAAGTTTTCATAAAAATACGGACCATACCATATTTATAAGCAGTTTTGCACTATCGTTTGCCGTCAAGGCCTATACTCCTATCACTCATTGAACATGTCAGGGGGATCAACTCTTTAACTACACAGGAACTGAAGCGACAATTGTAGCAGCTGAGGTACGTTATTCCACAACAGGTTATGAACGTCTCTGTGACTTCATGTCCACTTGTATTGCACCATTGACCCAATCTGGGGTCGGTGTTACACCCTACGAATTGTAAAGATCATTGACATTTTTTCGGTAATAAATACATTTTGCGACCTGATTTTTTATCAGGTCTTAATATCGGCATGCCAAGCAAATATGCTTCGGCTGACGTTATTTCTTCGGCAAACTGTATCACTAAAAAACAAATAGACGTTATTCACGAATGACAAACACTGAACCACGGGACGAGAAAATTACTTTTCATTATTAGGTAGGCTTCTCTTAATTAGGCCTTCCACACCTAGTGCTAATAAAACGGAATGTTGTTTCCTAATGAAAATAAAGGTGTTTTTTTCTCCCGCCACTCTTGTAATCAATGGACCATTTGATGCCACCCGTTACACTTTAAAAACCAAACGCAAAGCATTACTTTGTACACGTATTCCAGTGATACAATCCATGTCTTCATTGATATTTTAGAAACATTACATGCCGTATTTAGTAGTACGTAAATGTAAAAGTGTGGGCTTTGAATGAATATAGAGAAACAGAAGTACTTCCGTGAAGAAGGTAGTTCAAGGAACTCATTCACATTAAATTTCTGATGTGCGATTAATAATTTGAAGTAATATAAAAGAATGTATTGAAATACGTCAAAGTTATCTTTCCTAATAATTTCACTCTCTGGAGTAAGTTGAGAATTCAATGTAGAAAGAAATCATTATACTATATGCTTTGAAGAATGGTGGAATAGTAGATTACTGACTGAAATGCAACAGACAGTAATTTAAGCGTATAGAATTAGTACAATGAATTAAAATACAAGTTAAGACAGTCAAAATTAAAATATTTTTTGACGAATGATATATAAACTAAAACGTTTTCATTCACATTGAACATAGTAACATGAATTGCAGGAAAATAAATAATCTTTTGAATATAATTATCAATGCGAAAAAGAACCATTGATCGCGCTGTACTTTCAAAGCAAGCAAGCAAGATAGTGCTACATATTTCCAATCTTCATTACGGCTTTGCGAGAGGTTGTCCTCTTCTTTGCCACTTCGTTCATACAGAGTTAGAAGGCCGTCTAAAAAGAGCGCACTTCTCAAGACTATAACGCGCGCCAGTCACTTCATCTTGTGCGGGTCGCCACAGTTGGCGACTACCCCTGGGATTACTTCATAGATCTCTTTTTACAGTCGCGTCTTCATTCTTGGGACGGGGTCAGGACACAATATTCTCTTTCCTCCTAGCTTCTTAATGATCCAGGGAGAGCCATGGAATTCTTTCAATCCCCTATTTTTCTTGCCTCCTTCTTTCTCTTACCAACGCTCATGTTTCACTTAGAATTATGTCTGCTTTGCAGGTTTTATATCCCATTATCCGAGTTTTCCATGCAACCAATCTAAATAAATGGACGAGTTCTATGATATTTTGCGGGTTATGAGCTGAAAGCGGTTCAGATTCAGAATTACGAAAATAATATTGTAACACCGTGCGGGAACGAAGAACTACTTGCATTAACAAAGGACATGCCTTGAGGGAAACAACGTTAAGGTGCGAGGTTTATAGCAGTAGTATTACCTCGCGAGAAAGTAAATTTTTACTTTCTACTGGAGCTGACGACATTTTTATTTGTAGGATGATATAAAATGTAATGTAATGGATTGGAAGACATAAAAGTACCTAAAGTTTGAGAAAGTGGATGTGTCGATATAGGATCCTCAAGAAAAACCACAGGTTGCTAAACGGATTAAAAGATTCAATTGAATTCTAATAGAATTTAAATGGGATATATAATTGGGCAATATTTCAAATTTTTTATACCACAATGTACCGTAATCGTATGAATAATGGAACATGCGTTGTCGCATTAATGTAAGTAGTTGTTTTACCAATAATTGTTAACACAATATTAATTGTTTCCATTTTCTTCTTGTTCTAAAGCAATTGTGAATGGGTACAACTGATATTTATGGGTCTTTAACGTGCCAAGAAATGGAAAAGCAATATTCTAAATGAAAACAATGACATCATTAAAAGTCAGTAATATTGTATTAGAGCGTTGTTGAAAATTACTTCAAATTAATACACCGGAGAAAAATGGGAAAATGATCGATGCATGCACATTTAATGGACACCTTGGAGTCAATTGAAATCGTTAAGGTGTTTTATTTATGTTGTTTGATTTCAAAACAATATGTTTTAGAAATTGTATTCCTCTCCAACTTAGGAATCCCTCCTCAATCGTGATTTCCGTACCATTTCCCGACAATCCTTGCAGTGAATGTAAAGGCAGCCTTTCGTTTAACCTTAATAGTTGTATGAGCAGTTATTATTTTCCAGACGTCATATGCACGTTGTACTCAGTCATGTAACATAATGATAATGGTGATACTGTATTTATTATTATTATTATTATTATTAATAATAATAATAATAATAATAATAATAATAATAATAGCTGTAATAACTGTAATAAGTTTCATTTGCTATATCATTGGTTCTAAACACGAGGCAATCAAAGGGATTGTCGAGAACTTGTGGAGAACAGAAAAAGTCTACGTGAACTAGCAAAGAGCAATGAAAAAGTGAGGAATGCACGCTGAATACACTTCGCTAAAAAAAAGATAGTGCAGTTGAAGACCCAGTGCGGGCACTATTCGTCGCAACTTACGACCACGGAAACATAGTTAACCGTGCGTGCAAATGTACCGACAGCACGGAGGCACGACATGCGGCATTAATGTCGAGCTGCTAATAGTTTGGTAATGCGCCCACTGCAAACGAGTGCACTTCATTTCGCCGATACGTTCCGCTACGCGCCGCTGCTCGCGGCGAGCGCCTAGACAACGTTACAACTTCCGCGCGCCCGCGCAAGCGCCGCCCACGACAGATCTTATTATGCGCGCGAGGAGGGGGCGGAGGCGGGGAGGAAGGGCGGGAGGGAGGGGGAGTGCCGCTGTGGTGGGGGTTTAATTTAGGCGGTGTCCACCGGCGGCTGGCGGGCATTCAGCTCGGCGACGGAAGCACCGAGCGAGCGCGCGGAGGGGGGGCGCCGGCGGAGGGAAGGGAGGAGGGTGGTGGCGGGACTGGGGATGGGGGGCGGGCGACGCCACGGCCGCTGTCGCCATCCCCGCGGAGACGCAGCTTCTTTCACGCCAAATGTTTATGGGGTTGGTAAAACATTTTAGCGTCTTTCTGCGTCATTTGTAATTTTTTAATGGTCTGTAAGCAGTAAAATTTGTTCACCAAGTACCCATATTTTTGAGACAAGCAGGCAGAAGTCGCAGGCGCTGCCAGCGGTGGCGGTGGCCGAGTCGGTGCCGGTGGCTCAGGCTGCACCGGCGCGGCCGCGGCTGTCGCTGTGGATGAGAAAGCGTGAGCGACGGGCAAGCGCACAGTGCGTGGGCGCGAGACGGTCACCTTCGGGTGTTCGCAGAGCCCCAAATACTCGCCCACCCCTCTCCCGACACACGTTTCGTCACCCCCCAACTAGACAGCGGCTACACCCACCTGACCCCACCTGCTTCCTCTTCTTGTTTCTCACTCCGCCTGTCCACGCTTTGCAGCACTCGAATTCCAGTCGTCAGTTTCCGCCGAGTGTAGCCAATGTTTGCAAAAGGCTCATTCACAAAACTTTTTCTTGCCTCTCTTTTTCCTCCAGCAGATCTTCTCATGCATGTCTGGGCTGCTTTGCGGTCCTTTGTGCCTTCGCACAAGTCATTCGGACATCCAATTCAGCACCAGATCGTTCCATCCATTTTCATTTCATTTCTACCTCATCTCACACGGCATTTTATACATACCTCCTCTCAACATCCCTCGGTACCCCTGCGCCCGCCCTCTCTATGTCTATGTATTCCTGCCTCCGCGTGTACCTCATCTCTCTGTCTGTTCCCTGCCTGCAGGCTGGTACGTATTCATATCTAACCCTTTTTCCCATCTCACGCGCCCTTCCTGTCTCTGCGTTCACAACCTACACCTTTCCCAGCCCCAAAGGGCCCCGCCTCCTAATCCCCAGCGGTCCGCCCCCGCCCCATTCGCCGCCCTACACCGCCCGCGCACCCGCACCTTCACCGCCCGCGCCGCCTCCGCCTGCTTCGGCCCGTCCTCCCCCGCTCGCACCGTCTGCTTCGGTCTGTCCTTCCCATCCTCGCCGTCCGCTTTGGCCCGTCCTCGTCCGCCCACGCTGTTCGCTTCGGCCCGTCCTCCCCGTCGTCGCATGCCCACGCCATCCACACCGGCCCGTGCTTCCTGTCCTTGCCCGCCCGCGCCGTCTGCTTAGTCTTGACCTCCCTGTCCTCGCCCGCTCTCGCCATGCGCTTGGGCTCATCATCGCCCGCCCGCGCTGTCCTTCTCGGCCCGTTCTCCCCGTCCTCGCCCGCTCGCGCCGTCTGCTTCGGCCCGTCTTCGCCCGACCGCGCTGACCCCTTCGGCCTGTCCTCCCCGTCCTCGCCGTCCGCTTCGGCCCGTTCTTTCCATCCTCGTGTGCCCGCGCCATCCGCTGCGGCCCGTCTTCGCCCGACCGCGCTGACCCCTTCGGCCTGTCCTCCCCGTCCTCGCCGTCCGCTTCGGCCCGTTCTTTCCATCCTCGTGTGCCCGCGCCATCCGCTGCGGCCCGTCTTCGCCCGACCGCGCTGACCCCTTCGGCCTGTCCTCCCCGTCCTCGCCGTCCGCTTCGGCCTGTTCTTTCCATCCTCGTGTGCCCGCGCCATCCGCTGCGGCCCGTCTTCGCCCGACCGCGCTGACCCCTTCGGCCTGTCCTCCCCGTCCTCGCCGTCCACTTCTTTTTCCATCCTCGTGTGCCCGCGCCATCCACTTCGGCCCGTCCTCCCCGTCCTCGCCGGCCCGCGCCGCCCGGTTGGGCGTGCGCAGCGCCCCGGCGTGTGGCGCTGCACGGCGCGGGGGCGCGACGCGAGGGCGTGCCGCAAGGACCGACGCGAGGGCCGGGCGGAAGCGGCCGTGTGCGAGTTGGCGCCGGCCGTAAAGTGCGCGCCGCCCTCGGCCTATTCGTTTGGACAATGCGCTGGCCGCCGGAGAGATTGCAGCGGCGGTAATAGGCGCCTTCAGGGCGCGCGCGGCCGCTGCTTTATTTGGGCGCGGCCGGCCATGCGCCCCCTCCCTTCGCCGCCCCTCTTCGCGGCCCCTAGCGCATTTTTCACGCGCTAAGTGCGCTCCGCGCCCTAATCCACACTCGCGCCCGCGCAAGCGCACTTGTACCCCCGGGCGGTGAACTGTCAGAAAGATGCATGAGAATGGTGCGGAGGGAATGTCTGAATGTTATTTTGAGGCAATGTCTAACAAGAAATGATTACAAAAGAATGACCCATTATTTTGATTACTTCCTATAGATATTGGTTCGTATCATCTATCCGGGAATCAGAAAACATCTAGTATGATACGATGGATCGGAATTTTTTTTGACATATCATGAAATCTCAACATCCTAACTTCAGGTAACATATAGCAAAAATATATGCGAGGGAATGAGTTGTACTTTTAGAGCACGTTCCACAGAGTGAAAGGCGTATTATGAATGATGGAATTCGATTAAACGAAAAACAATGTTTGAGAACAACAAAATAATATGTGGGGAAGAATGCCACCTACTCTTTCCCACATTAAAAATTTGTTAAAATGAGCTCATCAGATATTTTCAAACCTCTATTTCGGAGGTGGAATATAAATTTGAGCAATTCCTGTTCGAAGTCTCAGAGAAAACCAGCATAAATATTGGAAGTGACATAATTTTATCAGACTATTTTCCCATAACTGTTGTTTAGAGGTTTGGTCAATAATTTTAATATGATTCTTAAGAATATAAAACATTTTTGTTTAATGAATTGCCTGGAAGTAGTATTTGATTATATTTTGTTGCATTTATGTTTTCATTATGTACGATGTAGTTTGTCTTTTGGAAAGCGGGTTTTAATTCAATTATTTCGTTGCGGGGGTGCAAAGCGGGATAATTGCAGTTTTTCAGAATTTGGACAATAATTAAGAAGGGTATGAAATCATATGGATTGAATTTTAATTATTTCTTTTAATTCTATTATATACAGCTCTTTGAATATTTGTCTGCTTGGTAGAAATTCTGTAGCTTTCTATTCACCTAAAAATTTGTTTAATAAATGTTTTGTTTGTATGTGTTATCTGTTATTTGTATTTCTTGAGATAGCTGCTATCCACACAGGAATAGCATGTATCCGGATGAGAGGAGTAATTGTTTAAAACCATAATGCCAATATATTTGGAATATGAAAGTTTAGTTCTCGTACGGATACAATTTGGCTACTTTTAATTGGCTTGGTTAGATATACATTTGATACGGTATTTTTATGTTGAAGTTTTATTAAGCAGAATTCCCAGGTTCTTTACATCGTGGTTTGTCCATGAAATTGGTTTTGAATTTACTGTGAGTGATGGAAATGTTTTTGGTTTACTGAAGGTGAATATAATCGCTGCGTTAACCTAAATATACCTAAAGCAAGGTCAAAAGCAGAACAGAAAGGCTTGTCGATGGGGGCTAATGCAACGCCCTGGGAGCCTGGGAGCAGCCAGGGCACGCCCGGTCGCTTGCCTGAACGGCGCGGCGTGGACACTGAAATCTCAAAGCGACTACGCTGTGAGAGCGTCGGCAGCCTGTGAGAGCGTGGCGGACGAACCGGTATGACGAAGCAGGCATGATGAAGCACTCCTGGCGAGTGATGACATGCTTTTCAAGTAATATTTTAAGTAGAAAACTTCAAAATGGTATTATATGAGCACATTTTGGAATCGTATCTTATTTTAAGTTAATTTCATTATTACGCAAAATTAAATTTCTCATGTAAAGTTTGTAAAAAGTGCTACTCAAATTACCAAGAATTATTGAATATCAACTGGAAGTGAATATGCTAAGCACATTTCAGGACAATATCTTTCTACCTGCAGTGAAATATAATTCGTCGGTGTAGGAACTCGACAAATCGTCTTGAAAAAGAATTAGAAAAACGTAATAGACAATCGTTTAATCAATAATGTAGCGTTTATAAGGACAGCGAAGGTGCGAATGAAGGACAAGGAGATATGTCAGAAATATTGTCTCTCCATATACTTTCTAAAAACTATGAGGAAAACTTCCAGAAATATTTTGGCAATCGGGTAGTAAGGTAGTAGTATGTTATCATTGCTTCTGACCAGAGATGTAAAAGATATAAAGATAAAGAAGATCGTAAGAAAATGAAAGATAAGTTAGGAACATGGATAATTTGGGAATTCACAAAGGTTGATAAAATTGTTGTTGGACAAATATGTTCTGAAATACAGGAATTATTTCATCGTAAACCCGTTCTTAGTATTTTACACTAATATATTATCAAATACTTGACAAAGCCTTTTGTAGAACTATCGTTTGCTATTCAGAATAGACTCGACTGAACATCTTAAGAAACTTTGCACGTTAGATCGAGCTTAACAAAATACAGTTTTCAAACAAACCGAAACAAAAAGCAAAGCCGATCACTACAGCTTGCTTTCTATCAATTCTCTACATTTTACACTAACAGAGTGAAGAGTGAAGTATCTACTGGCCTGAGACGCGCGCACCGAGATACGAGCAGAATGACCGGAGCGCCTTTCAGACGTAGGCGGCGGGCGAATGAGCGACGAGCACCAACAAATCCCGTCTCGAGTGCGGGAAAAGGACATAAGTAGCAAGTCAGAGTTGGACAGTGACGAGCGGAGTGGCTGACCGCGTGTGATTACGCCGCCTCCTCTCTCCATCCCCAATGGCGCACGAGGGCGGGAGCGAGAGCGAGAGCGCTGGCGCAGCGCGGCGGCCGCAGCCCAGGGACACTCCAGCGGCCCAACACACAGCGGCGCTCCCATTCACAGCGGCCGCCTTCTTCGCCAGCACCTGCGCACCGCCACGCACCGTGTCCGGCACCACACTCTCCTTCCCTCTCTCGGCCCCCGCCTCGCCTTCGCTCCTCTCGCCCGATCATTTCATCGTCCTCTCGCCGCTCACGCCCGTTTCGGCCGCCCCGTTCGTTTGTTTCTCCCTTCCTCGGCGTTTCCTGACCTTTCCGGCCCGTCTCTGCTCATTTCACCTGCCCTCTCACCCCTGCGCTCGCCCTTTCCTCCCTGCCCTGTGCGCACACTGCTGACGCCGACGTTGTTGCCGGGCCCCGCGCCCCCGCAGCGGCCGCGACAAAGACGGTGCGATGGGCGGCGCGTCGTAAGTCGGGCGGAGCGTGCGGCGGCCTTCCGCCCCGCCCCGCCCCGCCCCGCCCCGGCACGCCCCGACCCTCCCCACCCGCCAACGCCGCATTCAGGGAGAGGGCCGCTTCAGCCGCTTCATTTACCTAACTCCCAGGCGCTGTGTGCCCGCCTCGCCACTCCGCGCCCGCCGCTCATGGCACCCGCGCCCACGCCCCGCTCCACCCCCGCTCCGCCCCCCGCTCCGCGCCCTGGCTCCGCCTGCGCCGCGTCCCGGCCGCAACGTGATTTGCCTTTCCGAGCCGCTGGAGGGCTTACATGGCCCTCTCGCCGCGTGATGACAGATCTTGTAGGTAATTGGATCGACTTTGCGAATGACCAGTTGGCTGCTAACCGCCCGTGCTCTGGTTGAGTCCCATTTACACTCCCGCGCCCGAGGGACGAGGTGACAGCGCCTCTTCTCCGCCCACGAGCCTAATTCAGCTGCGCCCCCGTCTCCCCCACCAGCCCCACCGTGCCGCCTCGCCCCCGCCACACGCCGCTCCATGGTTGCGCCCCTGGCTTCGGCCTCATAGCCTCGTCGCTGCCATTGGAGCCGTCCTCTCTGCCAGCGGCAGCGCGTGTGGTGGCGGGGCTCGACGGGCGCGCCCGTGACACACGTCCGTCAATACACCCGCGCGCCCTATTCAGCTGCGACGATGGCGGCGGGAGGCGGCGGCCGTGGCGGCGGCTGCGTAGCAAAACACAGGCAACCCGATAGTGCGGGCGAGAAGCGAGAAAAACGGCGAAGCGCCAGCGCATCGCGGAGCGCCAAAGCGCAGGCAGAGCGCGCGGGGGCGGCGGGAGGCGCGGGGAGGCACGGACAACGCGCAGAGCTCGCGCGGGCGGCGGGGGAGGGGGCGGTTGCAGGGAGGAGATTAGCAGACATCAGCAGGCGAGCGCCTCCTGCCTCCGTGCGCCGCGTTGGAGGCCATCCAGAGCGGCGGCGGCGGTGGTGGCGGCGGCGGGGGCGGGGGCGGGGGCGACGGGGCGAGCTGCGCCGATGGCCGCTCTGCCGCGCGTCCCATCGTCTCGCCAGAACGGACCGGCTTTGAGGAAATGCAACCATTATTGCAGCAGCTGTCACGCTCTCAAATCACCTGCTGGGCCTTCGCTTTCCAGAAGAAGTGCGAATGTGTCCGATAGAACGGGCTTTGCAGATTTCCACTTCCTAATTTTCCGAAAAATAATTAAATTCACTTTTATAGAAAATTATTTTGTCACTTTACTGCCACACAATAATATTCTAAATTCATGTTAACAGTTATTCTATTCATTCGTTCAGACAAAACTCGCTCCTGTCGAGAAAAATTGAGAATGTTGATCATCATCTATTTATACTACACAATATTCTTATATGATAATGATTCAAAATATAAATACTACAAAATGAAATATGGATGGTTGTTGTGATGCAGTTACGTATAAAATTGAAATAAAAATTACCTATATTCTGCACGGTGATCTTCCTTTTGTTCTTTGCTTTATACAAGGAGTTTTCTCCTTAGCGCTTCTTTATGTGCCGTTTTTCGAAAACGTGCAAAACTTGTGAAAACATTTGATTTCATTATTTCCCCAACTCACCATCGTGATGTAAATGTATTCATTGAAAAAATAATCCAAAAGAGGATTTTTAAACAAATGTACTTTTAGGTTTCCTTTAAGGTAACTTGAATCCCTTCCTCTCGAGGCTCACCACCTAAGAGAAAAGTACAACAGAAGATTGTAATGTGATGAATAGTTTTCAGGTTTTCTCTGAGGCCGAGATAAATTTAATGCGCTTTCACGTTCCACTACAATTATTTCCCCGCCCGCCGCTAAGCCCCTCCGCGAAAATCAATTCAGTGCTCTACAAGGAAACACGATGCTCCCCTCATTGGCGAGGGTAAGGCCAAGATGGAAATGTGTAATGACAAATGGGAATTCCTTCCCCTGCTCATTATCCGATGCTTCGACTTGGCGGAAGCATAATGAAACAGGAGATCCTACTAAAAGTGAACCG
Source organism: Gryllus longicercus (assembly GCA_038098605.1). NCBI lineage: Eukaryota > Metazoa > Arthropoda > Insecta > Orthoptera > Gryllidae > Gryllus > Gryllus longicercus. The sequence goes on along the minus strand of JAZDUA010000159.1, from coordinate 747,495 downwards.
AATGTTCTTTAAGCTCCTCGAGAACGTCTTTACCGACTTGATTCAATAATGACACCAATTACATTTTGTCGATATAAATACGACACATAAAGGCACCAAATTTTAAAACTATACGTCTCAGATAATTTTAATTTACCTTAAATGTATTAAATGTTTTAGAATTTGGAAGATATTAATTACGTACGTAGGACATGCAACACGAAAAAAAATAAACAATTATTAGAATTCCCTAAGATTACATATGGCAACATGTAATTTTTGAGACACACAATAAAGAAAACTACAGAAAAATTACATTTCTTTTTACTCGTCTAATTTATCATTTTAATGGTATTATTCTCTCCGTAATGACAAACAGCTGCGATGCTGAAATATAATGAAATATTATGTGCTCAGGAAACATCAATTTGAAGAATTAAATTGTGAGTGAGAGCATATCAAGTTCACCTTTGTTTAGAATTGAGTAAACTAAAATATCACACTTATTAGAAATGTGTATTGTCAAAGAGTTAAACATATTGTACGGTTATATAGTCTACCTTTTACACCCAGGACTTTGTAATGAAAATCTATAAAAATTCCTTTAGAAATCAAGTAAGGTTTTCGGTCACGAATCATGCATGGCGTGCAGGTGTTGCATCTTTCGTATTCGAAACAAATCCCAATGTTCAGGAAAAACGTTTAAAGCAGAGAAATTTTTTTTTGTCTAAAAAACTGTATTTTATATTTCACTTCTTTCTCTTCTCGGAAACTACGCGTAATTACTAATTTCCTGAAAAAAAGGTTTCCATTGATATTGCGCTCGATAAGAAATTTTAGTTACACATTTTATGTACGTTATTCTACAATTTATTTCGTGTAATGGGTTTCCCAGTACTTTTTCCAGTAAGTAAAAGTCTTCTGGAAACTTCACCGACAAATGAATGTCCTTTTCTTATCAAAGTAGTTTTCTGTTTCGATAAACTTGAAATGAAAATTCTGCCCGAAGAATTGCAACATGACGAAATAACACATTTTAAAAATATTTCAAAGCGTTTTTTTTCAAAGTTAATGAATACAGCTAGTCTCTTCCACACAGTATCACATTGTTAGTGGATGTTAGTGTCTTAATCGTTTATACTGCAAAAGTTTTAATTCCAGGCCAAATAGAAACATTTTAAATTGGAATATTGAGGAATCTTGAGAAGGGAAAAAATAAGAAGATAAACATTCGCACAAATTAATCCCTCGATCACCTATCCATAACAAAATCAATTTTACCCGTTCCTTAAACGTATCCATGAAGTCACCATTACATTACATTTCTACACATTTATTTATAAACATGGCATTTTCATCACATTTGACCATAGATATTGCTTTTATATAAGTGAAGTAGATTTTCACCCGGAAAGCTTCAGAATAAATTATAATTATTATTATTTTGATATTAAGATAATTATAAATACAAATTTTTTAATATTTACTAAACACTTACGCTCTATTTCGTAAAAAACACTCTTTAAAAAAATCTTCGAAATTAGTGAAAATCAAGTACGAGAGAGAAAATTAAATTGAAGGCTCTAAGCGAGGACAATTACCTGTGCTTGTTGAAAGCCACCCCGCAACGAGTTGCTGACGTGGCGACATAAGAAGCTAATCCACGCATATACAAAATTAAATGCCTAGAGCACCTCTTGAACGAAATATGAGACACTCGCTCTACATTTTATTGCAGTCATTTAAACAAATCTTCTAACGATAAAAGTGTTTTACTCATACTACAACATAAAAACTGTGCAGAGGTAGAAAAATAATACGGGAAAATAAATTTAATACAAATACAAATAATATATAGATATAGTACAATAACTGTTTCATAAACAGATGTAATGTATGAAAACATTCGAACAGTTTGTTTCCAAAGCAGAGACAGAAGCAAATATAACTTTTCAGCATTACAGCTTTGCCCTGAAGCAGCTGTCGACACACATGCGAAGGATAATTACTCTGTATTTGTACGCAACCACGTCCGTTCACGCGCTCAGCTGCACTCCCGTGTCGATGCGAAATGCAGAGGTGCAGAGTTGCCTGCACGTCAAACGAGGGAGTCGAAAAGCAACTGAATCTCCTCACAAGCATGCATTTATAAACGTTCTCATTATAGTGAGCGAATAATCTACGACAGACATTTCAAATAGAAACAAAGCTTTATATAGGTTCTTTAACTTAGATAAATTATACATGGTTAACCGTTTAGAATAGACTTGGAATGTAAATGTTAGACAATGTACTTCGTATGTGTGATCATCAAGAAAAGAATACATTTCTGGATCGCAAAGAAAGTTTAAGGCTCTTGTAAAACGAAGAACTCGAAAGAAAAGAGTTTCACTTTCAGACAGCAGGATTGCGAGAACATTTTTCAATATATTCTGATATTTTTTAAAAAACAGAAACGATTAAGACGACAGAGAGAAAATAAAGAGCAGACAAAAAGACTATTGATACACATTAATATTTATTGACAGCTCGAATTGTAAGAGCAAGCAGGGACATTCAATATCGTGCCCCAAATTGCAGTAGAGACTAAGCTTTTCACACAAGATAGAAAACGGTCAATATAAACCTACCGAGGGCACGCACGAAAAACCCGTTTGATTGTTCCTTCCGAGTAATGGGGTTAGGGTGGAGTGTGACGGGAGGGGGAGGGCATGCCCCGCACGCAGGTGGGCTGGCGGGTGGGGGGCGGCGGGGGCGGCGGGGTGCGAACGCACGCGGCACGCGTTGGCGCACGCACCGCGACGCGGCGCGCGCCCGTCGTCGAAAAATCAATCCCACGCGCAACTAACGTCATATTCGCTTTCAATATTGACTCACGCGCGGAAAAAAGCGGCCTCGGCGTCCGTCTGCAAAGGGCGCGCGCGTGTGTGTGTGTGTGTGTGTGTGTGTGTTTGAGCCGCGCAAGTGCCGTGAGGTGCAGCTCGAGCAACACACTTGGGCGTTCGTGGTACAATTAACCCAACTTTCAACGAGATAAAGTACGGGGCTCGAGCGTCGAAAACGGGTTAATCACTCGCGCGGCGTTTTATGTAGCGGCCGTCCGGCGTGGAAAGCGAACGGTGGAGAGAGCAGGCGGTCAGGCGGCGCCGGCGGCGAGCGGGCAAGGCGGAAGGGCAGGATGAGGAGGAAGACGAAAATAGCGACAATGGGAGGGGAAGGAAGTGTGGGAGGAGAACAGAAGAATGGAGGAAGATGGCAACCGGGAGGGGAAGGAACAAGTAGCCAAAAGAGAATGTGAAACTTGGGTAGGGGACGAACATGAGAATGAGTTCAGGAAAGGATGATGAAGAAAATTAGGGCTGTGTACCAGCGAAGAGATAATGGGTGTTAGCAACCACAAGTCTGGAGATGGTTTGGAGCATAAATATACACAGATAGGAAACTCATGGTAAATTAATGTATTCTAATTCATACACTATATTCAATTATGAACAGTCTATTAGAAGTATTTTTGATACAGTAATGATCCATATTTTAGACAATTATGTTTCTATTTTAAAAGTCTCTAAATATAGTAAACATTGTCTCAGGGACACATATTTATATTTAACTTTTATTATTAATTCAGCACGTTTTGACGATGTTGATCTTTAGACACAAATATTTTTAATTTTTGAAAAATACACATTATTTCCAACAACGTTCTCATATCATTAGTTTTAAAAACATTGTATTCTTATTTTTGTAATGAATTACATATTAGAGACACCTCTTTGTCATAATCTCAAAAGTGATAAAAGACATGGAGGATTGGACTCGAATGAAGTGTTTGCTAAAACTGAGTGTTATTATATAGACTAGAAATTCCCATCCTTTTATTTCATCAACAGTTTTTAATGAAATCATCAACCTCCTTGTTTTCTATATAATATACAGCATCTATAAACATGACACAAAGAATTTCACATATATGCTTTAAATATATACATGCGTTAACCTGGCAAAGACATTTTCAAAAACTACATATTCTCTATATCCAGAATTTTGTGCCATTTTCGTGCTTTCCAAATATTCAAAAATAATACTTTTTTTTCCAACGATTTTTCCAAAACTTGGTGGCTTTGCTGGTTTAATGTTAAGCACATCTCCGCCGAACAACACAAACACTCTTCCAAGCAAAACTATCCCTCAAAATTAAAATGTCTTTACAAAACATGGCTCACAATACATTACACTACACAATGGTATTATTTTAAAATTTTTGACTTCCGATACGAGCCATAAAAAATATAATTCATTACACTGAGAATCGAAAAACACCCGGAGGGAATCAGATAAATCCTAATAAATACTAAACTACTCAACACTTCGCATTGCCCTTTTGCAACAAACAAAAGTGTAATGAATTATATTTTTTATTAATCAGCCATTAATATTTTTGTTACAATGGGGTCTTCATTTTACTGATAAGGCGCCCGTTCATATTCGGCTATTGTCCCCAATTGACCCCTTGGCCATCATTGACGCCATTAAAAATTTCATTGACTTCAAGGGCTCTATACCGATCACTTTGAGATCACCTGATTCGTTGAGAACCAAATTTATCCACATTCTCGATTCTGGAGATCGATTTTCCTGTCGTAAAATCGCTGATTTCCGCTGCACTTTTCGAATGCTTTCACATTACTACCTACGTAGCAAGTCGGGAAAATAAAAACAGAATGGTCGCACGTAAAGATGTTGCAAAGTGGAAGCTAAGACTTCAAGGAGAAAATATTTTTCAGACATTCAAGCTTTTGCGAAATTTTCCTGAACAATCGGAACGTTAAGGAAAGTTTTACATGCCTTTATTCTTCACATAGTCTTCACATAGTTCTTCAAACCAAGTAAGTTTTTTGGGATATCCTTATTTTTGGCTTCTCCTGAAAAATGTTGAACATAATTGCAAATATACAAAATTATTAAACAATTGATTATCTGAATTCTTTCATTTTTCAATAATATATTATATGAAATTGGTTTCGTCTCAGAAGCCTCTGTGATAATTCCGGGACACGATATGGTTAGAACGTGATTTTAAACACTTCAGTTCTTGCCCACCATACGTACGCCTCCACTACCCCTCCCTGAGGACAGAAGGAGAGGTTCATACGAGCTCCTCGTCCTTGATAGGCAAGCAGTCATTACGGACGATCGATAGGAGGAGTTTTACACAACGCGAGGCGTGCGAAGGAAACTGCGGGACACATTAGGAGCTAAATATAAAATGTTCTTCCTGAAGTGTCCCATAGGTAGAAGTTGCTATTATAATAATAATAAAAATTTAAAATGTTAAAAGGACAAAAACATTTAAACGAATGTTCAAGTTAATTCTGGTTATGTAATAATATAATATGTGCATAATAATAAAAATAATAATAGTAAGAAGAAGAAGAAAAATAATATTAATAAATAACAGAATTACTGGATTTTTTAGAAAAGAAGGACAGAAATATATTAAGGAAAATACAATGCTTTAAACACAAAAACAATGAAAATTAAGTTAATTCCTAATAAAGATATGTACAAAAAATTGAAAAACTCACAGATACAATGAGTACGAGGAGAATTAGGTTCTATGGCTATATTTTTCGAATGAATATTCGAACTGACTAATTAAACAAATATTTGAGTTATTTTTAAATAGAAAAACTAAGAGCAATTGGTTTAAATTAATCCTAGAAGACTTGAATGAATTGAAAATGTCTTATAAATTAATTGAAAATAAAGAAAAATTCAGAAAAATAATTCAAGATAAGCAGCTCAAATTCCCAGAAAAACCTAAATCCAAAAGAGGGGCAAATGTGTCGGAAGAGAGAAAAAAAGGCAACATCTGAAAGAATGAAGGAACATTGGAAGAAACGTATATAAAGAAAAACACTAAGAAGTAATTGATCCAACGTACTCCAAAGTGGGTGATCCGAAAGAATGATGATGATGATGATGATAATAATAATAATAATAATAATAATAATAATAATAATAATAATAATAATAATAATAATAATAATAATAACAACAGCAACAGTGCCGACCCAGACAGCCCAGATCGCTATGGCAGTAGTGCCGCGGCAATCTCGTTCGGAAGGATCGCAGGTTGGAGTCCCGCCTCGGTCATGGGTGTATTTGTATATGTCTGCACGTTCGTCCATGCACCTTTGATCATCATCACCATTCCATGTACCATATCCCCAGGACTAGAAACCCTGGGGGATAAAATTTGGATTCAGTATAATGCTGATCCCCACGCCCAAAACAGGGCCACATACACTTGCTACGGAATAAATGTTACTGTAGGTGTATGTCCGTGTGGTCCTAGACGGCCAATTCGCGATAACAAAAATCAAGGGGCAACAACCTTGTCATACGGCTAAAAATCGGATCCCCATAATTACACACGTTCATTCCGAAGATAAAGAAGTAGCGTGGTCAGAAAAGGCCATTCGTGCGGTGACGATTTCGGATGGAAGGATCGTGGGTTCGAGCCTCTCCTCGGACATGCTTGTGTGTTTGTGATTGCCCATTCACTCATCATCATCATCATCATCATCATCTCATATTTCTTCCCCCAGGTCTAACAACCCTTGGGTGTAAAAATGAATTCGACATAAAAGTGCTGATTCCCCCCCCCCCGCCCAATAAAAGGTCACGAGGAGAATATGACTGGGCCTCGGTGGGTACACGTGGCGCGTCCTCGTGGTCCTAGGATGGCCATTTCGCGACCATAGAATAATAATAATAATAATAATAATAATAATAATAATAATAATAATAATAATAATAATAATAATAATAATAATAACTGGCGTAACATGAAGATACTGTAGACACTCGGGCAGCAGCATAAATTAACATAATTTCCTGACACATTTGAGACTTCTTCGCTTTTCATGGACGGTTGAATGCAAGGCGAGATATAGAAATATATTTGAAGCATGAATCAGCCAGCCTCGTCAATACGTAGAAAGTCCTTGTCAAAAGGAAATAGAGTCCCCTCCTCCCCTGCGAGGCGATCTGATGCGGGTACCCCATCCAGCGTCGAGATCCCCGATTCCCGCAACCGGCGTTCGGAGGCAGCCCTCCACTTCGGCGGCGGCGGCGGTCGCCTCGGCTCCTGAGCGCGCGAGAAGTACGGGGCGTCGAATCGCGTCGCGTCGCGTCGCCTCGCGTCCGTGATATGCGAACTCCTCGAGGGATGCCGCGCAGCCCAGCCTCTCCATTTCAATTCCGCGCGTCCCGCCCAGGTATCGACTTGAAAGCGGCCGATGAGCGAGCGGGCCGGGGACGTCGTTGTCCTCTTACGGAGGCGGCGGCAGTGGCGGCGCCGCCTCCGCCGCCGCCGCCGCCGCTGCTTCGAGGTCGATATCCGGCTGGTAGACGCCGGCGGACGCGCGCCCGAGACAGCGCCGCGGAAAGGGTGTTGCTAGGGGCGGCGTCGAGCCGCTCCGCTCCGCTCCTCCTCGCGCAGGCCTGCGTCACGAGCAGCCGGGGACGACGGAGGAGGCGGAATTGGAAATGAACGCCCACGCCACGCCGCGCACCAGACGCTGCGGAAACGATACAGCGCCCACTACCGCAACGTTCATCACAATAGAGCACGACATAGAATAAAAGTTAATTTATTAATGAAAATCCCAGTATTTATTTATCCTAGTTGAGACGTAATTTCGCGTTTCGAGCAAAAGTAATGTGTAAATGTCGCTTACGAAACCTTTTTGGAAGTTGGTTTCCTTTGAACTCGCTTTAATTTCCTTCGTACTACTTGTGCTTTTGCAGATGCCATTCGTTGTACCGTTTCTGAATAACGTTTTTGTAAACCGCATTAATGGTTTCTTTCCGTTTACTCTGCATTTTTTGTTTTTTTCCCTTTTCTCCTGAATATCAAGGAATGCTAATAATTTGGTAGTTTTCCTCAAGTTTTAAGCTAAAGGTGAAGGAAAAATCCCAACGAATTTTACGCGTTCATTCACTCATTGAACTGGTTGGAAATATAAATTGTGAGAAGTCTATGTTAACACCACTCAGAGGTCTCTCTGTGTTTGTTCTAATTATGTATTTGAAGACGAAGGTAATTTGAGTCGAATTTGGATTGAAAAAGATTTTTTTAACGAAACAGCTCTCAGGTCCATAGGAGTGTTTTGTAGCTGCGCACACAGTACATTGCATTGAAGCGATCATTTAAATACCGGAAGAACGTTCGAACGGCAGAGCTCTACCCATTTGACTAGTTGTGTCAGGCGTCACGAGACTTGCCGTCCAGAAGACGTCCAAACAAACACCCTATAGCGCTTGCCAATTGCAGCAAATGATACAGCGCCGCGTGCACTGGACAAATATGACGTCAAAGAGACACGCGACGTATCTCCTTTCGACGCCATCCGATTATTGGGCAGATCGTGCAGGCGTCGCATTCCGTTGATGGACGCTCTCTCGTTGTTTTGTTCAGTCAACTAAACGATTGTCAACGCGCGTCGCTCGAGCAGGGGTGAGCAGGGGGAGGGAGCGGGCGGCGGGGAGGGATGGCGACGGGAGGGGGGCGCGCGCGTATTCCAATCGGAGCGGATGGCTTCGCGCCACCAGTGGAAGACCCGTCGCGCGGCCGGCTGTTCATCAGAAGGCAGCCGCTGGGGACGCGGCGCCGAGGAACAGCGTGGAGGGCGGGGGCGAGGAGGACGCGGAGCGAGGGCTGCTGGGGCGGAGGACACACACGGCACACAGGACGGGGGACGGAGCCCGTGCGACGGTCGCAGCGGTCGCCTCTGGCCGGCGGACAGGCAGAGCAACGCGCACCCGAACGGTGGCGGTGGACGGCGATGCGGCAGGAGCAACGGCGCAGGTTCCGACAGCGGCGGGTAGAGGGAAGAGCAACAATGGTGGCTGAGGAGCTGGCAACGCCGCGGGTGGCGGAGGCGATGCGGCGGCGGCGTGGAAGCAATGAGGCCGCGCCGGCCACGCGTGGCGCTTGTTGGTTGAATTCGACCCGCCGCGAATGGAGTTGTTTACGGCCCTTGATACGCGCAGCGACAATAACGGCCGCATACGGTACACGTGACAATACGAGTGCACTGTTGCCCGTTGTTTATGTTCATTTCAGGGTCATGCCGAGATGCAGCCGGCGCGTTAAACAGCGATGGGGTCATTGCGACCCAGAAGTCACTGTGAGCGACCGTATCACGAGGCGTGTGTCTAATAATGCATTAGCATATTCGGGGCGAATGGGACGGCGGGCGGGGCGGGGCGGGGCGGGGCGGGGCGGGCAAGAGGCTCTACGATCGTCGCTCGCCCAATGCCGTTTGCCTCTTGGACTGCCCGCGCGCCTCCTCGCTTTCACGACAAACTTCACGATCGTTTTATGGAAAACCACGCCTCGCTCGCCGGGATAATACACTCCGTCGACCCGATGCAATAAATCCGTAATATAGTAATATATGTACCCTAAGTTTGAGAACTCGCACCCTTAACACACTCTTTCCCAAGTTTCACGCTGCGAGGAAACGCCATCGACGTCGCCTGCGGCGCCCCAAAGCAAGCCCTCACCGCGCGGCCGCCGGGGAACGCTCACAATGCAGGGGGAAGCAGACGTGGCAACGCGCAGCGGCGCAATCTATAACTGCCTCGGCGAAGTACGCAAAACCGAACTTGCTTGGTTCAAACAGTACGGGGTAATTTGTTAAATGTATACTTCCATAACACATTATTAACTTGAATCGCACCCGCGACAAAAGAAATAAAGTAATTTAATTGTAGCTGGAGGAATTCGTTCATTCGAATATCTTTGAGGGTTTCTCATTAAAACGGACATATGCTCTGCAAAAATATTAAGTAGCACAAAAACCCTGCAATTGAATCGATACTGAATGGCGGCAACGGCAAGTCGATAGTTGTCCCACGTCAAGCAAGCGTGGCCGGGGGCGACACAAAGGCGACAGCGCGACACCCGCCGTAATGGCGCGAGACAGGTGGGGCCGCCTTGGCTAAAGTAGATAGGAGCGGGCGGGAGGCAGGAACAATGCGATGGCCGCGACGTGGAGGGCGGCCGGGCCGGAGCGCGCAACGACCGCTCATACGTCGCGTATTACGTGTGTGGCAGCCAATTAAAGGCAACGATCGACCGCCCGGACCGGCGGAGAAATCCAGTGCGTTGACACACGGCGCGGCGCCTCGTCTTCTCGACGCTGCGGTTGCAGCGGGCGGCGCGCACCGGGGGGGGGGGAGCAAAGTCAACGCTCCCTGCGTCTTTTCTTTGTGCGCGGACGGAGCAATAGCCGCGCGTAGGGCCCACGCCGGACGCCGACGGCTCTTGGGTGTTACTGGCGGCATTTCTTGATTGGAATCGGGCTTACCGCGGCAGTGATCCGCCCCCTCCCCGCCTCCGGCCCGCCCCCGCCCGCCGCCCGGGGGAAAGGATCGGGACAGGTACGCGGCGGGCGGCGCACGGGGCGTGACCCATTCAGTGGGACGTGCTCTACGTGTCTAGAAGGAACGGGAAACCACGAAAACACCGGGATTAGCCGACCCTAAACTCGAACACGAGACCCCGGATCTCGGGAGTGAGAGGCGGCGGCGGCGGCAGGCGCGGCTACTCCTTGCGGCGACCCCGTCTCACTAACTCCAAATTATGCCACCACGTCTCCCTCCCCACCTAAGGCGTAGCTCTCAAATGCTTATCTGCGGGAGCTATGAACTTGCGTCTACTAAGTTCCTGCCCTCTTCTGGCAAATGGCCCTCCCTAGAATACTGCCTGTAAGTCGTACTAAGTCACAGAGTTTCAAAGACGCGCACATCTTGCACAATACACTTTCTCAACACGTTGTGATACGTAGGTCGCGTAGAAGAGGATCTCTTAATACTTTTGCGCTGTTGCTGTTTTAAGACCGCCAAAGCTACGAAACCCTGTCGAAACAGGGAACATTAACTTGTTCGACTAAGTAAAGCTACATATATTGAAGACTTATGGATAATAAGAGACACTTTATGCTCCATTGTTATAAACCAAGTAAGGAAACAGCTGAACACTCTTCCAGCTGACATGATTACGAGCTCTTGAGTGAAACTACAACGAAGTTTATGCTTGGAAAAAAGTAATTTTATGACTGGTCGTGGTGTTCATATTCATTATTCTGTGATAATTATATTTGAGTTACAAGTTGCGAAAAACTTGAAATTTTTTCTCCGCCTTCTATCAAGATCTGTTCCTCAGAAAAGGACTTTTACGGGCGATAAAAAAACTGACGGCGGGTCGCGAGGAGGGGAGGGCCTCGTGTGCAGGCGGCGAAGGCCGACACAGACGACACGCCCGTGGCATGACGTATGAGCGTGCGACAAGCATGCACGCGGCACAACGAAAGGGAGCGACAGCCAGGTCGCAGATGAAACGCCCTCGTGACCGCATTCACCGCTGAGCTGATGATGCGCTTGGTTGAGGTGCTACGGTTTAGGGTTTGTCATTTTTTACACCTTACACATTAGCAAAATTAGGTTATCACGTTCTCCAATGTTGATGTCCATTCGTGATATTTCGCCTCAATTTCATTTGAACTTTGTAGAGTTTGCCGGTGACGTTCTTCCCAACGATTTAAAATATTAGAAAAATATTGATGTAGAGACCCAGTTAAGAAAAAGAAGGCCCTAATGCAGACGTGTCAGTACTTTTGGAAAGCTGCACGGGCACAAGAAGCGAGGGGCGCGGGCCTGGCAGGCTGGTGATCGATGTCGTTGACCTCCCCTCCCAGAGCGGCCGCCAGCGCTGGCGCCACCGCGATGTGTCGGTGCGGGCGATGCAGTCTGCGGGCGTTTCGCGAGCGGGGGCCGGGGCGCGGGGCACCGGGGGTGGGGTAAAGGGGGCGGCTCGGACGATCGATGGGTGTCAGGGGTTCGAGAGGGTGGAGGCGGGAGAAGGCCAGCGCGAGGCCGCGCCGCCCGCGGGTCGAACGGCAGGCACGCCGCGCCTCGCCGCGCCGCGTCGGCCCCCGCGCCCGTCCCGGCCGCCGCTCGCGAGGCGCGTCTGCCCGTCTGCCGAAATACACCAGCGCCCCGCCGGGCCCCGCCGCTACATGCCCGCCGCACGCGACGCGGCCGCCGCCGCCGCCGCCTCCGCCTCCACCGGCCGTTCCCCGCCTTATTATGACGTGTTGGAACGTGGACACACACGACACGGCCATGTTGGCCGCTACCCCGCCCTGCAATATTCATAGCTGGGAGAGGTCGCATTCCGACGGCGGGGTAGCTCCTCAGCGCAGCATTGGGCTCCGATTCGAACCGTGTTACTTTGAGCGGACTTTTACCGAAATAAGAAGGCATTGATTTTTTCATCACACCTCACATTCACTACGGAACAAAAATAAACACTATTTGAAACATATATGAACCCTGAAAAGCATTAAAAATTCAATGGATATGAGCCGTTTTATATATCTACATCTAGATAGATAAATTGATATATATATATATATATATATATATATATATATATATATATATATATATATATATATTGAGCTACAAAAACCTTTAGAGAGAAATCATTGAGTTAAAGTATAAGGAACATTTCTATCGTTACGTGGTTTGATGTTGAAATATGTTAAGTATGAGCATACTTCTGGTAATTTAATGACCAATTGTGAGAAGCGTTTGTACTCTGAGTATATTCATACAAACACTCCTCAGAAAGGAAAGTCAAGGGAAAATTCCTATGCCCTCAATCACAACTTACGGATCCGCAGATAGCATTCCAGCAGCGCGAGTACTCACCTGAAACATATAAATAAATGGGCGTTTATAAAGTGAATTACATCGTGTAAAATGGGTTAATTGAAATACTTTTATTGTTGGTGTAGTATCACATTTATTATCATAACAAATATTCTTAAAAATAAATAATGAAAGTACTCGTACGTACACAACTAGAAGAAACCGACGCTTAGTGGTAACCTTTTTTACAATCACAATTTACACACATAATTAAACTGAAAATAGGGATGTTAAATCAATCATGCCTATGATTCTTTGACTAATTATGGAGCTCAAAGTATGAACACTTCTTACTTAAATAAAATAGGGTGGAAAATGTATGGAAATAGGTCTGAAAACTGGGTGGGAAATGGACATATCTTCAATTTTAAAATAAAAATACCATGAGTCTGAGAAATGTATGGAGTAAACATCTAAATAGTGTGCTAATAGTACATATAATATTGTATTTACCAGTTTTTGACCTTACTTTCGTTGGCCTTTCATCTTCCGTCACATGGCAATGGTCAGATTTTATATTTCGATCCGTTCCCGTTTCCACTCAATTTTTTCAGTTTTATTTACGATTATCATTCTTTACGCAAATACGTTTTTATTATTGTTTGTTTTTATTATTTACTTTTGTTTTCTTATCCCATTCGTATTGCAGCGCATTATCCCAGGTCGTGCCGGTTAGTGCCCAAATGTTAATTTCACCCCATTTGAGTTCCTTAGGGAGTGCCCTTGAAAATTATATTTTAATCCGTAATAAATCGCAATATTATTACTTCAATATCTTTCTTCGTTAGATGTTCTGAAATAGATACCACTTGGAACTATGGTGGCTTTTATCTGCTTTATAATAATTACTGATGGCATTTCACAAAAACAATCCGTCCAATACAATTTCTCATATTTCGGATTTAATATTCACTTTTCATGACGAAAAAACGAAATTCATTGTAGGTTTTACCTTCACCAGTTTGTGACCATTTCGCCCCAAATATGCATTTCACGCTTGATGGTTTATTAATATATTTTTTAAAGAATTGTTACTTAGTATATACGGTTGTTTAGAAATCTTCAAACTTTTCTCTATTTTGAGAAATTTGTAATTAAGAAAAATAGCGAAAATATAACAAGGTTTTCAGAAGAGTTAATATTTAATTTTTACACCGTTATAATTATTATTGCAATTGTTGATAAAATTGAACCAAATTTGTCAGTGGTGTAATTATCTCATGAGGTTATCAATGATACGTTCTCATGGAACAAAATTCTGACACCTGACGGATAAACTCTGGAAACCATTTAGTTCCCATCTCTCCTGCCGGCAAGATATGTCATATGTTTTTATTATAAGACAAAAAATAAACATAAGGAATTTAAGAATTCTTTCCATAGAAATAAATTAATATTTAAAAATATGTATAAAATAAATATTCGGAAGTAATAAATCAAAGCCTTTGAAATGACATTGCACTAAATAATTTCAATAAGAAAAAATGAATTTAGTTGATTAAGGTAAATTGTGACAAAAGTGAAAAACATTCCATCACTACATACTATTACATATGGCAAAGAATCCCACCTAACTACTACCACGTTCGCCAATTTATTGTACTTCATGTCATGCAAAACTTTACAGCGGGCGACGACATAAATGTCTTAATTTTTGTACGTGCTGCGTGAAAGTAAAAACGCGACACTTCTACACAGCGCTCAAAAGGTTTTAAAAAATTCTCTTTCAGTTCACCAATTTTCAGCAGCACGGGCTACAACGTCATTTTTCGCAGCTCGCCAGAACTATCTCGTTTTTTGTGCCGGGTGCGGCAGCAGGGCGCACGGCGGCAGGGCGGACCCCGGCCGGCGCTGTGTGCACGCCGTTAGGGGACGTGCTGTTCGTCCGGGTCGCAATTCGCGAGACATGGGGTTAAAGGGTGGCACCTCCCCCGTGCCCCCCTCTCTACGCCTCCCCTCCCCCCGCATTCCACGCACCTGCCACGCACCATTCCACTTCTCACGTTCGCCGCCCATCGCTCTTTGTTGCTTTGGCCGCCTTCACAGCTTCCTGCGTTCGCTGCCGAGTTGCGTCCACCCTCGCCCCACCCCACCCTCGCACCTCCTCTGCACCGGTCGCTGCCGCACTACCTCATCCTCGTCGGCCGCTCCGCCTCCGTCTATATCTTATCACGGTCGCCAGTAGTCTCCGCTCCTCGCTTTCCTACTCTGCGCTCCATCTCCCGGCGCGCCCACATTCCCACGTTCTCTCCGCTCTCTCCTTCTTTCCCGCGCCGCCCCTCCTCCACCCACGCAGCGCGCCCTCCGCTCCCTCCCTCGCGGCGCGGGCTCGGACGCCAGCGCAGGGCGGCGCGTTCTTTGCGTACGCGCTTGCGTCGCGGCACCGGTGCGTGATGTTCAATTTACTTTAATGCCACGTACCGGCTTTAAAGCGGTAATGGTGGCGCCCCGCGCGGGTGGGTTGGCCGGCGTCGTCCGGAGACGTCCAGCCTCCCCGCCCCCGACGCGCCAGGCGACCGGCGAGGGCCGCTGTTTCAAGCCCGCGCGCTGCCCCGCAGTCCATTCAATATTCTCACTCTTTGTGTGAATTTGAAAGCGGTGCCGGCGAGGTTGCTCCTTTGCTCAGGCAGTCGGGCCCACTCCGGCCCCGCTTTAGGAGGGGATTAAAGTTTTGCATATTCAACCGATGTAATCCCTCCACCTAGTCAACAATATGAGACATTTACGATCCCCCCGTTGAGACGCCAACGAGCTCCCGCGCTCAACCCCTGTCGTAATAAGATACGATATTCCGACACGAAAAAATTATATTTCCTGCATTTTATTACAGCGGCCAACATTGCCCGAACGATTTTACGATGCCTCCAATTTCGAGAGTGCGCACGCCAGGGCTGGCGGTGGGGCCCACCTGCGGGACGGCGCGAGGGCGGAGGCGCGGACGGGAAGGCGCGGGCGTCGGGATCCAGGTATGTCGTGCACGAAAGGGCCCGGCCCGCATGGAAGCGGCGCTGTCGGCGGAGGCGCTCAGCACGCTGCTAGTGGCCGAGGCAATCTCACAGACAGAATGGGAAATCGACAGGGGGCGAGGAATTTGAAGGATGGCCTGATGAAGCCTGATGAAGAAGAGATACGAAATACAAATAGATCCCTGATAAGTAGCCGTTCTCTTCTATTCGGGAGAAAATATGTAAATTAATAGCTTGAGCTCCACACTGTTTATTTCGCCAAATACTCCCTTCCATCAATATCCGGAAATCACGTTATTCGTATTACACAAAAACATGAAAAACAATTGTATTTAAAAGATGGAAAATAATATCAATAAGCCTTGAGTTGCACCTTCAATGCAAACGTTATTGTGTAAATTTTGGGCTCACATAGATAAATATTAGATGAATAAAATAGTACAAATTCTTACAAAAAATATTAGCATACGTTATGAATATAATTATCATACAGATACCCTTGTTTTCCGAGAAGATGCAACAGTGGTCCCTTCCGCGTATTAATGACGCTGTTTGATGCAAATTTTGGAAGCACAGTCGATATATGCCAGGCATTTGCATTATTGAAATCTACCAACTACTGCATGCCAAATTTACAACGCTGACCGCCCCCACCTCACACCACAATCGTGGGCGGAGCTGCAACACACAAAGACCGCTTCCATGTTACTTGTAACATGTGACTCACTTATTTGGTAATTTTGCAGCACCGGGTTATACATTCTGTCACAATACATCAGATGTGTACATTGCTGCGTCATTCATAAAAACATTTTTGAACATGCACATGATTAATAGAGACCAGGGACGATTTATCACATAAAGTGAAATATTATTTCCCTGTATTGTATTTTAATAACCCCGAGAATTATTTAATGACAAATTAATATTTCAAAAATTAAAAATGTAATGAAGAATATAGTATGTAGTACATTATTTACCCTTCAGCCTTCACATATCACCAAAATTCCGCAGATAAAAGTATCCTTCCCCTTCCTTTTTTTGTAATTGCTTTATTATCCTTGTTCGACAAAATTATGCCTTTCAAGGGTTTTCGGTGCCTTTCAAGCGTAATCGGTTTTGGAATTCCATTTCATCGTTCATGAACAATGTTTGAAGACAATAATATTAGAAACTAACTACTAAGGATACTCAGGAAGGGTTCTTCAGGAAAATACATAAAATGTTAAGATGAATGTGTATGTAGTTTCTTGGAGATATCAATATTTTAACATTACAATCTTTGTCACTTCTGAGTTATTTTAATATTAAAATAACTCAGAAGTGACAAAGATTTTTACGTTTTCTATTTACTCCTGAAATATGCAAGTTACGTTGCAGAAACGACTCTTGCGTATCTGTCTTCCTTCGGTTGGCATACAAATTTTATTTTATCAAGTGAAGTGTTTCGATTTCTCAGCAAAAAAATACGAAACTGACATTTTTCATTTGTTTACAATACCTGATGAAACAGAATCTTCCACAGAATCTAAATATATCAATGAAATTGTTGAAATCATTGTCACTCCAACCTTGTCAAACCCGGGTCTCATGGTATACGTCCAGTTGCTCTAACCACAATTTCTTAGGCCTGGTGTTGCACATAGTGTGTTGGGAGTACATGGGAATACATTATGTCACAATATATCGCGCATGTACTATGCCTCGTCATTCATAAAAACAATGGTGACAAGTGAATATACTACACAATAAAATCAGGGCACATCACATTTTCGACTTGTAGGGCGCTGCTGGGGCATGGGGAGGGGGCGGAGGTTCCTTCTCTCTTCACAGGCGACTGCGGAGGAACGGGAGCGTCATGAGAAATGACGGTGACAATCAACGTAATTAATATTGCAATCAAATTTAATAAATTATGTAATATTAGTACAGAACTTTTTAATTCACGATATTTCAAAAGCATAATGTAGTATGTCATTTCATGATTTCCAATGATTTTATAGCAAATAGTGTTATTGAGTACATTGACAATATCTTTCATTAATCGCTGTATTCTACAAGATTGATTTGTGAAGCACATATCGTTCGTAGAACTGTAAATGGATGGATGCAGAATTGCCCATATGGTTATTCACTTGTGTACTGAGCCTATTGAAATCGGATAAAAGGCTACAACGAATCGAACGCAGGAACAACAAGGCAATCGTGCAAAAATCAGCATGCGCATATTTCGGAGGATTTGCAGCACTGAAACCTGAGAGTTTTAACACATTAAAATACTTTTTTCAAGTATTTCGCTGTTAAAATACTTTATAGCAATAAAATGAGTAAAGATAATTTTCGAAAAATTAGCTACGTCTTAGCTTATATCAATATGTAACTTAAATTAAAAAGCTCGATGACAATTTTTACAAATAACTAGTGTTGCGATTTATATGCAATAAAAACATGGTATTGCGAAATTCGGTATTTGGTATTATATGTGATTAAAAATGAACAATATATGAAAATGTGTAATAGGGAAAATAACAGAAAAGCAAAAAATAAGTATATTAAATCATATAAATTTTTAGCTAACAAGGAAATCACAAGTCATTTTTCAAGATATTTTAAGAAAACTTTACTAACTTCTTACAAAAATTATGGGAGAAATTCGCGTACCTACTTTGACACAAAATATATGTGCGCGGCGTCACCTGTCCGGTATTTTGAAATGTTCATACTACCAAACGCTTTACAGTGGACTGATTGACACGACAGAAGAGCTGAGGTGGTAATGGAGTGGTGGGAAGGACGAGACCAACTCCACATTTCCAGGAATTGGAGCAGACGCAGAGGCGGGGCTGGCGGAGTGAACCCAGCAGCGACCGGAGCCCAGAGTTCGCGAAACGCACCCACCACGAAAATCCGCCTGCGAGGGGGCAAGCGTCGCTGTGTAAGTACCTTCCTGGGGGCAGCGTGTCCACACATGGTCGGCGATAGTCCGATTCGATTACGTTTCATGCATGGGATACGGCATTCGTCACGTTCTGGAAGGTTCCTTCCTTTCGGTGCATGAAGTTCTGAAATGCTATCGATTGATAATGATAATCACTCTTCGCTATCTGACAAGTTTCTGCGAAGGAAGGTCGAGTATACTGGAAAATATGCACATAAAGTCCAAATATGTAAATATATGCATTTATGATGGAATATGCAGAAATATGTAAAACAGAAATAGCTTAAATTGATTCTAAATGTCTCCAAACGGGTAAAATTTGTTGACACAGGATGCTTTAGTTGAGAGAAAAAATATGAAAATGCATATAAATCACTGCCCTACTATGAGTGACATTACAGACTGCTGAAGGGTTATAAATTCAAGACTGAAATGCGGCACGTCTTGATAGCATTTATTTTTCTTAAAATTTACAAAATCTCCAATCTTTAGGCATTGTTATGTACTTCGACGGAGGTTAAAAAATCAGGTTCTTACCAATATTTTACACAATAAGATCATTTATTCAATTTTCGACGTATCACGATGTCAGGTTTATTAATTATTTGTTATTTTAAATATAATATATAGATAT
This sequence comes from Gryllus longicercus, assembly GCA_038098605.1. Taxonomy (NCBI): domain Eukaryota; kingdom Metazoa; phylum Arthropoda; class Insecta; order Orthoptera; family Gryllidae; genus Gryllus; species Gryllus longicercus. The sequence goes on along the minus strand of JAZDUA010000159.1, from coordinate 728,189 downwards.
ATAAACATAATATACAAAGAAACCAATAATATTTATTAATTATTGACAAAAATACAACTGTTCAAAAAATCTAGACTATGGTTGTTTGAGATAACGTGGTTTTTACACGAAAGAGTAGAATTGAATATAATTCAAATAATACTAATATTAAATTCCAATTCAATCTCTAGCGCTAAAATCATGAGTGGATTTAGGCATGAGATCTCCTGATGCGCGATCATTTTGTTTCGCTTATTTCGCAACTCTAGTGTATTATGATAGAGGTGGCTGACATTATAATACACAATGCACTAAGGAATTATTGAGTTCTTAGATAATTTTGCGAACATTCAATGAATGGTGTCGTGGGGTTCTTTTAGTGTCGTACATGCACGATATGAAGATTTACTTCTTTTGCGAAGGAAGACACTCAGAAGTTTTGCAGTTCAAAATCATGCGACTGCCGTCGTTGGTACTGTTTCACAGAAAGGAGTATGCTTTCCATTACAGCATCGAAGCACGATTTTAATAATAAATTATCCAAAATAGACTTATGAATTACAAACCACGTTCAATGGTCTGTTTCGACAAATAAATAAAATACTTATTCTTATTTCTAACAATCGGATTCATTTCAGGTAAATGTGAATGTGGATGGTTAAACTAGATCGCCACGTATCTAAAATGTTTCATAGAAGAAATGCTGAAAGTTATTTATTTTAATAAATAATGGAATATGCACTAAATAATTATTACCGTTTTTTTCTCTTCGCTAATTCAGTGACAGAACTTTCACGATTGTTCCCACAAATAGTACCTCCACAGTACTCTCACTCTCTCCGTGTCTCTCTGTCCCTCCCTCTCTCGCCGTCTCTCTCAGTCTTCCGCTGTCTCTGTTTCTATCTCTCTGTCTGTCACCCTTCTTCCCTCCCCCATTCCCTCTCCCTCATTCTCTCCCTCGCAGTTCTTGCATCGCAAACCACACAACCTTATCGACAGTCAAGCATCACACTACCCAAATGCTAGTTCCCCCTCGTTTTACGCCATAATTTCACACCATTGACTCGTAATTAGCCCTTCTCTGCGTCCCTGTCCCGTTGACGGCACGCCGTTCTCATAGCATCTGAGTCCACCGCTCGCCGCAGCCCCGGCCAGCCAGCAACGCTGGCCCCCGCCGCCAGCCCGATCGCTGCTGCGTTCGCCGCAGCGCGCTCTCGCCATCACCCTTCCGCTCCGCCGACGGCGTCCAGCGCCCAGCCAGCAGCAGCGGCCCTCGCGCGCGGCGCTGTCACCCGCCGGCCCGCACATCCATTCGTTAACAGTCACACTCATCCGATCACCCGCGCCGCGTGCCTTCCCACCGGTGGATCCTCTCATCAGGCCTCGCCCTCCGCGCGCAATTCGCTCACATTCCCGCCCCCTTCGCGCTGCCCCCCGCCGTTCCCCGCCGCCCTCGCCCCCGCCCGCGGCCGCGGTCGCATCCGCTCCACGGAAAGGTTGGAAACGTGGCGTTTCATTTTAAACCGTAATAACGGATACCACCTCCGCGTCAAAATTACTTGCGGGTGCGGCGCGGCGCGGTGGCGTCGGGGGGCGGGGGCGGGGCGGGGCGGGTGAGGCGGATGCGGCAGCGGTGGCTGCGCTGGCCGGGGGAGGGGAGGGGCGGTGCCGCGCGGGGGCGTGGACCGATCGGCCACGCGCTCATTTAGGCCCCTGATTAATCAGGTATGACCGGTGCGGTCGTGGTAGATTTCTGCACCAGTTGCGCCGGCGCGGGCGACGGCGTGGGCGAGGGGCAGGGGGGGGGGGTGCGCCGGCGCGTGCCTCTGCTGGTTTTTGCGCGCGTCGCCGCTGCCGCCGCCGCCGCCGCGGAGGGCAGCCCGCCGTGCGATGGCATCCCGAGCCGCCGCCTCCCCCGCCGCCCCCGCCCGCTCGCTGCGGCGGCGCGTTCGTCACGCGCTGCGGTCCGCCTCTCTCTGCCGCGATTAACAACAAACTACCGGCAGGGAATACCTGGCGTACCGCGGGTTAATTAAAGGAATCATAGCGGCGGACAGAGTGCCGGCGCGCGGACTCGCGACCAACCGCGCGCCCTGTTTTGTTTTAATCAGCGGTCAATGGCTGGCGGTCGCCCACCCACCGCCCATTCCAATGCGGCGACCGCTCGCGCGGGGCGGGGCGGGGCGAGGGGGCGGTTCCGATCAGTGGGCGGCCGGTCGCCCCGCGCGGCGCTTCGGGCGGGCGGGCGAGCGAACGCCAGCGGCGGCCACGTGGCGGGAGCTGGCAGGCCGCGCAAGGCGAGTCACGGCAGGTGTCGGAGGCAGAAGCTGCGCCGCGGCCCGGGAGGAGAGGCGGGGAGAGCGGCCGGGGGTGGGGTGGACGTGTCAAAGGCCGGACACCCGTCGCGCGCCTGGCGAGCGCACGGGGCGCAGGAAATATGAGGCCGCGCGCTGTGGAGTCGCGCGGAGCGGCGCCGCGGCCCCCGCCCCGCCTTTGTGCGCGAACGAGCCGCGCGCGGCGGGGAACGGCCCCGCCAAGGCAACAGGCCGATCAAATACCCGCATCAATACGCGGCGACGCGGCGCTGTCTTTAGTCTTTCAATGGCGCTATATAAATCCTGCCCGAACCATTGTTATCCATAAAGGCAGGCATTACAACACACGTACTAATTACTCCAAAAAAATGACAGTGCTTTTATTAAATGCCTATCTATGTTAGCACAATCAGCGGAATGTAAGGGAAATAAAACGAGTTAGCTTAAATAAATTTTGCCAATTTAAATTAAATGAATTAGCGATGTAACGAGGTGTATATTTATTTGCACTGCATAAGTATTGGATTCTACGTGAGCACAGTCAGCACGGAGGCCCAATTGGTTTGGAGAGTGCATTTATCACCGCTTGGGTTGCTAGTTTTCTCTTTGCATTGTTTATAACGTAAACAAGTAATTTCAACTACTTTTGACCAATTCTGCAAACCAATTACCACTTCTACATCAATGCATTTCCAAATTCCAGGCCACTCCTACATTTTTACGTTGATCTTCTGCTCGTTAGTAGGTGCCTGGGCGAACGTAGTACTGTGAGCAAAACGTTGGGTGCACTCGGTTAAATATCGGAATTAAAACCTCACGCGTTCATTATTCAGGTTATTTACATTCTTCATTCATCCGTAATTCAGCAACTGTGATTGACGAGAAGAGTTTATCTAGTTAAAAAGACACATGTTTGGCAATATGAATAAATATTTTCACTAAAAGACAATCGATTTTAAACTTTAATTAAAAGGAGCCAGGAAAATGTATGTGGATGATTTCATTAATATTTGACATTTAGCACAGCACAATTAGATGACACGAGTAACTAATTAAAAGAGAAGGTTGTTTCCATGAGTTGCACGTAACTCCGGTCTCGCGCCGCCCCTCTAGCGTCACATCCACTGGGGCCGCCTGCTTTCAATCCTTTGGGCGCTATGGATGGCAGGCGCCACGGACTCCTTGGCAACCGGGGGAGGGGGCGTCTGAAGACGCTGAGGCTTCAGAAATTGCTGAAGCATGGCCACACAAACACGTTCTCCGGTTCTAACTCCTCCAAAGAAAAAGAAACGTAAATCATCGATTTCATCGTGTCAAGAAACGACATTAACTGGTGAAAGACCTCTTAAATCTCTCGTATAATATCTCTCTTCTCTTCCTCTTTTAATACAATAAGTCTGACCCTGCACGCGGTGATGATTTTTACGGACGTTCCGAAGAACAGGTTTTATCACCTCATTTACTCATCGGGGTATTACAAAACAACACTCGAAGAATCACCGTTTGGGGTACTTTCCTTAACTCACGGCTCAACGATCCACAAACGGAAGAACGTTCTCTTCCACATTCCGCTCGCCGCAGTCGTTTGTCTCAGCGGAACAAAGCAGTGTTGATCGTTGCTTTGATAAACACAAAGCAACGTAACCCGCGTATTTTTATCCTCATGGCGTCAGGGAGATAGCCCCTACGTTATAACATTTCACGTTTTCTCAGAAATCTCAGAAAGGAAAAAGATACAGCCGGTTTCTTTCAACCAAAGTAAAATATAAATTGGAGCCTATATCGATGTCACTTATGCCGCAGTATTCCGTCACAGGGGTTCGTCATGTGTTCAAAAGGTATTTCTTTTCTCTCTTTTAAGTAGCGAAAAAAGAAGCATGTCTCGACTGTATGAAAGACGACCGGGTCTTTCAATACGTTTAACTTCGCTGGCAACGGCGTTCTTTTGCCTTAGAACGCTCTCGAGACAAAGGTGCACATAAATAAAGATGATGTGATAGACGGGACTCCGGGATGCTGAAGGCAGATTTATAAAATCAGAAATCAGACGGTGCCGGGGATACAGAACTTTGAACAAGTACTTTTCGAAGTCTGCGAACACTGTACAGAATATTACAATGCTATGTTAATCAAATTTATTTGGAAAAGAGAAGGCCTCACGGCGTTCTTTTAAACCTTTTGCTTCCCAAACAAACGGGGCAAGTAGCTGCACTCTTCGGTGGTCCTAGGACACTGGCGTCGAGAACCGAAATTCGCAGGTTCAATCACCTCATGGGCCGGTGGATTTTTGCAAGGCGGAAAATATCACCGTAGCATGATACTTATAGCATGTAAAAAGTCCTGAAAGTTGTCCGAAAAAAAAGTCTCCCGGCAATTTCCCATTTTAACATCTCCCGTTTCCCGACCAGACAGTTCGGATATTATTAACAGGGACCAACAACTTGGGAAGAAAATGAGAATCACATCCAAACGCAGCAAGGAAAGTCTACTAGAAAGGCTTCCTCGGCTTGCATTGGGGGTAAGTTTTAAAGGAAGCGTAGGTCAAAATATGGATGCGGCGGGTAATGGCCGCCATCCAGCAAATTATACCTATCGATATATAAAATAAATTGTAATTTACAGTTGCATAATATTAACCTAACGCATCACTATTTTTTGACAGATAGTCAGTTAGATTATATTATACAAATTGCACCAGCTGGTTTTACATCCTGGATATGACTTTCCTTTGAATTCATTCGTTTGCTGCAATACATCTTGAGATTCATTGGTTTTAAATAAATCTGCGTCGTATTGAGTGAATTAACGTCCCGATTACTCATGGCTTTTTATTGAGTCTGACACATTGAGTGAGAACTGTTTTACAATACAGAATTCCCATGGAAAATTGCCTGGTGGTCGATGGCAGACTAATGCAATTTAAAGGAAAGTGCGGAGTTCTGACCATGATGGATTTCAACCTTGCTTATCATTTGCACGTAAAAAATCCTCCACAATTTTCATACGTACGAAATTTTGGAACAAATTGTAGCAAAAAAGTGAGACTGAACGTTTCAAAGATGACACTTTTTTCCAAGAAAAGTGAGGTCCATTCAATAAAGATATTGTCAAAAGAATAAATCACATTTATCATCTGCAAATTCGTAACTGAAAGCTATTTGAATTACTTCATCCTCCAAGCAATCTTTGCGTTGCAAATATATTCACTCCACTCTGAGAGCGACGTTATTAATATTGTAGTCTACATGCATCCTGATGATAGTGTATTTTGATATTTTAAATAACAACAATTATACTAATGCGTAACATTAATGCTTCAGAGGTACTTGCATTTTTAGCGTACTAATTCGTTTTAAATGAAACTCTTTTTTCGTGAGAGCGTAGGCTTCCGCGGCCGGAGTCAGTACTTACTAGGCTGTCCGGGTGACGCCGCGTCCATGGCGAAGGTGCCGACGTTTCGGTCGCCATTCTGCGACCTTCCTCCAGCAATACGCCCTGAGGAAGGTCGCAGAATGGCGACCGAAACGTCGGCACCTTCGCCATGGACGCGGCGTCACCCGGACAGCCTAGTAAGTTCTTTTCCTCGTGATTACCTGTTCTTACCTCTTAGAGGTTTCAGCTACGTTAATGTTACACAAACTACAAGTAATTTCGATATGTGCAAGATATACACAGAAGTAAATTCCAAAAGAGGCATGAACCTTTAAAACACTCGCCCCAGTCGTTCTTCCATTCCACATTAATGCTTAAAGTGTCTTCCTTTTTTTAAAATTAATGAGTCCTGAGAAAAGAAACGATGAATTTTCAGAATCTGTGACTTACGACACAAATCAAAGCGTGGTGTCCTAAATTAACTCGCGAATTGGATTGAAAATGTCTCACAAGACCAGCAGAAACTACTCTTAATCTCGACGTCAGCTTGGAGAAATCAATGCAGTTTATTCTGTCACTAATTTCGAGCATTTGAAATGTAAACTTTTGATAAATTACGGTATATTTACAGTAGTACCATTAAGGATGGAAAAAAGGACATTCAAATTGAAATCGTTCTCATTCGCCTTCTTTTCTTTATTAAATTTGAGGAAATCCTTTTTTAAATTACATCTGTACATAATACGACGTCGAAATTCATGAAGCGCAACGTGCCAAAGTGAAATCTAAGAAATAAAAATTTCAAACTGGAAAGGATAGCATGCTATCGATAACTTATCTGCTTTACGAGGAGGACAATCATCGTTATTAATCGACGATGGTATTTATAGTCTGTACACAGAGACGAGGGACGTGCTCCTGAAATACGGTGATATTGGAAGAAGTGGAGAGGCGATAACTCGAGAAAGACGAGGATTCCAGATCACATTTTCTCGGCGCGGGAGGCGGGGAATCGCAAGCTCTGCTGAGGAGCCTCTCGAGGAAGGGCAGAGCCCAGGGCAGGCGCTTGGCCCTTCGCCCTTGCGCCCACCACCTCCGCAACCTTTTCGTACACATAGCCCACCGCTATGGCACCGCGGGTCTGGCACTTTACTGTGATTCTTGTGCACGTTCGTAGCAATTGCGAACTGATCTGTTAACGGTGTCTCCTTGTTTGAGAAATGAAGCTCATTTTAGAACATTTGTACTATTGAGTTTCATATTTTATCATATGTATGATTTTAAGGAATGCACGAAAGGAGTACACTATTCCAATTTTGTTAAATTATTATTTAAATTCACGAACAAAAATGCACATTCAATATCTTGAAATACGAAAACGTATCGTATTAATGTCGTGCCGCAGCAGACATTAAGCACCGAACCGCAGTTCTCGCTTTATTGTTTAACGCTTATTTAAAATCTCCTTTCACAATTGAATATTGTTTAAAATGAAACATAGTACTCGTATTGGGTGTAAAGGAAATGCCACAGCAATACTAGCTTTGTTGGAGGGAGGCGGACGCGAGGTTCCAGTAGACACCCACTACTCTGTAGAGCTGCGGCAGCACCCTAACGTTCAACCCCGTCGCCTTTCGCGCGAAGGGTTCCGAGAGCTGATGGGGGGGGGGCGCTATGGGAATGGTGCAAGGAGGGTCAAATGGAGGGGAGCGGCAGAGGGAGGGCGCGGAATGGGTCTCAGTGAAGCGGCGCCTGCGGCACGAGGGCCCTACGCCCCGCGCCTCGCGCCGCCGCCGCCACCGCCGCCGCCGCCGCCGCTGCAGTTAGTTAGCCGGTAATTCGCAATTTGCCGGGAGACTTCAGAAGGACCGTCACACGTTCTCTTATTGAGAGAGACGCGGCCTTCGCTTCTCGTCGCACGGCCCCGCCCGCAGCTGCTGGAGTCGACGTCACCCCCCTGCCGACTTGTGCTCGTGCGCCCTTTCCTTCCCCGCCCATCCCCGCCCCTCCCCTCCCCTCCCAGCCGCTCCCATCCCCGCCGTTCCCTCGAGTGTGAGGAAGTTCCGTACAACCTCGGATTTATTGACGACCTTCCAGAACGAACGAGTAAATTCTTGGGTACAACTGCTCCCAAATCCGAAAGTTTGTAAAGCAGCCAAGATGAGAAAATTATGTCCCTGCGTGTTAGCTCCAACCTCAAAACAGCGACTTGACTTGTCTTCGAAAGACGAATTAGCAGATGGAATTTCCACTACGACGCTACGACGGCTTGAGGAATCGATAAAAATCTTCTCTTCTGTTATCCTCAGTTCTTTTTTACTACAAAGAAAATGTGTAGTTTTTGTTGCGAACATTTTAAGTGGCATTTTAATTGATCTCTTTCTTTTAATGAATGTCAGGCAAGATTTCTTACAAGGAACGTAGGCGGACAAGAACATTCCGAGTCGATTCAAACTTGTAAAATTTTTATCATTTCTATTTTTTTAATTTTATATTTTTGTTTTATATTATTGCTTTGTTTATAGATTTTGTTTATAAATTTTTAATAATTTTCAATTGCACAAATGTTCAATACATAAAAATTAATGTTGCTATAACATGTCACAGACTTTCTCGTACTATTTGTAACGGTTAAGTAAACGGATAATTTCATTGCAAATTGGTATTTCTGAAATTTCAGTTATTTGGTACGTATAGAAATATGATTATTATTTCAAATATATACTAATTGATATTCAGTTTACCATATTTGGTATAACGTTCTTCAACGTTTTGGACAAAACACCCATTTCTTTGTCTTTACAGACTATAGAACTGTCAGCAATGATAATCCATAATGCCGACGATCATTTACATTTTGAATAAATACATCAAGTGCTATTAAATCTTGCAGATCATATGTTGTCAGTGTTTCATTATCTGAGATGTACTACGAGCCAAACTCCATATTCTATACTGTCATCGGATAGATGTTCTGAAAGCGCACTGGTAACTGCCGTGCAAGCCGAGCGATTCCATCAGGACTTTCGTATCATGGACGACATTTCACGCTACTAAGAGAAATGAAACCAACATGATAGCGCACTCCTTCTGGATCATCATAGAAGACTGACCCGAAAAAGTCTGAGATTGAAAGGAATAAAAAGCATGCTTGTACCTTATTAGAATGCACTAGAACTTTCTCTGCTCATAGCAGGAAATGTCTTATACAGCAACAATAATTACTACTTATTATAATAACTTTTATATAAATTTTGTAGCATATTTATTATCTGGTCAATCATAGTGTTTTTACACAGTTTTGTGACAATAACTGTCGTCGTTAAAAGGGGTAGGGCATAGACAGGAGGGGGTTTATTTTCATTTCTTTAACAGTTCGAAAGGAAGAATGTTGTCTTCTCTAATAGTTTCTTCATGGGTCAGGATTAATGCATTTGGTTCTCTCTTCTTGTTTAGAGAATGCATTTGTCTACGAGATTTTTTTAAAAATATAGCAGACAGGTAGGAAAACATCATTTAGCTACTGCAGATTTTTATACCTTACTGTTTTGATTTTCAGTCTTTCCGAAACGTTTTTGAAAGCTTACATCAGATCGTCGACGTACTCCAATTTCAGTGCGGTTTATCTACATGAAAGGTAGACTGCTTCAGCGTTTCCTTGAATAGCATTATAAAGGGTTTTGATTTTTCTGTAATACTTCAATCGTATCTTTCGCCAAGAAATAAGGTTTATCTTTTGAAACTACGGACTTCATCGATTTTGCATCCACTCAATTCACTGACCAAAAATCACAAATAGTCATTTATCGAACAGTGACGTTTTTGAAGTTCGTTTTATCACTTCACCCAGAGAGAGGGAGTATACACATTCTCCGTCCCTTTTCTACTCTTTTCTTTTGAACCAAAATTTGATCACACTCCAATCATGTGTCCACTGACTCTAGAAATGTACGATCAATAGTTTTTGATTTGCAATTTCTTGAAATTATCATTCAAAATTTAATTATGTTCTTACTCCGTTTTTGAAGCCCACTACAATCATTGTTTGCAATAATGTGACCTGATGTGCTGTTAAGACTTTCACAGTATTTTTTTATATAAGACTCAATTGTTTGAGATGCCCTTGATGATGTGATTCCCCCCAATTAAACATTGTCGATTTTCCACTTTTCAAGTTTAAGTATTCAAAAACACCGACTAAATGAAACAAAAAGCAATACAAAAATCATATCATTATTCTTGTTGGTGTCGTTGTATTCTCTGAACATCAGAATCATTCCTTATTATCCCACTCGCGCCCCAACAATTGAAGATAACCTGCCTGGTTTTTGTTCTCAACACCATTTGAAACTATTGAGAGCACATATTTTTATCCCAGAGATAGCAGCTTCTAACCACCGAAAATAATGAGGAATTTTCTCATGAAAGATAATATATTTAACTACATGAAATGACAATCATCTAAGATTTCGAAATATATCACTTACCTCCTTCTTGTTCTAAGCCCTCATTCAGTATTTTAAAATTGTACAGGTCAAACGGTAACTAATATATTAAATAACTTTGTTAAAAACAATATTATTTTCTGTTTTGATTCTCAGTACCAAAACGTGTGTAAATATTTTAATACTATAATGTAGTGTCGAAAATGTTGCAAAATAAAGTAGTACATGTATTGTAAGTAAATTGTTTGTAATGGGCTATTGATACTGTTCTTGAATAATTCAAGTAATGAGTAAATTAATTTTGGAAAGTAATTCATAGAAAACAGAATGAATAAGGGTTTCATTTTATGACGTCAGTGGTGAAAAGCGCTATAAGTACAATAAAATACAGACGTGAATGAGGAGAATAGTGACGCGAATGAAAAGTTTGCAGACTGATTCATATAAAGATAAGAACTTTCAACGATGTGTGATTTAATGTCAAAACATAAAAGCAGGGGAAGATCCCTCATTATGTTTTATCGAAAAATGTTGAATAAACACATGAGTAGGCAGTAGAATATGTTATTTCATGTCCACAGTAATCTAAACTGGATGACACGATTCGCGAGGTAAACTGATATTAATTAGTGAAACAAATTGTGAAGATACTTTAAGAAACGCGCAAACGTTTTGAGATCGACATGAACGCTACATGATTCTTAGAAAAACCTTCCTAAAATGCTCTCCCTGACGGCCATTGGGAGTAGCTTAAGCTCCTCGACCGCCCACCCTTGAAACGGGGGTGACGCAGCATCTTTATCTGCGCGAGTCGATTGCGGCAGTGAAGACAGCTCCGGTCAGTGAAGCGACTTCATCTAGGTCGGAGCTTTTTTCGGGGTCTTGTTCCCGGTCTCTGCGCCAGAAGCAATGCAATCACTTGCACTGCGTAAAATAAAGTGATTCAGCTAGTTAATTGGCTGTGTCAGCCGCCGTAAAGCGCCGCCGCCGAGTCGGAAGCCGAGCGGAGCGCGGGCGCGAGGGGAGGGCGGTCTGGGTCGCAGAGGCGAGGAGGGGAGAAAGTGATGGCGGGGCGTCGAGCTGCGCGCGACGGGGTCGGCGGCGGTGGCGGGTGCGGCGGTGGAGGGACAACGAGGGAGAGAAGCTAAAGTGTGAAGTAGGCGGGTCGCGCGGGGCCTGCGGTAGACCCCGCTCCCTTAACACTGCGTAGCTGTCTGTTGAGGTTTCGAGGGCACCTCCGAGACTGCGTATAAGCACGCCCGCCGCCGCCGGGGCGCAAACTGCTTACCACACAGGCAACCGCGCCGGAGCGCCGGGATTTTCCATCACACCCTCAACCTTATTTCCCGGCGCCACGCCGGGTGCCGCCGGTGGCGGGAGAGTGAAAGCGGGTGCGGCAGCGGCACGGCGGGGTTGGCACGCCCAGGGGCGGGAGACGGTGAGGGGGGAGGTGGGAGGGGAAGTGGGATGGGAGAAGGGAGGGAAAGTGGGAGTGATGAGGGAGTGAGAGAGGAGTGGGAGGGACGAATTGGAGTGAAAAGCGGGAGGGAAGAGTGGGAGGGAATACTGAGACGGAAGAGTGAGAGGAAAGAGTGAGAGGGAAGAGTGAGAGGGAAGAGTGGGATGGAAGAGTGGGAGGGAAGAGTGGAAACGGTAGCGGCAGCGGCACGGCGGCGCTAGCCAGCCAAGGGGCGGGTGACGGGGAGGGAGAAGGGATGGGGAAGTGGTAGAAGGATGGAGTGGGAGGGGTGTAAAGGAGGAGGGGCAGGGAAGAGTGGAAACGGGAGCGGCAGCGGCACGGCGTGGCGGGCACGCCTAGGGCGGGAGCCGGGTGGAGGAGTGGTTGAGGAGTGGGGTGGGGGAGAGGGGACCGCCGCCCGCTGTGAGTGGCGCCTTCAATCTCGCAAGCGGCCGGGGCCGCCGCGGCGTGTGGGGCACAAGTAACTAGTTGGAAGTAGTTGCGGCGCGCACAGGCCGCGGCCGCCTGCCTGCGCGGCGCAGCCCCTGCCCGCTTCCGAACGCGATATTGGCGCACGGCCCGCCTAAGCGGCGATCAACTGCCCCGCCCGCGCCACGCCCCCGCACGACCTCCCTTCGCCTAGAGCCTCGGGGACGGGGCGCTCCAGTTACAGGTGTTCTCGAAATGAACGGCCACCCGGAGCAAAACGGCGATCGCTTCCTAGAGCACTCCCCACTCCTGGCAGGACTGGCTGCTTCTTCGGCCGGCGCTGCGGATGATAGGCGGGATGCATTTTACGCACACACACACAAATGCAAGAGTACTTATTCGTAAAACCATTGGAATTATTCATTAAACAATTCAGTAAGTTTTCAGGAATGGTCAATAAAAAGTATGCTATCTTGAAAATTATTTTAGACTACAATACAAAGATTGACCTTAATATGCCTTCCATTTCTAATTAAAGATGATTTAACTTAGTCAATAAAACAAGGGAACTTTAAGGATCCTTGAATTAAAATAATTGAAATGAATGTTATAACGAGAAACTAGATACCAGAAATTATTCTAAAACAATAACTGCAGTTGTAAAAATTCACAAATTGCAATGTTTGATATGAATATTTTCTCTGTGAGATAATCTGTAAGCTCGTCTATCCGTGAAGCATTTTATTTAGATTTTATAGCAATATAATGTCACATCTCGTAACTATTTAATCCGCTATGAAGCACAGATTTTCGCGGGAAATTTAGATTTCTTTCTTGTTGACACGTAAAATTTTGAGAAAGAACCCACGTAACAGGTAAATTTTAAAACTTCAATCCCGAAACTATACATCACAATGTGTATAAACCTCAAGGCATAGGTAAACGGAAGAGTGAAAACAGACCAGCCAGAGGCCAAGCCCAAATGTGATATCCTACCAAACGGAATGTTTTCCGCCAACTCGTCGATTGGTGTGTTGAGAAAACATGCGCACTGAAAACGGTAGTTCCTATGGTTGCAGGCAATTTTCATTCATTTCAAAAGGAGGCATGTCAAGGGTTGGCTTCCTATTTAAGCTCTTCTGAAGTAAAAAATGTTCGCGTGCACTTTCAGAAAGAAAGACATTATTACTACGAGCAAGAAATCGTCCAAGTGCCGCCTCAATATGAAACTCCTGAAGGAAGTATTTCGAAAAGAGGCCGTTTCTACCATACTGTTCTCTAATATTTCAGAACATGCATTCAACAAATGGCAGAGTGAAGGGATATTCCAGAGAACGCAAGTTGTGGGGATTAATTTCTCACAACGCATGCAAGGAAATGAGTTGTAAAAACGCTCCGAGTTGTGAGTCGTAAGAAATAAGAGAAATACTTCCACAGTAAAACAGATTTTGAGAAAATGACGATACTATGAAACGGTGACGCAAGGAGAATGATTACGTGATATGTGCGCACGTAATGATAAATTAATGACGAATGAAGTGTCATGTTTTGTTCTTATTTTGTGATGTATTTATCTTTGTTATTTACGCTTCGGATTCTTTTTTAAAAGTTTTCGTTATGTTGTACAACTTACCGTACGTTCATCGGGTCGATAAAGACACGCGTGGACGTTAAAATTCCTAGTCCTCATTTTTATGTTTCGTTACTTCGGTGCGTTACATGTACATCACTTGAGATAGCAAAGCGTGGATCACGTTGCAGCGCGTTATATTACTCACTGAACATCTAGATCCATGACCGCCTGCAAGTGCAATGCACGAAGAAGCCATACATTTATACGCCTGTCTTTTTTTCGGGACTCGCCATTTCGTTTCAATTTTCGCTCCCGATATAGAGCTTTTGCATGTCTGCCTTCGCTTAATTTTAGAATAAGATGCACGGGAGCGGCTCTACGCGCGATCTTCAAGAATTAAAATAAACCAAGTTGAGTAGCGCATCTTGACTGAGAAACGTGCTCTACATTCCATAGTGCACAACAGGCAAGAGTTGCTACTATAGAAAACATTAAACGGAATAGGATGAAAAATACGCCGAATTTCTTCGCAAAGGGCTGCAACGCGGTGGTGTTACATTATTTCTGAAGTTTCTGCTCCTGCAGATCTTCGCTAACATTATTTCTGATAAGCAAGGTCACTGCGAGAATTTCTGCTGTATGATCTCACAAATAATCCAACAGCTATGAACAAAGAGAGGGAGTTCAGCAAAGAGAATTACAATTATTCAGAATGTTCATAATTTGCACAGGCAATAATTATTTTACTCGAAATTTTCTTTTTAAAAAATATTCATTTCAAACCAACGAAACACTCCCCCTCACGACAATTGTTCTATTATCTTTCTGTAATACCCATTCAAGCTTGTTTCATTTTCCCTCTCTAATACCAAGGAGAAAAATAAATTAATAAAACCTACTTAAAATATAAATATTTGTTAGTTAATTTGCAACATTTTCACCAGATTTATATAAGGTTTTAAAAATCCAAAATTAATCTTAACAAATACTATTGCACGGCATCTGGAGAGAAGTGACTACGTGAATTATGTGAAAGGTAACATGACTGAAAGGCATATCGCTGTTCATTATGATTGCCGGCAATGGACGGTAGTAGATTAATTATCTTCCCCTTTCAGTGTAAAGCAGCCCTGTAGTAGGCATATGTATCTTCGTGGCGGAATGAACACGTATTTGCGCGAGAGTGCAGCTCGACGAGAAATCGCTCATGGATCCTTCACTTCCCACGCATAAGAATTTAGGACTAAATATTTGAGTTGAGATTCAAATGTTTGGAAGACAGAAGCGAGGAAACCTATATAAACTGTGTATTTCGCAGTGCATTCTGACGTTTACTTTAGAAGGAATCACCGGCCTCGTGTAAACGTGAGTGAATTAACGTAAGCAGCGATGTTAAGTAATGTTGAATATTCTCCACAACTTACGTAATACATCACACTGAAAAGTCAAAAGTAAAAATATCTACAACCTTAAATAATGTTTAAAACTTATTTAACAACATATGTAGAGATGCACATTTGTTCATGGCCATTTTAATCATCCAGTTCGGAACATGTGTAGCAGAATTTATTTTCTTCAGGATTTCGTTACAATTTCATACAACCGATGGAAGATCAAACTTCATATATTTCAGAGACAGAATAGCAAAAGAAAATACTATAATGTATAGTGACAGAGACGTTCTTTCTACCATGCCATGCTTTTTCCGCCGCTCGTCGCATTTTTCTTATCACGTCTGAGCTATAATAACCATAGTCACAAGAATCGCCACTTACTACAGCTAACAAAATTTGAAGTATTTATACTATAAGTGATAAACGCTAGTTTTAAAAAGTTAAAAACAAGCTTAATTTCAAGTGACAGTGGACTGAATGTTTTAATGATTTATTCTTTGCAACCGGATGGTTTAGTTGCTGTGTCGCCAATAATTGCTTATTCTTATATCTTTTTCGCTACTTTTTGCCCTTGAACAATGTCAGCAATAAAAACGAATTCTGAGTTAAGAAATAGCTATTTGTGGAAATGTCGCAGTTTCGTTTTTGTATTGTGCTTGTAAACCTTCTCTACATATCGGTCAAATCTTCATAACATTTAACAAGTATGCAAACAGTAAATTTAGAACAACTTGGAAGCTGAAGTCTTTTAACTCTTTTCTTTCCTCTTTTGTGAGTTTAGACGAATGAGAGCAAGTGTCAACCAGCATCTACAACTTGCCATACTTTTGAAAGTGTGGTGGCGGGAGTTGTGAGTTTGAAGCTGGGTTTCATGAACTGGAGCAAGGAGATGGACGAGAGGGCCCGGCTCACCCCGCTGGCTTGTCGGACTTGTAGCCTCCGTCCGCTCAGGTGCCTGCGCCCATGGAGACACCCGCCCCCCTCCTCCCTCTTGCCGGAGCGCCAGGGCCAGGTGAGAGCCACCACTCTGCAGGCGGCAGGGGCGGCACGGCAGGCACAAGCAGGCAAGCCGAGCCATCCACATGGGGCGGTAGATGCAGCACGGGAGACGAAGCCGGCCGCGGCTGGGGCGAGCGTGAACGAGAAGAGAGAAGAAGGGCAGGAAGGGGTGGGACGGTGGCGAAAGCGGGGTCGACAGAACAGGCCCAACCGAGGCGGGGCGGCCAGGGCGCTCCGGGCAGCGGGGCGGGAAGCGGGGGCGGGGGCGGGGCAAGGGCGGCGGCACGAGCGGGATAACTTGTTCCCTGGAGGCGGATTAACCTATCCGGCGCTCTGCAAAAATCCAGAGGGCCACAGCATTCGCGCTCGCCGCTCGCCCCTTCCCCGCCAGCCACACCCCCTCCCGTCCCACCCCCGCCCCCGCCCCCGCGCGGACGCTGCAACAGCGAGAAATTCTGCGTAGTGTGAAGCGCGCCCCGGGAAATTGCCAAGTACACGGGGCGCTGGGAGGCCGCGCGGCGGATGTTTCCACGAGGCGGAGGCGGCGGCGGAGGCGGCGGGAGGCCGTTATTGGTTTATTGTACACAAGGAGAAAAATGTACTACGTGCACAAGATGGAGAGGGCGCTCTTCGGAATTCTGCCCAAATAAACGCATCTCTTAATGAAGCTGAATTGTCTCATGCGCGAGAGATTTTTTTCACGATAATACACCGGAATACATTTGTTTTCTACGGTTTTCTTTGTTACAGTTTTTAGATCGGAATTTTAAAAATTATATTCTTCATTCATTAACACACTTATTATATATTTGTTGTATCCAACACATTCTACCTGCATGCAGAAATAATATTCGTTGGAAAATTAACTTGTTGGATTATAAAATATACAAACATATTGACAATAATATACATTGATATTTTTCATAACTACAATGATTTAAACTCAATGAACCAGTGCTCTAAAAATGTTTTTGTCGCAATTCCCCATAAAAATTCTAAAACGTAATGTATGACAAGTTAGCCCAACAAACGCATATCTATTAAGAGCTTCGATAGTTTGCTGCTGCTTTCCTTATTCCTCAGAGAAAGTGTAGTTTATGAACATAAATGTTATTATGGCGGAATTCATGGATATGTATCATATAAATAATGAAACTTATCAGCTCAAATGTTAGATGGAGTGCTGAAATATCGCGTACACTACTCTGGAGTTTCAAATTCAGTCCACTTTCTATTTCCACGAGACTTTAAATACAATACCACAATCTCCTACAAACAATCTGCGTCGTTGAAAATTCCGAATAAAAAAAAAGCAAATGAACGGGAAAATGAAACAGTTAGAGAGACGGAAATGATCATCCACCAACGTTACATATACACGAAACATGAGATATCACAAACAAACAAATCGGAAAAAGAATAATGAGTGAGTCATGTGTGCAAATGTGTTAACATAAACCAGTGAGATGAAAGAAAATGGAAACTGATGGAAAGTAGTGGAAATGATTTAGAAAAATAAACCATACCATCGAAAAAAGGAGCTTTCAAACATCGTCAAATCGAAGAAAGGAAAAGTTGTAAGAAATTTTTAACTCAAGTGGTTTTGAGATTTTTACAAGGAAGAGTCAGTGTGAAGAGACGATTGGGTGACTGGGATAAAAATGAAACTTTTTTTTTGTCTCCCAAAAAATTATTAAAAATGCCAACTATTAGTCAAATTTTCAGGCCACTGATAAACAATCATATTCTGCAGACAGATGGCCCATTAAGAAATTGCAGAATATGGAATTGCACAAGAGATCTGCTTGTTGTAAAGCGTCACATTTAACTCTAAAAACCAACAGACGCAAAAATGTAATTTTTACTCAAAAGTAATTAGAAAAATATGATTACGATAACTTCCTAATACATCGCTTCTTGTACAATTGTTCATTGGTACAACGTAATTAATATTTTCTACTGAAAAAATGGTTCAGAAACGAACGCTTAAAGAATATCAAAGCATATGAGGTGTTTCTTACAAGAAACCAAAGAAGTCCAAATTTCCATAGTTTGCGATATTTCACCAAATTATTCCCTTCAACTAGCACTATCTGTTGGAACATTTCCTTTCGGCAAAATGCGAAACACATTGAAATCTATAAGGCGGGGCAAAATCATAAATTCATTACAATATAAGTCTATGCTGTGAAGTTTTTTATGTATCCTGAAAAATCACGAATTTGGACTAGTTTGGTTCTTGTAAGAAACTCTTCATTTAATGATATATCTTGACGCATAAGATACTTTTAAAAATAACATGTCATGATTTCATAAACACTTTCTACATAAAATCACTTTGGCATAGAATGATTACTTTTTTACGGAGAAATTTCTTTAGTACTAAATAATTTGTGTAATTTTATAGCACGTGCAGCGAAGGATGCGGCGGGGGAGGGGCGGGCGGGCGCAGCGGTGATTAGTGCCGCGCGTCGCTTCCTGTCGCCCTAAACTCGAGGCGCGAACAGCCGCGCGCGTCAGGCCGTTTGTTCTTCGCTCTAAAAGTAAATGGCTCTAAACATATTCCCTGCACTCTTTCCCCTCTCTTCCACAAACTTACGGCACTCGCCTCACTTTGCCGTGTTTGCTCCCTAGCGCCTCAGCCGTCCTGTTTGTTTACGCCACTTCTTTACCTCTCTATCGGCGCTCCACGGCCGTCGCCGCCTCCGCGTCCCCTTCGACTCCAGCCTGCGGCTTCCCTGCCGGCGAGCATTCTTTACTACACATTTTACCGGCTCCCTGTGTCCATGACTCACAACCCTCAGACGCGGCTGCGTCCTCCACATTTGGCCTTTCTACTTCGTCTTTGCCACATGTCTCGGCGGTTCTCTCCATCGACGCACACATTTTCCGTCTTCCCCTCGACCGCTACCACCGTCACCACCCCAACACTTGGCTAGTGCCTCACCGATCACCGTTCTCGCCCTCACCCACGCCCACTGGTTGACACATTCTCCCCGCTCCCCCCCCCCCCCGCTCTTCACCGAGCCTCCGGCGGCCACGGCGCCGCGCCTCGTTCGCCGAGTCGGGCACGGAAAGCGTTTTACCAGAGACAGAGGCAGACACGCGATCGCACCCGGCCGGCCTGGGCCCCACCCGCCCACACTCGCTCCCTCCGCCCACGCCCCCGCCCCGCTCCGCTCGACCCCTCGTCGCTTCCGGCCATCCTCCCCGCTCGCGCGCGCTCATGTCCAAATTAGACCGAGGAACGGAGAGCGCCGATCCGCCACTGAAAACTCCAATTAAGCGTGACACGGAAATGCTCTTCGCAACTCAGTCAATAATTCAGGTAAATCGTCAAAACAGCGGTGTTTAAAAAGTTGCGAACAAATTAGTCAGCATTTTCACGGTGAGTTTGAACGCGAGCGGCGCCGCGCACACGGACGACGGCGGGTAGAGGGCGGAGGGCCACGCGGCGCCGCCGGAACTGACTGCGCCGTCTCTCGGAGCGCCTCGCCGCCGCCGCCTCCGTCGCCTCCGACGCCGCACGCCCTAACGACGCATTGTGCGGAGGGCCTGCTCGGACCCGCGCCCCACGACTGCGCCGCCCCCCGCCGCGCCACGGGCCACGACGACCGCTCCCGGATTCGCGCTCAGGCCTCCGCACTCCTCAGCGGCGCCGGCTGGGAAGGGCCTCGGACACCACGGCACTCGCGCCTCTCTCGCATTCGGCCTCTCGCGTATCTCGGTTAGCGTCATTCTAGCTTTATTTCGTCACGACACTGGCTTCAATTTTTGAATGGCCCTCAACGTTTCTCATTGTATGCTATTTTCGCCTTAATACTGCTAATGACTTCATTAAAGGAATAGTAATATATGATTTATATTTCAACCGCATGCACCTTTAATACGTCGTAATACAATGAATTTCATTAATCACGGTTGTTTTATTTTCATACAATTATTTGATATTTTTACATCTTGATGAATGGCTAAGGAATAAAAGAAATTCAAAAAATGTTCTCATATTATCAGAAGGATATCACTAAATAATTTAGAATTCACAGTCAGAAAATACTGTACGTTCTCAAAATAATAAATTTCAAACATATTGTTCGAGTAAGTCTGATTATGAGTAGATGAATATCGTTCCAATGCATTGAAATCTCTCGTGAAATCCGCCTTTCGGTTCTTTCGCGTTTCAGTGAGTAAGACGAATAGCAAACCAAACATGTTTTATTAGAGGCATTAACAGAAATATAGGAATTAACGGCAACAACGTTAATGATGTATAATGAACCACTTAAAAGCGGTAAAGGCGATTTGAAGGCAAAATCGGTCCATCCCACTCCAGGACGCGAGTTGAAGAGGCTCTTGACGAGGGCGCAATGGCCATCGAGACTTGGCGCCTGAGTTTTCAGGAAAGCACGAAGAGTTTACGTGTCCGCCCATAAGCATCCAGGCGCTGTGGTTTCGTAGAGCGGCAATCCGAACTGGGCCCAGCTTCTGTAGTGGCCGTCTTCGCTCTCACCGCCGCCGCCGCCGCCGCCGCAGGGGCCCTCGCGGCCGAAACAGGCTTCGCGAAAGCTAAGACTCCTTGGGAACTGCGCGATGTACTTTGCCCACGCCCGCGCTCACGCCCGGGCCCGCGCCCACGCCCACGATCACGGCCGTGCCCCAGCCAGCGCCCTCGCCCACGTTGCCTTCGAACCACTTGGCCGACCGTTCCTCCACGCTCTCCGATTTCCCGCGGCAGCTCTGCGCACTGGCGGCAGGCGCAGCGGCGGCGAGTGCCCTCCGACCGCCTTCGAGTGTCAGATCTGCTTGGAGTCTCCGCTCTCAGCATTCGGCGCCTCTTTGCTGCGAAGCGTCCACGAATGAACGACGAAAGCTTGCGACTTCATATCAAACTCGATTTCATTGGAGGACCATTGTTAATTTCTGGCGTTCTCCTCGAAGCCCTCTAAGGACGTGTTGATGTTTCAAGTGGTACATCACTTCATGAGCTATAAATGAACACTGAAACCACTCGAAGGCAGAAACAAATAGACGACAGAAATAATGCCTCGTAGAGACACGAAAACTCCACAAAAAAAGGAATCAGAAACGGAATGGAATGTGAGAAAATATTTAAAGAGATAATCAATGTTTTCCGCCGCGAAAGCATTCTTATGGCACACACCCTACTAGCGGTACACGTACTCACTAAACTACACAGCGTATTTCAAAGAAACTTTGGGTACTGATAATGAGCAACAAGACGAAATTTTAGACATGGGCAAATTTAGAAAACTTCATCGAAAACCGAGTTATGACGATATAAAATTGCCAGAGATATTTTTTCACGTTTTTAGACGTTGATTTTAAACACAGCGGGTTATCGGTGCCATTCCTCGTTGAGCTCATGTGTAAAGTTTCTAAATGTGCCTCTTTATGCAAAAAAAGAAAATAAATAAACACAATGTATTTGTTGTATTTCAGCTATATGTACCGAAAGTTGAAAAAATAATTTTGCGGGTAAACTCAAAAGCAAATGCGTTGTTCTTTTTAAGGTTTCTGTAAGCTTTTCTCATTTTACATAACTCTGATTATTGACAGAGCGTTGAAGTAATAGAATCTATCTTACTAAAAATTCTAAAAATTTACTGTATCGGTGATAGTAATTTTATTCTACCGAGATTTCCTGTGTTCAGATCTGGCAGTTTGTTTTCGGGTTCGAGTTTATTGTTCCAGCTTTTCGGGTTGCGGAATTGAGTTGCCTGTTGTTTTTTGTTATAATGCCTGTTGTTTTTTGTAATAATTTCAAAACACGTACAAGAAACAGAAAAGTTTCAATTCCTAATGTCAGATCAAAAATGATCAGTTACGGAAACGTTTGAAATTTCTGAGGGAGATAATTCAAACGGAATTGAGACACCACCTTCTCCTAAAAAAATTGTAATTCATTGGGACGAGTATAAAGAATTTACTAATTCTAAAAATGAGAAATTAGATATTACAAAAATCGAGTCCTTGATAATTTATTTGCATCAATCTCGCGATGTAATAAAATGCGGCTATGAAAACCAATTCAGCGTAACAAACAGAAGTGGCACAATGGGTTGAAAGATTACAATTTCTTGCAAAAGGTTGTATGTATTGTTTAGCAATTTATTGTACTCAGTGACAAAATTTTTGACAAACTACATTTGGAGTCCCCCCAATATTTTTCCTACTTATTTCATTATTGTTTTTATCATTTTTATGCTTTATTTTAGAAACACTAAGAACTGCACAAAATATTTGGGATACATTAGTTACGCAATCTATTGCAACATATGATACATAAAATTCATTTCCTTTCGCACCACCTCAGCCGGATAAATGCAGGTTATGAAATAAGTAATAAATATATAAGCCACATCCCAATCTCTACGAAGTACATGGTCGGAACAAAGCAGCAATGAAAACGAAATATGTAGGTAGGAATAAGGCGACAAAAGTTGTTGCTTGTCATAAAATATCCTCGGCGTGGGAAAGGCATTACGTTAATAGAATTGGGAGCGTCTGTGGTGCGATTTATCGCCATTGGAAATTCTTCACAAAAGCGAAGCGTCTATGGCCCACAGTAGGTGACGCCAATGTGTGTAGTTCGCTGTAAAGCTAGTTTCAATGGATGAGCGACAACAGAGCCCCCTCCTCCAAAGCCTTCGATTGCGCGCATCAGCCGCTCGTCAGCGTCAACGAGAGCACAATGCGCGGCAAAGCGTCGCCGGGGTGTGGGCGGCGGGTGGCGTGGTGGGCGGGGCGGGGCGGGGCGGGGCGGGCCGGGAGCGGAGGGCCGCCCACTTCCGCGACTGCTGCGGCGTGCGGTGGCCGCGTGCCGTCGCTTGGAATCGACGCCGCCCGGACAAGTGAGGTTATCGACAAACTAATATGGCGAAATTTGACGGACTGGTGGACGCTTCGTTGTTGCCAGTGAACACCCACGTTTGTTTTTCATGCGCTAGCATTCATATACTTGCGCTTCATCGTATCTTGAGCAACGAATTGCCGACATCAAATCGCGACTAAATGACGGACGTTTTAACGATGTGGCCCATTGATTTAACAATATGGATAACGATAACAATGATTTAACGATTTGGGGCAGTGGTCATTGACCACTCAATGTGAAGTTAATGCTGATGAATGATGGCACTGATATACACGTTATTTAATATTTTTTTTTAACTAAATCATTATAATCACTAATATTTTTTTAACTAAATCACCAATATCTCAATCTTGCGGATAATACTAAAACATACTAGTTATTGGATGATCATATTCTAGAATATTACATTAATATAGCAACATTCACGAATATATTGTCATAACATTAGGTGTATTTCTTTGTTATTTCTGTGTTTCTAAAACATCCACGTTTCAATTGTTTTAACACCGATAATTTCGGCGGATTCCGAACAAGGGCGAAGTTAGCATTGCGTGTTTCGCGAGTGATATTGGAGCGGTGGCCGCGCGGATGACGCCCGGCCTCCCCCTCCCCCTCCCCCGCCCTCCGCAGCGAGCCCGTTGAAAGCAATTGGCGGTGTGTGCACGGCGCGCGCATTGTTAGGTTTGCACTTGTTCAGCGTCTGACGGGAGCCTCGTCCCGCGCGAGCCCTGCCGCCCAGCTGCCAGGTGGGGCGCGGCGGGGCCCGGCGCATCTGCCCAGGCCAGCTCCACCCGGTAGCTGCACGTTGGGACACGACTACCAACAGCGCTCCAAAAGGCGGAAAGGTTTATTTTCATGGATTTAGGGGGACTGGTGTGTTAAGAGCGAATGGTTGGCAAAGAGCAACCTTGGTTCAGTCTGAAAGAAAACTTCCCACGAATTTAACCTAGTTACACAACAAGCAACACATCTCTTTTAGAAGATCGTAAAACCCTAAAGGGTCTACACATAATCCATTTGTAATTCAGTAAAATCGATTTTTCGGCTCTAGATATGCAGAATATTATTAAGTGTTACAAAACCTATTAGTTAGTAAATTTCACACACAACGGAAATATTTTAACTTTATAGAAGGCGCACGTTTGTTTAAATTACATTTATTGTATAAAAGTGTCTCCGAAAAGTGTTACAAAATTCTAGAATATGTAATTAAGCCCCCTCCTCAAAATCTCAAAATGTTCCTTTTTTACCACGATCATGTTGTGGGCATTGCGCATTATACAGCTATAAATATTTATACATGTTGCATTTGCCCCTGATTTTTATGCAACCCCGGATGCACATATATTCGCCAGGTCACGCTCTGCCGTAGTCAAGGATATTTCATGTACCTGCTGAACTTTCGTTCCACAGGATTCCACTTTATACACAATTTATTCCATATGTTCCACATTATGTAACACATTATACACAATTTTGTGCTATATGTTCATTGGTAAAAGGTGATCACTATCGACTGCTTTCTACGCCCTAGACGTTTGTAGCATTTACTCTGAGGCATCTTGCTTTTAAGAAGTTACACAAACCGTCGGATTCACAAAATATGTATTTAACACTATAAACATTTGTAAAATATAAAAAATACAGCCGGAGCTTCATATACGGAAAGTTGAATGAACTATTCTTCGATAATATTCAACGTACTTCATACAAATATGCATGACAATTTCCAATGCTATAAATAATTTTAGAAACAATTCTCGAGAGTAAATGTGAAATAAAACAATAAACAATCCGTTTCAGGAATAAGAAGGCGATTCGTCGTAGGAACTTAAGGGATAAGAGAGAGGAGAACGCCCACTTAGCTGACATGCGTTTCCACAGGAGTCAAGGGAAACAATATCAAACATCTGCTGTTAACTTACAGAAGAATATTATCTTTTCCGCAATAGTAATAAACAGTAGTTTTAATCATGTCAAAACAAAAAGACAACGAGCTTTTTTACCTTGTCAAATGAAAAGGTTCCACTTCATGAAAATGTTCTAGTATAAAACATTAAATGTGATATAGAGTAATTCGTTACTAATGGTCGAGCATTAGATCCTCACCATGATAATTGCTTCGCAATATTCCAAATCAATCACATTTAATATTTGAGATTGCTATAGATGATTTGTGGAAAAAATTAACTTTTAACATCTGGGTACTAATGAAAACAAGTATTATTAGGTGCCCGTTTTAGAAACTCAATCTTCTCATTTATTTTCACGTAAGCGCACACAAAAAAGACAGTAAAGCGTCTGGAGAGTTCCCCTTTACTGACATTCTCGTCCTTCATTACGTTTTTGACAAAATCAATGTTCGGTGATGATCGAATACAGAACCCTCATCAACGACGAACTCGAAATAGCGACGTTTCGTTGAATGACAGTTGCAAGCCGTAAACAGGCGCGCTCAGGTATGGGAACGAACGCACGCCCTTAATTCTAGGCAGGTGAATTGAAGAGCTTATTTCCGAAGGGACGTATCTCCGTTTTCGTTTGTTTCCTAGTTTACCATATGAATATATAGTACGCTTGTCCATCATGCTGCCAGAATATTGTATTCAGAAATGTCGTTTCTCATGTGTTCAGTGAAATCCAAACATCGTCATATCCTATCTTGAACTATAAAGCTAAATTTGAATAGTTTCCCTGCTGAACAATTGTATTTCTTGGAGATAGAGCGCGCTGGCAATAAGCTCTTCAATTCCGAACGGGCTGGGGTGCGGGGCAAGGACGTCGAGGTGAGGTAAGGGCTCCGAGCGGTAGGTGAAGCACGCGTCGCGCCCAGGGCGTGTGTGTGTGTGTGTGTGTGTGTGTGTCTAGGGAGAATGGTCGGGGACATGGAGAGTCGACATCCGCCTCGGTGCCCGACTGCGCCGCATCGCCTTACGCTCCAAGCACGCGAGCGCTGTGAAGCATTCGCGAGGCGGCGGATGCCGTCCCAGTCGGTCGCCGCTAGAGAGACGAACGGACATCGCCTCTATTGACATCACGGACCTCGCCGTAGCATCCGATCATTGATGGCATGCAGACAACCTATAGAAAACCAAAGCGTTTCGGGATGTGCAGAATTGTTTGATGTAGGAAAAGAAATTCCATTCTCAGCATTTTGACTAGCGTAAATAATAGATTTTTCATAGTTCCTCCGTAACATTACCTTTTAATGGATTGCTTTAGTTATAAAGGATATGTTTAAATTATGCCATTTGGCATTGAAACGAAGAAGTCAAAGAGCATACCCCTGTTTTTTTTTGGTTAAAGATACTGTGGGTGTAGGTTTTTAAGTATCCGGCTTTAAGAACATTCCAGCTGGTGAAATATCGGTTTCCGCGGCTTCCATAGCAACGCCACTCACGCATCTGATGCGCAAAGTGTCTTCCTCTTGATTTTTGCAGATAAGCCCGACTAACGAGAGATGTTTTCTTGAAAAAAAAACTCTCTTTCTGAGATTCGTACAAAAGCTCCCAGAAATATGTCAATCGAATACAGAGATTTTTCCTACATCCATGCGCTACCACCTCTACAGCATAATTGTCCGTTAGGCCCCTGGGTCCGAGAGGCGACCCGAGTGGGTTTTTGATATCAGCTGTATAGCCGAGTCGTATTCAACAACTGCCTGGAAAACTTCTAGCTCGCGAATGCTCTGGTAGATGCTCTGGTTGTATTCCATGGTTTACCTACATCAATACCGGGTGAATACCGGTGAAGTACCTTAACAAATAGGCCACGGACCGCGCGCGATCTTACCTCATTCATCGTTGTCCCTTTCTCTCCTCTTATCCAAACACACACATACGAGCACTTCTCTTCCTCAAATACCGGTAGAACAATCGGAAGCTTAGACCCTGTCACAGCTGGAGTGGTGTCCCACTATAGAAAGATACCTGAAGGAGAAATTCATAAGCCGATGTGTAGGTCGGCGTCGAATCTCACATCGCAACTTCCCGGAATATATTATGCACTACACTTACGAGACTATGGATCTCAGTAGTTGACGCGTCCATAATCAAGAAAATACTCATTACCGCAGTCATCGCGATAAAACAAGCCTCCTAGGAGTGAAATGTGGTTCCGTGCTCCACTCCCGACGTTTCCGTGGGTACGCAGTCTTACAGCACTAGACCTCCGGGCGCCCTGGGTGTACTTGAGGCCTGCGGGCCGTAAAAATGGGCGGTAACCTTACGCTGGAAAGAAAGTGGCTGTGGAAGACGTGGTGATGATGGGTGTGGCGAAGGCGGTGGACGAGATGGCCAGGAGTCCACGGAAATGTAGGCGGCGAAGGTAGTGCATACTCTGAGGCCTTTCTCATTTAAAGGTAACTGTTGACCAGGAGCACGAAGTGACTGAGAGAACAAGGCACAAATTCTACATTGTAATATTTAGAATGATGCATTGAACTTGCGATGCTGAAATATTCTCGAGAAATTTGCATTGCACGATTCGAACCAAATGTCTATTTTCCAGGTTGAAATACATCATTGTTTAATCTAGCACAGCAGCAGTTTCTAGAGAAGCAAGGCAGGGAGCAACTTTTAAATGAGAACCAACACTCTGGGGATTCTGCAGAAAATAGTAGATACATTTTATTTCAGAATTTTCAAATGTATTGGCTAATATCTCGAAATATTTTGATCTCTCGCATCAAATAGACCAGTGCATATCTGAGAGGAGGGGAAGAAGGATTCGCCAACGTCGATGGAGGCTGGTCGTTTTGCCTGTTTTCACGACCCTGCCGGAGGTGCCCCTAAAACTGAGCCGCGCGGAGGCGTCCAGCCTACTCGCATTCCCCAGCTGCGCCGCTGGAAGAGCCGCCTCCGCCTCGACCTCCGCCTCGACCTCCGCCTCCGCCTCCACCTCCGCCTCCACCTCCGCCACCACCTCCGCCTCCACCTCCGCCTCCACCTCCGCCTCCGCCTCCGCCTCCACCTCCGCCTCCGCCTCCGCCTCCGCCTCCGCCTCCGCCTCCGCCTCCGCCTCCACCTCCGCCTCCGCCTCCGCCTCCGCCTCCGTCTCTTCATCCGCCTCCGCCTCGGCTGACACCTCTGCCTCCGTTTACCCACCATCGCTCCCGCCTCAGCCTCCGCCACCGGCGCCGCTACCGCCACCACCTTCGTCATCGTCTCCGCCACCGCCACCGCCTCCGCCGTCGCCTCCGCCAGCCCCATCGCCAGCGCCTCCTCTGCTTCTCTGCCTCCGACGATGAGCGTGGGCTGCGCGCGAAGAGGTTGAAGGCAGGTAGGCAGAGGGAGCGAACGGCGGCAAGCGGATGCCCGCCCGCCTCCCCGCCCGCCTCCCGCCCCCGCAGCGCTGCGGCCCTCATGTTTCAATCAGAGGCCAACGTAGCAACGCACTCGCGGGGCTCCGTTTTCAACATGTCTTCTGAATATTTGCGAATTTGTTGCATGAGGTTGTGGGGCGCGACAGCGGTCGCATGTTCTGGACGGGAACCCAACGGTCGCCTTTACGTTATTTACTGGAATTCGCGGCCTCTGTCACCGACACCGATTTACAACTCCCACAGATTTTGAATGTGTCATTTCCGGTACTAGAACAAACGTTCTGCAGAGAACTCCGTTCTATTTTGTATACCGTATATTCTGCATTCTAAATACGCGTTTTATGTTACGTATTGTTTTAGTCGCAATTTGAAGTCTTTATTCATCTGAGGGATATCTGAAGTACACCAACAAAGTAAAGAAAATGACACGGTCAATTCATTGGACCAATTTTAAAGCAAGTAAAATCTATATAGAAGTAAACGAATTATTTGCCCTGAAAACCTATGTAAAGTTTTCCCTTCGGGAACAGGTCATTCTTTCGCGCATTCGATCAGGGAATGCTAAATTCTTTCACAGTTATATGTTGAAAGAAATCTAACCCATTTTGTGTTAGTTGCAGCAAATTGCTGAATATTGATCACATTCTCTTGGAATGTCCTGAATATAATTACATTAAGCCCATTTTTTATTCTAAACAACATAACTCAATTTTAAAGAACTATCCATTCAAACGCAAGTATTAAACATGTGTAAAATGTAGACACTTTGATTTCATTTAAGAATTATATATTTTTTATTTGTCATTTTTATTATGTCTATTTGTGCATGCGATTCCATAAGTATAATATATATCTCTGAAATAATATTCCTGAGCTCTATTGTATCTATGAACTTTTGCTTAGAGTGTATGATTTTGCAAAAACAGTTATGTCTACCTGACTATAAGGTCATAATTAATGTAAAAATTCTTTAAGTCACCCGTATAAAGTTAATACTGAAACCAATAGTCATCATTGACGGATTTTAACGCAACTACAAATAAATCAAAATTAGTTCAAACTTCTGAGCAAAGACGAAGTAAATATGTAATTTCAAAACCAATTTATAAGGTGCACTATTTCAAGTAGAGACCAATAAGTGAAAAATGCTCTCAAGGTTTCAGACTTTACTCACACCGAAAATAAAATAATATCAAAAGATTTAGATTCATAATTTAATTATACATGCCTTTGAAGTCAAAAACGACACCATTTCAGTTAGAATAATATTTTTTAATATACTTCGTGTTGCTAAATTCAAAGAAAGACTTTCGATACGATATAAATATTTGGCACTACCCCATGTAAATCGACTCCACTTGTATTCGAGAAACTATATTGACAGTCTCATTGCTCAAGAAAAAATATTCGAGCACTGCGCTGAATGTTTTACCTTTTTTAGTGATAACAATTAAAATATTGATGTTTTCCTTGCTAATTAATCAAAGCTAGAAAAAGTGAGCAAAAGAAATACTATGAATTCAAATAAGCATTCATTATTCAAGATTCATCAATAAAATTGATATTAATTTATAACCAATATGAGGCAAACTTCATTCACGCTAATTTTGTTCGAACGTTCGAACGAATTTTTCAACTACTTACCACTGCTTCACAACTTACTATTGCGATCTTCATTTTCAAGAGATCGAGAATTAAGTATTCAGTCCCAGAAGAATTAAAGAGACTAAAAAGACACAGACTCGTGAAAAATCTATGCGTCTTCCTGAGAGTCTTGATATATTTATTGGAAGAGAGTGCTTCATTTTTCAAAGTACACGGAAGTAGATAAGTGTCTTCTTAGTCTTTTTTCAAATATTTCCCTTCTATTGCGAGCACGCGCACCGAAATTTGCCATCACATAGAAAATCATGACAAGGTCACAAAGACGACACTCCTCACAATCCCATTAACGACTTCTTCACCAACTCTAGTAATTACGCTGCCGAAGGAGAGATTCAATAGACAGTAGCCCGAAACACCCAACGCGTTAACTATTTTAATGGACTATTTCGAACATTCAAGCTAGAATGCTTCAAACATTCGAACTAGAACACTTGTATAAATATAAATATCGTATAAATACGATATTTATATTTAAACAAGTGTTCATAGATACGACATATAAATATCGTATTGAATTTTGTTTCAATGCTGTTAATTAGATTGTTTCGTCTTGCTAGTGTTGTTTCAAAAATTCCCAGAAATAATTTAAGTAAATTAAGGTCAATATCGCATTGTGTACATATTCGTACTTGGAATATAGACTACAGCTTTTCTTAGAATCACATTTTACGGTGGTAAACACTTCTTATCATGGGCCTACAACAATAAGGGCCGTACAACTATAAGCTCGCCTACGAGTACCCCCTCGAGTCCCCTACGAGTATTGAATACGCCTACAACAAAACGGGAGAGGGAACTAGTTTGTGGGTCCATTTTTCCATTGAAATGTTTAATACTGTCATGTGACATTTTACTGAAAATAAATACCATAAACCACAGGTAATTAAATAATAACTTAATAATAATAATAATAATAATAATAATAATAATAATAATAATAATAAATAGTAATAATTTTATGGCGAACTATTTACAGGTTTGCCAAACTTGGAAAGTCTCTTCCTTATTACCTAATTTATCTTATTCCTATCTTTTCTCTATCTTATTAGCTAATTTATTGGTTTTGCCAAAATAATTTATATTATTGTGAACCAGTTATAGTAATAATTTTATGTTTGTTATAATTTGTAAAATGTATTACTCGTGTATAAAACAATTGTGGTCTCTAATGACCTCAGCTGCTTCTAACGAGGCCTAAAACAGTAAATACAATTGTAAAAATCCCTAGTTGTCAGGTAAAAAGATGGAAAATCAAACATTGAAAATATTTACATAAACAAAATGTTTTATCTGGTACGGAATGGGGCCCCTTTGATAATGTCTAGGAGGTCCACGGCTCCCCTGGCTCCCTGTGCATACGTCTATGTTTCTCATGCACCTCATCTTAAACTCGCAGCTTTTCTTAACAGCGTCGCTTGAAAGCGTGTGTCGTGTAGTAATTCCTCATAGATAAGTCTGAGGATCCAGTGTCCCGGAAAGCGAATGTCCGACCTTCCTTGCCCTTTCCTGGGCGATTGTGCGTTGAACTGCGTCCAGAGGTCTCTAACGCCAGTAACTAGGGAACCGAGGTGGCCAGCAGCGGGGTGGGCCAGGAGGTGGGGGCGGGGGAGGGGGAGGGGGAGTGGGGGAGTGGGGTGTGTGGGGGTGGGGGCGTGGCGAAGGCGGAGGTGGGCGGCCGCGCTCGCGAATGGCGGTCGACCTGGCAAATGTCGAACCGTCCGCGGTTGCGGCAGTCGGGCAAGTGCGTAACAGCATTTACCCCGACGCGCCCGAGCCGCGGCGTTTGCGCGGTCTGCGCTGTGTGATCGCGTGCCCGGCCGCCGGTAGTCAGAATTGAATTGTTGCGGCTGAATGGCCGGCGGAATGTTAGTGAGGTCAGCGCGAGGGCGGAGGAGGCCGGCGCGAGGCTGCCGGGGTCCACTTTGACCCCGCGTACACAGCGCGCGCGGCCGGGTCCGCCCCACCCCTCCCCTCCCTTCCCTCCCCCTCCCCGGCGCCAGGCGGCCAGCGCAAATACGAAGGCGCGCACTTTGATGCTAAGGAGAAGGATAAACGGCTGGCCGGCCTGGGATTATGCCCCGTCGCGTTGGGGCGAGGGCAACTGCAGCGGAGGAACGAGGCAGCGGGGCAGCGGGAAAAAGCCCGCCCGCCGCCGCCGCCGCCGCCGCCGTCACTCGTAGGGGATGCGCTCGTGGGTGAAATCGGTGATCTCCTAAGCCCCTACACGAGCGGGGGTGTTATGGAGAGCGTTTGTTTCGTCACGTGGCGCCTGCCTCTCAACAATACTGATGGAATTTTATCCTCTGCGAAGGCTGGGATGTCTGCGCATCAACGTCGTTATATGGAGGGGATATGAAATTCGCATCACATTCAGTCCCGGAGATAGGCTACGCAATTTTCTTGCTTGCTTGCATATAAAGGAATATCTGCTAAAAATTTATTTTTTAAGTAATTTAAAATCATAATATTGAATATTGTCTTATGGCGCATACAATGTTCAGATGTATATTCGACTATCGTGAAAATAGAAGAAAAAAAAGTCATTAGTGCCATGTAGTGCGATCTTCGTTCAAAGGCTCTTCTTTTCTCTCTTTCCTGCTTGTTTAATTTTCCTTGTTATTTGCTAATCAGTCGCCAAATTAATTTATTAAATACTTATAGATATATATGAAACGTATTATTTATGTTTTATACCATAAAATTATCACATTTAATATCGTAAATATCTTCAAGTGAAACAATATTTTAGAACTTACCAAAAAATATTGCATAACAAATCTACCAAATCTATATTTTATTATAAAGATAATTCACATTAAAGCTATAACAAATAATTTCCGCAATGTTTAGACAGAATTCATTGGTATGCACTCTAAAAATTCGGAGTCCTCTTCAGCAATTTAATTCAATTTAATAGAAATAAGATTTCAATTTGTTTTTTATATACTTTAAGACGCATTTGCAATAATAAAAGATATAATATCTGTTAGAGCTTGTGATAATATGTATTACTCGAATCGCTTGAATTTGATCTGTCCTAAATGAAATAAATTTGACATTCCTGATCAAACGGAACAAACGTTATACGAAAAAGATAGACAAACTAGTAGATACGTAGGACAGGTTAATGCTTACCTAAATAATGAGGATTTATTGCTGCAAGATTAATATTCGACGTAAGAATATACAGAAAGTCATATACGCTTACTAAAGATATGTTTAAAATACTTTTTATGTATATGATAATTCTATATCGTACGGCTCTATTTGGTCATTTATGTAAGCTAATACACTTACCCATCACGTGTCTATTTGCCCTACATCACTTACTTTTATCTACATCATCATCCATGTAGTTATATTAACATGGCTGCTTTAAAAAAGTGGGAGGCGATGAGTATTGCAAGAAGAAATTGTAAGAGAAAAGAAGTCGATACTCTTCAAGGTTTGTGTGAATTGTCGAGAAAACGGTCCTTTTGAATGGATTTTCTGGGTGCGTCTATTAATAAGAATGCCAACGCCCTCACCAAGAGAACTGGATGACAGCCAAAAAATATCCGAGCTCCGCAAACAAAGATGAGATGAAAGAGAAAGACAGAAAGAGTGAGAGAGCAAGCAAAGAATATTGGAATTGCTTTCAAAGAGGCGCAGCTCTACACGTTCCTTAGAAGAATGCTTTCTGACTTGATTAACAACTAATCGTGAATTTATATGCCTTAGAAAATGCTCTTGAAATAGAGGAAAAGTCTTCGATTTGCAATTATGTATTTATGTATGTATTATTTATGAATTTTTCCCATGTGTATTGTATTGTCTCCGTGAAAGGTGTAAATAATTCTAGAATGAATCGCAGGCTAAAAAACATAATACTGCTTCCGACAAAGGGAAATCCTGAAATTCCTTTGATCAGTGGAGTACGAAAAAGGTCGAGGAAATCGACAGAATCAAAAGAACAAAGCGCTGAGAGTAAAAACACACGCTCATTTACGAAAAAGAGTTATTTTGGAATACACCTAAAAGATTTTAAACTTAGGGGATGATTTAATTTCTTAGTAAATTATCCTATTTTGTGGATTAATTGCTTCAATCTATTGGGGTATTAATACCATTGGAGTTAGGAACTTGGAGCAAAAGATAGATTTGCTTCTTTTGCCTTTCATGGCAAGAAAATTCAAATGAAAATGTAGATCCATCTACAAAATTTCTCAAATTTGCAGATCAAAGGTAAACAAATCTCCATCGAATTGGATCTTGGAAAAGGGTATACTTAATTCTACGATGTAATACGATTTTATATTTTTGAATAATTTCAATTTGATCATAAACGGATCGCAGCAATGTCAATAAGAAGAACCATTAATAACAAGAAAACTTACCACTCATCGAAAAACGGAAATTTGGACTCGCAGTCTCAGGCAATGTCGTGGTTCTTTGAATTTATGATAATATTAAACGAAGAAAATTGAGAAGAAGATTAATTAATTATTAAAATGATATTATCTTCCAAATATTTTAATAAAGGTAGTGACTGATCTTGATTCTTTAATATCAAACACTTTGAGACGAAGCTTTCATTAGAAATACATTATTTTCCAGCGACATGACTGATAAGCTAAACTCGGTAATGGAATAATGAATTATATTGTAGGAATAAGTGAAAGCTTCTAAAAAGTGCATTACATTTCAGGGAAATTCGACAGAGAACAATCCGCAAATTGTCAAGTACGAATTAATGGTTAATCGCTTTTGCACGTGTATCGATTCACGCCAGTCTCGCCGTGTCTCGAAGAAAGGCGCCAGTAGTACCCCCGCCCGGGCCATTCTTCGGTCGTTAGCAACACGGCGCGGCGGCCCGATGAGCGCCCTCGACGCGGCCTCGTCTCCTTCGAGTGGCTCGGGCCGCCGGGCCCTAATAAAAAAGGAGAAATCCGGACCTGAGTATGGCCGCGCGCGCCTCTCATTTCCCGGATGTGAGGATTAAATCAACAGAAAGAAAAGTCTTTAAATGAAACGCGCAGGACCGGAAAATGCGCTTACAGTGCCCGGGTCCCAATGGATAACAGCTCTTGCTATGAAAGCGTAATGGCGACAGTGCTCAAGGAAGATTATATATCAGAAAAAAAAAACGAAATCCCTTGTCGGAAGACCCGCACCTCATTATTTTCAAGTTCTATTTTCGCAGTAAATCTACGACGAGATTCAGAGGACAGGGTAACCGATATGCGATTCCTGTTAGTTGATTTCGCCTTATGCGGCACACGCTCCTCGCTCTTGTTTTTGATCGTCCCTCGACGCGCTGCCGTCCCGCACCCCTCCCTTCCGCCCACCCCGCCTCCCGGCCCCGTCCCTAGATCCCCGCTCCCCGCGCGCTGTCCTCAATGAAGCTCCTCCTTAAAATGCGGCGCCCATCGGAGGCTGTCACGCAGGCCGGTGGGCGGGGGGGGGCGAGAGCGGACGCGGCGGGGACACGAGGGGTGTGCGTCCCGCGCCGGGAAGGCGCGTGGCGGGGATGGCGCGTGGCGGGGACGGCACGCTCAGCGGGTGCCGGGCGGGGGCCGGGCGGGACGTCTCCACGAGACAAGCCGAGCGCCGGGGAGGCGGGGAGAACAGCCAGTGCGAAGGAGGCGCTCGCCCTAGCGATGTACATCCCGTGGCAGCGAAGGCCACGGAGGGCAGAAAGATGGAACGGGGAGACGGAGCCTCAGGTGGGACGCTTCTATCAGCGAACACGGGGAGTGGATGAAGAGAACAGGACGCCGAGCGGCCTTACGAGACTGCGCGATGAGAAAGAAAGGAAGCACGGAGAGGAACTTGGTGGCGGGAGGACGAGGAGGAGGAGGAGGGAAGCTCTGGCGGGCTGTCTCCGCCGAGGGAGGCGGCGAGCGCGAGGGAGCGATTTCGCGTCGTCCTTGGCGTGGCGGGGAGGGCGCGAGGCGGAACGATGGGGCGCACGGGGGGGAGGGGGGAGGGGTAGGGAGGGAGGGGAGGAGCTTGCTGGCGGGATGTCGCGGCGCGCAGTCGGGCGCGTGGGGCGCAGCCGGGCGCGCAGACTCGGGGGTTTCCAGTCGAAAGATCCTCCCGTAGGCGCATCCAAGTTGTCTGAGCGGGAAAGAGTTCAAAACGTGACAGGAGGTGCGCAATAAAATAGATGTGCCAGAATCGTCTCACAGCAAGTGAGGCGAATGAGCGCAGGGGGTAGGCGGGGCGGGGCGGGGCTTTCGTCGATTCCGCCCTAATGCTGCGCGCAGAGTGAATAAGCGACCCAATCGAAGCGCCCATCGGTACCGTTTTCAGGCGGCAGTGCCGGGCCGCGGGCGAAGGCTCTGGGAGCAAGCTCGTTCTTTATTGCTTAATCTCGTTCTGTTCTGCGCGCGTTGGCTATGTGGTGGAGCCTGAAACGAAATGTTAGCCAACGCTTTCCAGGAGCGTACGTGGAGAGCTGATAAATAACCCAAATAATAAAAACCAACGCCTTTCTTACCCTCCTATAAATAGAATATAAAATGAAATACAATATGCAATCCGGGTATACTTAAAGAGTTCACGCCCAGAAAACAGTGACGGAAAAAACAGAGATAACAAACTCTTAGCAAAGTCACTCGGAGACGATTCGCATTCATAAACCTCTGGAGAAAGCAAACATACAATCAGAAGGTCTCTGACGACGTGAATAAGAGCTAGCCTACGCAGAATCAGACATAAACAACGGCGATAACAAAGCATAAAAGAAAGGCGAATCGATGCCGTCAGTCTCGCGACGGGGCGTTGCGGATAAGTATCGGGAGTAATTTATTCGCCACAGTCGTCTAAAGCGCCGCGATCTCGGTGCAGTCGTACAAAATAACGAGGCGCATGCGCTCGCTGAGTCGGAGGGTGGGGCGGATGGGGTACAGAGGGGAGCGACATGGGGGGGTGAGGGGTACAGAGCGGGATGTTAGGAGAAAGTGATGGTGCGCGAGAGGGTAGAAGCGGATGGAGTAAAGACAATGGGCAGCGGTAAAAGCAGAGCTTACAAAATAGCAGCGGTAGAGATTAGAGAGGCACGAGCAACGGGAACATGATGGAGGCGGTGATTGAAGAGCCCCGCCGCCGGCGAGCAGGGAAGGAAACGGGGCCGGGGGCGGCAAGACGTGGAGGAGGGAGGGGAGTGTGTGACCCTTTCGCTCGCCCCCGGCGCCTGGCCTCCGAACGGAGCGCGCTCGCTTTAAAGTGTTCATCTCGAGCGCCCCAGCGCCTCGCCGCGACTTCCCTCTACGTCTGCGCACACGCCAACCTTGCTGGCTCCAAGTTTGCAGCGAGCGCAACGTCTATGAGTGCACTGTAGTAGTCGCTGCTGTGCTAATTTAAAGTATTGTGGGTAGTTCATGAAACATATTTTGAATAGAAGCAAAGTTTTTAAATAATTAGAAACTAGCACGCACTTGTAACGCTGACTAAAAGTTCACACTTTTTGTGTATGACAGTTTTGAAAATTTATGTCTATATTTGCCAAACACGGTCGCTAATTTACTTACGTTCTTAGAAATCATCACGGAGTAAGAGAACTGTTCGACGATTTGCTAGTCAAAAAAAAAGTACTGTGGTATTAGAAGATTAAAATTGCGAACAAAATGTAGATTTCTGTGGTTCATCTCAATTACGGAAATTGTGGAAGTCAAGTTTACATTTGAGGACGATTCAATCTATTTGATATATACTGGTACTGTTTTTTTCTAGAATAAAATGGAGATTCTTATTCTTTTTTTTTTTTTCAGTCGTGGGACGGCAAGAATCTCCATTCATTTCTGTGCATTGCTTTTCTTTTCTATTTCATCACACTCACTCACTCATATCCAGTTGCACATTATACAGCAACATGTAACTATCCCGTAATAAATATTATTAGAGGAAAAAATACCAAAGTGCGTCTGTGACGTGAATGTCGGCCTAATTTCAATTTGCCGTTTGCTTCTCGTTGGCGATGGGAGTGGAAGGCGGCGCCAGCGGCGCTCGAGCTGCGAAGGGCTGGGCGCGTGCAGGGGGTTGGTGGCCGGGACGGGGACGGGGACGGGGGCGGGGAGAGCGTGCCGCGCCGCCCAGTCGGCGCGCCCGCCACGCAGGCAGCGCGCACTCAGCGAAGAAGGTGCTATGCACGGTCATCTCGCGCGGAAACGAAATCAATAAAGCGCAGTGGCGCCGTAACAAGGCTGCGTGCAGCCGCGCGCCCCTCGGCGTCCCCTCCACCTCCTCCGCCCCCTCCTGCCCCTCCCGCCGCCGCCGCGACTGCCCCTCCGGCGAGGGTGATGGGCTTCCCTCTGGCGGAGGCAGCCTGCCTTTGCCTCGGATCACGCGACTCGCCAGGAAAATGGCGGCGGAGGCGTCAACAAATGGGCGCTGCATCACAAAATATGCATTGTATTCTGGTCCGCGGCCACTTCAACGTCCAAAACAAAATATACTGCTGCGTAGCTCACGTTTTAAACGCTTATTGAATGGTTCAATGAACCGAGGCAATTACATTGCAATGAAGTTCTTTTCTTGGGGAAGCCAAAAATAACTCATTAGTCACCGAAAAGAAACACACAAAACGCGCTCTATTTGGCCTGTTTCATTGAACAGTATAAGCAACATAAATGCAAGGACAATCTGTGTTCTAACGTAACGTTTGACTTGTTCAAAATACGGACAAAATTAACATAAATTGATCACAAAACTCCAAAAGCAGGAAATAATGTTTTATTTCTGCATAGAAAAACAGTATAACATGCAACACACGTCGGAAATCCCAATCATAATAAAATAATTTAACACGACTTTTGCCCTACCGAAAAATGAGATGCTACGTAACGTCCGGTGTGGTGAGGGAACTTCAGCGCCTTTCGTGGTGTGCCGCCCGTGGCTGGCGTGCCGAGCGCCCACCCTCCCCACTCCCCTTCCTTCCACCGCCCCCTCCCGCCGCCGCCCCGGCACACGCGGCCCCCGCGCCACCTGCTGAGGGCCCTCCGCGGCGGGGGCGCGAACTTTTCAGCCCGCGGAACCCTTTTAGCGATGAAATATTTTCGCGAAACCTTGCCTCCGAGAAGGTATTGTGGTGTTCTTGAAAGACGGTTTTAGAAATATTTTCTACCGCGGAGAGACTGAGCTATTTAAAGGCTATTTTATCTCGTCTTTGGGGAAAGGCATCGGCGGTGCCTTCGGGGAGATTTTTCATTGAGGAATAGAACCATTATTTTACCTGGAATTTATTTTAATACTATAAGTAATCAAGCTTTGGGGGAAGCTTCATTTTATTGAAGATTCCTTTCATAAATCGGCAAAAAAATACTCGTGAAGTAACTAACAAAGGATTACAACGTGGGCATTTCATCTAGAAATGCCACAAATTCATAATTACCAACTTATCAGGTGTTTATTATCTTCTATTACCTTCTATTAGCATGCAATAGTAAGTTACGTAAAACGTGTGCGAAACAAAAGATTCGCGCACGTCTCGACTTTGTTGCTGGAGTATAGCGGGGGTTGTTGCGCATATTATTTTTAACTATAAATAGTCCGGTCCGAGCCGCCGAGGCGAACGCTTCGTAACCGAGGTAGCTCTGCCTTATCGCTTTCTGGCAGTGGTGAATCAGCAGCGAGCAGTGCGATAACACTCAGTGCCAGTGTCGTTCGTGTGAGCGGTGTGAACAGTGCCACGTTCAGAAAAAGTGTTATTTTAGTTGTAGTAAAAACCAATAAATCATTTTTAGACTAGTGAATGGCCACAAGTAGTTGCTCCGTTACGGGGCAACTAATTCGAAGCGCAATGGACGCTACATATAGTGAAAATGGTGGTGAAAACTTGTTTAACAGTGAATCTGTGCAACCCATCCCAGATCAAGCAATACGTCAACAGCAAGAACGTCTTCAGCAACAACTACAACACCACCAACATCAGCAACAAATAATAGAAATACAACTCTCTCAACTTCTAACTCAATATCATGTGCCTCCACAACCGCCTCTGCAACTAAATCAACTACAGCAACTCCTGACGCAGCAACCACAGTTACCGCTATCAACAAGCAGTGCAGATACGGATTGTCAGAAGACCGATAGATTAGCACAACAAAGCAGTAGTACAACAGACGTATCAACAATGTCATCTGTTGAAGGTATGTGCGATAACACTCTGGAGTGGCAAGAAGTCGTCCCGAGACGGCGGAAACGAAAAATTAGTGAACCTTCACAAAGAGCTCTAAAGAAAATACCAGTTACAGAAAGTATTACAAATTACAACAAATTCGAACTTCTTTCTTCTACAGAACCAGAAAACAACACAATAGAAAAATCTGAATCCAACGAACGAACCAATGGTAATAAAATTCCACCCATTTTTCTACCAGGAATAAAAGACGTGAATATCTTAAAAAAATGCATTGAAGAAGTATTAAAAAAAGAGGAATACAGCTATAAATTACTGAACAGTGACAGTGTCAAAGTCATATTAAGTACAGTTGAAGCATATAGAAAGCTCATAAAACATTTTGAAAATAAAAAATTGCAATTTCATACATATCAGCTCAAAGAAGAGCGTTCTTTTAGGGTTGTTCTTAAACAAATTCATGCAAATGCAGATGTTAAGGAACTGCAAGATGAAATTGAAAGTTACGGCCACAAGGTTCGCCAAATTTATAAT
Organism: Gryllus longicercus; assembly: GCA_038098605.1. Classification (NCBI taxonomy): domain Eukaryota; kingdom Metazoa; phylum Arthropoda; class Insecta; order Orthoptera; family Gryllidae; genus Gryllus; species Gryllus longicercus. Next base: position 687,687 of record JAZDUA010000159.1, on the reverse strand, counting down.
ATTCAACACAGACAAACAAAAGCGCCACTCCCTCTCTTCTTCATAGATCTACAACCTAGCAAAAATAATAAAGATATTTATAACATAGATAGTTTACTGAACTGCAAAATCAAAATAGAAGCACCTCGAAAGAAGAAAGAAATCGTACAATGCAAAAGATGTCAAGAATATGGACATACAAGGACATACTGCCATCGAAAACATCGCTGTGTGAAATGTGGAGAAAATCATCCGACCGAAGTCTGTAAAAAGCGAAAAGAAGACCCACCTAAATGTGCTCTATGTGAGCAAAACCACCCAGCAAACTACAAGGGATGCGAAGTCTACCAAGAAATAAGACAAAGTAAATATCCCCAGAATACACAAAATTCGTATCTTTCTCACTCACACCATCGAAGCAACAAACTTTTAAATAGTAACGTACCTAGCGAAATGCAACACCGCACTTGGGCCCACGTAGCCAAGTACCCTCCATCACATCAAGTCATAAATGATAATAGTAATATTGAAATTGCACAACTAATATCAACTGTTCAAGAAACTTTTCAAAAATTTGAATCAATACTAACCAAGCAAAGTGATCAAATCTCCAACCTGATAAGCCTCATGACCAAAGTAATAAGCAAGTTATGAAGACATTTCGTATTGGTGTATGGAATGCCAATGGACTAGCGCAACATTGCAGAGAAATTAACAATTTTCTACAAGACGAAAAAATTGACATAATGCTCATCTCAGAAACTCATTTCACGGAAAAAAGTTTCTTTAAACTACCTAACTATGAAATATATGATACAAAACATCCAGATGGCACAGCCCATGGAGGTACGGCGATAATAATAAGAAGAAACATACAGCATTCTTTGAAATCAAATTTTGAAAATGATTACCTGCAAGCCACATCTGTACTAGTTTATGACAGTTTCGGTTCATTGACAGTATCAGCTGTCTATAGCCCTCCAAAGCATAAAATAACGGAAGAAATGTATAGAGAATATTTCGATACGTTGGGTGCAAGGTTCATCTCTGGAGGTGATTACAACTCAAAACATTCGCAGTGGGGGTCAAGACTGTCGACTTTACGAGGAAAAACACTACTCAACGTAGTCACGTCACTCAACGCAGAACCGCTATCGACAGGAGAGCCAACGTACTGGCCAACCGACTGTAATAAGCTGCCGGACTTACTTGATTTCTTTATCATGAAAGGAACAAATCAGAGCTTTACATCAATTGAAAATTCTCTCGAATTGTCCTCCGATCACTCTCCAGTAATATTAACTATTAGCTCTCATATAATAGAAAATAATTCTAAACCTAGTATTTCCAATAAAAAAACGAATTGGAGTGACTTTCAAACATGGCTTAATGTAAATATTACTGCAAACGTTCCTCTAAAAAGTGAATTTGATATAGATGAAGCAGTTGAATTTTTAACTACTAGTATCCAACAAGCAGCATGGTACGCTACACCAGAAACGTACGGAACAGCTTCTCACAAATACACCAAAATAGTTGACGAAATGAAAAGAAATAAGAGGAGACTTAAGAAAGTTTGGCAAACCACGCATGATCCAAATGATAAACGAAACTTCAACAGGGCAGCGCAGGATCTTAAAAGATTTCTTCAAGACCTACATGAAAATAAAACCAAGGAGTATCTTGAAAGACTATCACCAACCAAAGACAACGACTACTCCCTATGGAAAGCCACCAAACGCATTAAACGACCAATCAAACCTGTGCCGCCTATACGTGATAAACATGGAAAATGGGCTAGAACCAACCACGAAAAAGCAACACTATTTGCGGAACATTTTGCAAAAGTTTTCCAACCATTCCCATCAGATGAAGAAGAACAAGAAAGAAATATTATTCAGTTCATTAATGCACCATATCAAATGTCTTTACCAATAAAGCATTTCAAGACAACCGAAGTTTCATATGCAATAAAACAAATTAATCCTCATAAAGCACCTGGCTACGATCTCATCACCGGCATTGTTCTAAGAAACCTGCCAAAAAAAGCACTAGCATTGGTAACCTCAATTTTCAACGCCATCATCAGAATTGGACATTTTCCCTCTCAATGGAAATACAGTCAAATTATTGTCATACCAAAACCGGGGAAACCTGTTTCCGAAGTATCCTCGTATAGACCGATAAGCTTATTACCAATCTTGTCAAAAATCTTCGAAAAGCTTCTCCTCAAGCGGATACTTCCAATCATAGCAGAAAACAACATCATTCCAGACTACCAATTCGGCTTTAGGTTGAAACATGCCCCTACCGAACAAATCCACAGAGTAGTAAAAGTCATTAATGAAGCGCTGGAGAAGAAACTTTATTGTTCTGGTGTCTTTTTGGATGTAGTCCAAGCTTTTGACAAGGTGTGGCACTCAGGACTCTTATATAAAATCAAAAATATGTTACCCCACCCGTTTTTTGCACTACTTCGCTCCTATCTTACTGAAAGACGTTTTCAAATAAAATTTAAGGAAGAAACATCATCATTCTATCCTGTTGCAGCTGGAGTACCGCAAGGTAGTGTTCTCGGTCCACTACTGTATCTACTATACACGGCCGACCTACCTGTTTCAACGGACATCACGTCAGCCATGTTTGCTGACGACACAGCATTTTTAACTTCTCATGAAAATGCCATCGAAGCATCAGAAAATCTTCAAGAATACCTCACTGTGCTGCAGGAATGGTTCACAAAGTGGCGTATACAAACTAATGAAAGTAAATCTGTCCATGTAACGTTTGCACTTAAACCAAATAGATGTCCTCCAATTAAAATCAGCAACAAGGATATACCACAGGCAGATTGTGTAAAATACCTTGGTCTACATTTAGATCAAAAAATGACTTGGAAGACACACATCAGAAAGAAAAGAACAGCTCTCGAAATTAAAATCAAGCAATATTATTGGCTTCTAGGCAAACAATCGTCTCTTTCATTGGCTAATAAAGTACTGATTTATAAATCAACAATAAAACCTGTTTGGACCTACGGAATAGAACTTTGGGGCACTGCGGCTAACTCAAACCTAGAAATACTGCAACGATTCCAATCAAAAACTCTAAGATTGCTTGCCAATGCCCCGTGGTTTGTTTCAAATACAACACTACACAATGACTTACACATACCTACAATAAACCAAGAAGTCCAATTCAGATTCCAAAGATATTATAAGCGATTAGAAAACCATCCAAATTACCTTGCATTAAACTTACTAGACAATAGTCAAGAATTAAGAAGATTGTGCAGATTTCATCCCCTGGACCTCTTAAATAGGTTCGATCATTAATAAACAAAATGTATATTGTACTGTTATAGTAATTGCACTGTAACTAAGCAAAACAGCTTAAATTTATATGTATATATATATATATGTATAAATATGTATGTGTATATATATATGTATATGTATATATGTGTGTGTGTATGTGTATGTATGTGTGTATGTATATATGTATGTATGTGTGTATGTATATATGTATGTATGTGTGTGTGTATGTGTATGTATGTATGTGTATATGTATATATGTATATATATATATGTATATATATATGTATATATATATATATGTATATATATATGTATATGTATATATATATATATATATATATATATATATATATGGATAAACATAATTACGTTCATGATTGCCAGTGTATTTATATATTGTCTGTTGTTTTTCTGTCTTGGTCATATTAGTCCTATGTTATATTTGTGATTTATACCATTTATTTGATCATTACTGAAAATGAATTCACGAAGGACTGAGAATGCCCAGTTCCTTCACATGCCATTGTAACTTTGCTAAATGATTTGCCTATTGTTCAGATGAACAAATTGCAAATAAAATAAATAAATAAAAAAAACAAAAAAAAACAAACTATAAATAGTTGAAAAGTGAGTGAAAATGTAACATAAATAAATAAAGTAAATGAATAAATTTTAAAAATAAATTTTAAAAATCGTAAGATTAGCAATATTTGAAAAATAGTCATTTTCGTTTCTGAGTTATAGAAAACCTATTTGCATCGCTACATGAATTGCAAGTATGATTTTTCTGCATTGCTAACAAAATAACAACTCTCCCTTACCTCTACTCTTACCATTTCAAGCAATAGGAGAGTTCAACAAAACGTGCGCTTCGTAGTGAACATTAACGCAAAAAGCAAAACGAGGGGCCATCTCAGCATTTGCTCAATGGATCAGGGAAACTGGACAAAAACCTGATCGATATGGGGATGTCTGCAAAACATCTTTCGCACACACTTCGCAATGCTACCCAAACTATTAATTAGAATGAAAAAATAGCTGTTTCGGAACGAAATCATGCAAGAGAAACCATGTTTTGCGAATGGTATGTTAAAAAACGTTTACATCTGTTCATAATACACTACTTCATAATACAGCTTCATAATACTCAACACGACTACAGCAGACAAAGCTCAACATACATTATGAGACAGCTGTAATTAACTACCTCGTTTTCGATGTTCTAACTTCATTTTGTGATCATAAGATAAGACATTAGAAGACGACTAAATAAATACTTGTAGAGGATGTATTTTACCGCACAGTTCAGAATACACAATTTGTAAATTATTATAAAGTGTAGTGTAGTGTAGTGCAGTGCAGTGCAGTGGAAAGCTACTTTAATTAGTTATATGGCATAACCAAAGAAAGATGTAGTGAAAGTGTTGTGTAGTGTAGTGTAATGTAGTGAAGTGAAGTGCGACAGTAGGTGGGAAGCAAATCTAAATGCTTAAAGAGCTAACTTTAAAAATCCACATTGTGTTTATATTTAAAAAACAAATTGTGTAACTGGTTAATTTTATGTATATGTATATATGTGCATGTTTACTAGGTGTAACTAAATATATGTTCATTTAAAAGTAGGCATGTATAATATGTAGGGCAAGTGTGTGTGTGTTCGTGTTATGTGTGAACGTGAGAGTGAGCATTCATGTATAGGAATGTGTATGTATGTATGTGTGTGTATGTATGTATGTGTGCATGTATATGTATATGTATATATATATATATGTGTGTGTGTGTATATATATATATATATATATGTATATATGTGTGTGTATGGGTGTATATATTTATACAGGTCTGTGTATGTTTATATATTGAGTGTATATGCTCGAAAGGAGTGTATTGTAAATTGTTTTTATATGGTAAATTGTTTTTGAATTGTAAATGCTCATATATTGTAAAACTGTAGGGTTATGGCTACCACCTGGCAATCAGCCAATTGTAGCCAAATAAAAATATTATTATTATTATTATTATTATTATTATTATTATTATTATTATTATTATTATTATTATTATTATTATTATTATAAGTGTATTGGGTTCACAGGACTATGTGGTTGAAGATATTAACTAAATAAATTGTCATTTAAGCAGCTGATTGGTGCACTCAAATCCAATACCCTCGCAGAATTCAGAAAATGTGTTGAATTATCTTGGATGTTCAAGTTTGGAGGATAAATGGAAAAGGTTGATGGGTTTCAGTCAAGCAAGATTTAAACCCGAAAGGTCAAACAAGGCAGAATAACCTTTTTGTGTTTTTTTAATTTGCATAATAGGTAATGCATATAATTAAATCAATTTTCGACAGTGGAAGATATTGATCTCCAAATGACTCATAACTTGTAGTACATGGCATACTTGATATTTATACCCCGTCCCGTATATTTATAATTATTTACACCCCGTCCCTTCATAGGTTCTTAAATGGCAAAGCTGAAGTTTGAATACAAATAATTTTATACGACTCCGGACTAATATTTCTAGTCAGAAAATTCCAAAATATATCATAGTTATTTGACTATTATTAATTTTATTACTACAGAGGTACAATAAAGTACTGAATTAAACTTTTCAGTATCTTCGTGGCTTCTTCACAGTTCATTCTATGCTGTCCAGACACTCTACTTATCTTAGTGCAGTGTAAAAGAATTTTCAATGTCTCTTCCATTTTTTGAGCACTTAAATGTTTATATTATTTGCGTCATCACACCCGTTTTCCCTGTTCTACAAAACCCTATCACCACATTCACGATGACCTGGTTAGATCGGTTTTCACTAGTTTTCAACCGCTTCGAAGGTGCCTTTATGCTGGACCGTACTGACATCGTCGAGCTGATTAATTCTCTCAGTGGCAAAGTACCCTCGATGACATTCACTCACCTTGAATGTCATAAAAATTATCCCTCCAGCCATATACCCTAACTAATATATGAATTCGCTGCACTGAGCTGCTTTTTCCTGTAATTTGTCTTTAGTATATTCACTATAATCAATGCTGAGAGTGCATTATAATGGATGTTGAGAGTTCACTATGACAGGAACTTGTAGTGTTTGCTGGCTATATGTGTGGGGATCGGAACCAATAATCGCAGCTCGCTGGAATTAACAGTAGTTGGAAAAAGGTGGCCTGATGAAGGAAAAGGGTAGCTGGTAGACTGCAATAAAACAAGACGAAGGAAAGGCCAAGGAAGGACACTCGTTAGTCGCACAAATTAAGACTGGGTCTGTTCGCAGACTTCCGGCTGGCGCACGAGGGGATTGCTGTCATGGGCTCCAGGAATGAATGCAAAGTAGATGGCAATGGAATGTGTCCTTTCCGGCGAAAAATATTGGATCCGAATACTCTTGGCCCCGAAACACGGAGGGGAAAATGAATGGGAATGGATTCAATTTTTGTCGTCGTAGGAACGAGTTTCTTGGTAAGGATATATGAAGACTAATGTGCATAAAAAACAGCAATAAAATGTTTACAATATTTTAGTTCCAGAGTCATTGAACTCATTCACATGCCCTTAACCGCAGTGTAGCTTTTGAAACAAAGATCACCATTGCAAGAACTGGAGTATTTAACAAAGATCACCATTGCAAGAACGGAGTATTTAGTCCGAGTTTCATTACATACAGACGGGATCGTAAAAATAAAATAGGAGGGGGCATTTTCATTTGCGTAAGAAAAAACATGAACAGTTTTGAAATAATGACAGATGATGTACATGAGATATTAGGTGTTCAGTTACGGGGAATGGGGAACAATACGATCTTAAATATAGTTGCGGTATATCGTGCTCCTAACGAGAACTTGTCAACAGTACATAAATTAGTAGAAATAAGTAGAAATCCGGGGCTACTTTCAGGAAATCTCATAATTGGTGGAGATCTAAATTTACCGGATATATCGTGGCAAGGTGTGGTAGATACAAAAAGCTATGGACAATCCCTCGTTAACGAACTCGTTTGGGACAACGGATTAACTCAGGTAGTTGATGTTCCTACAAGAGCTAGCGCGGTACTTGACGTATTTTTAGTTCGCCCAGAGCAGATGTTGATAGCTCAAGAAACAACACCAGGTATAAGTGACCACGAGGGCGTGCTTTTGCAGGTGGCGTGGCAGGGAACCAGGTACTCGAAAAACACACGAAAACTATTATTTCAGTACATTCGTGCTGACACAAAAGGTTTTCAGGAATACTTATTAGGGAACTACGGCGTTTGGGAATCACATGGTAGAAACGTAGCAGAAATATGGAACTCATTTAAACAAATAATGTTTATAGGCAGAGAGTTGTTTGTGCCAACTAAGATAGTTAAAGATAATAGTGATCCAGCGTATTACACGGCTAATATCAGAAAATTAAAAAGAAAGGTCAGAAAAGCGTACGCTAATCGGAAGAAAAGTCTTTTCACTGCGACTCTCTTCAAAGATCTACGTAACAAATTAATGCAGCAAAAACGTATAGCGCAAGAAAATTATCTCCGTAAAATTCTATCAAACGAGCGATCTAGTTGGAGAAATTTTTATAGATACATAAAACAAAAAAGGGGTAACAAAGAATCTATTCCGCCACTTAAAGACGAAAACGGGAAAGTTTTACTAACAAATAAAGAAAAAGCCGACCATTTTAGTGCATATTTCCAATCAGTATTCGGGTTAGGATCGGTTACTCCCAGTACTTTCGGAACAAATGAGGGAGAAAAATTTCAAGTACAACCACGACTCATTAGACAAAGAATTCGCAATATAGGAAGTAATAAATCCGTAGGGTTTGACGGTATCGTTGGAGAATTATTACAAATTGGAGGGGAACCGATGATTACATACTTGACGCGATTATTTGAAATAAGCATAAATAATTGTAGCATGCCTAACGATTGGAAAAAGGCTATAGTGGTTCCAATATTTAAAACCGGAAGTCGTTCTTGCATTTCCAATTACAGACTAGTAAGCCTAACGTCAGTGATTTGCAAACAAATGGAACATCTGGTAGCTGAGTTCTTGCGTCGGGAATGGGACAAACTAGGGTGGTTATACGAAGGGCAACATGGATTTCGAAAATCCTTCTCGTGTGAAAGCCAAATTATTACAACGTGTCAAGATATTGCTGAAACTTTAGATTCGGGTAAGAGAACAGACGCAATTGTTATAGATTTTTCAAAAGCATTCGATCTTGTTTCGCACGATATACTACTTACGAAAATAGCATCTACGGGAGTTGACCATCGCGTAATAGCATGGATACGGGAATTCCTGATAAATCGGGTTCAACAAGTTCGAGTTGCGAGAAACCCTAATTACGTCCGGCGTCCCCTAGGGAAGTGTCTTAGGACCGCTGTTGTTTTTGGCATTCATCAACGATCTGCCATCTTGTATTAAGTCAGTAATGCGCTTATTTGCGGACGACTGCATAATTTATCGGCGAATAGATTCGGATGAAGATATTCTCACACTTCAAAACGATCTTAATAACATTTATTCCTGGGCTACCATTAATAAAATGAAGATAAATGCCGTAAAAAGGAAATCACTAAGCTTTTCGAAATTAGCAAAGAAGGTTTCTTTAGAATACCAAATGGGAGGCGTATTCATTCCACAAGTATCGTGTTGTAAGTATCTGGGTGTCATATTACGCCAAGACTTGGGATGGGGGGAACACGTTACTTCTATTGCCCGAAAAGCGTGGAAGTCACTACACTTTGTAATGAGAACACTTAAAACGGGAAACATGGAGAGTCGAAAAATAGGATACACATCTTTAGTTAGGCCGATTCTTGAATACGCATCAGCTGGATGGGACCCATACAGATTAGGTCAGATTGAAGAGTTAGAAAAAATTCAAAAGAAAGCAATCAATTTCATAAATAAGGGATCTTCGAGTAGTTCAAATCCACCAAAACCTATAGAGGCCCTCAGTGTACGAAGAAAAAAAGCCACATTGTGCTGCCTCTTCAAGGCGCACAGTAAGTCACCTGCATGGGCAGAAATAACGAAAAGACTGGACTCCCCTTCAAGAGTTGAGAGAAACGATCACAAATGCAAAATAAAAAGTAGATGTCAGAGATCCGACATAGGGAAATATTCATTTATATTATATTTCATTTGTAAATCGTACGGTTAAAAATTGGAATGAAATCCCTGCAGCGGTCGTAGAGCCTTTTCCTGGCTCTGTTGGTGTTTTTAGAAGACGACTTAATAAGTACTTGTAGAGGATGTATTTTACCGCACAGTTCAGAATACACAATTTGTAAATTATTATAGATAAAGTGTAGTGTAGTGTAGTGCAGTGCAGTGCAGTGCAGTGCAGTGGAAAGCTACTTTAATTAGTTATATGGCATAACCAAAGAAAGATGTAGTGAAAGTGAAGTGTAGTGTAGTGTAGTGTAATGTAGTGAAGTGAAGTGCGATAGTAGGTGGGAAGCAAATCTAAATGCTTAAAGGGCTAACTTTAAAAATCCACATTGTGTTTATATTTAAAAAACAAATTGTGTAACTGGTTAATTTTATGTATATGTATATATGTGCATGTTTACTAGGTGTAACTAAATATATGTTCTTCATTTAAATGTAGGCATGTATAATATGTAGGGCAAGTGTGTGTGTGTTCGTGTTATGTGTGAACGTGAGAGTGAGCATTCATGTATAGGAATGTGTATGTATATATATATATATATATATATATATATATATATATATATATATATATATATATATATATATGTACTAGCTGACCCGGCCACGCGTTGCTGTGGCTAAAGTTTTTGTTATATTACATTATAGTAAACAATCGAAGAGGAACAATAAGAGAACATCAGTCACGGATATTGCGACTATAATTTGAGATTTAAACTATCCTATCTCTCAAGTTGGATCGAACTGCACATGGTGTGCGAATTTTATTATAATCGGTTAAGTGGTTTAGGAGTCCATTGAGGACAAACATTGTGACACGAGATTTATATATATTAAGATATATATATGTATATGTATATATGTATATATATACATATATATATATATATATATATATATGTGTGTGTGTGTGTGTGTGTGTGTGTGTGTGTGTGTGTGTGTGTGTATGGGTGTATATATGTGCCATAGATGTATACAGGTCTGTGTATGTTTATATATTGAGTGTATATGCTCGAAAGGAGTGTATTGTAAATTGTTTTTATATGGTAAATTGTTTTTGAATTATAAATGCTCATATATTGTAAAACTGTAGGGTTATGGCTACCACCTGGCAATCAGCCAATTGTAGCCAAATAAAATATTATTATTATTATAACGCTGTGAATGCCTTCGGGTACTGTTTTCCCCCCTAAATAATTTGTTAAAATAACATGATTTATTTTGTTGTGTAGCGATTGTGATGTATGACATCTCATTCAAGATTACCACTAGGTCGGACTCCAGTCGAAAGAGCCCATGAATGAGGCCATATTGGAGTGTCGAAAGAGCCCATGACATCTGTGATAAACTGTTACAGCAGTACTAGTTCTAAGACATTTTACCATTTTTTGTAGGATTTGGTATCATTTGCCAGTACGCTAATAATGTCAAAAATACAAATTTGGAGTTTTAAAAATAATTCTTATTTAATAATTAAAAGTTTTTACAACGTATGCAAATCTGAGAAACTGGATTATTTTTGCTACTACTGAAAATTGAATGAAAACTGTAATTACGAATGTGTCATCGGCGTCCGAGGGGAAGTGCATGTGGCATGAGCCCCTGCACCCGGAGGGTGCGCCACTGATCTTACCCTTCCAGCGCATCAAGATGAAGTCGATACGCAAACCCGGAGCGCCCAGGGTCTGAAGGCGTGTTATTACTAGCGCGAGGTCCGGCGAGTGGCCAGCGGCGGGCAGGAGGTGAAGTGGCCAGCGGCTCGGGGGAGGGGGCGGGGGTGGCCGCACTGCGGTGCGTCCGCGGTCGACCGCCGGCCTTCCCAGGTGGCCGTCTCCACCCACCGGACCGTCCCGCGTCGCCCTGCGTCGCCCCGCAGCGCCGGCCGCCCGCCCTCCAAGGACCCGAAAGGGCGAGACGGCTCGTGGCCGGCCGCTCTCCAATGCAGGGTCTAATGTGCTCGTTGCCCGCGATTTCGCATCGTATATTGCATCTGGCAGCGGAGAATACTCCGCATAATAGTGCTGTTTCAAATGGAATTGCTAATTTATTTTTCTACGTTTGTATACTTTCATTGAGAGCACGTGTGTGTTATGGCTCGCAAACGCTATAGAACGCGCAAAACAATGGATGTATTGCGGTCTATCTGGGTTCGTGTGACGACGCGAGCTCGTGTTTTAAACATACCATTGGCAGTTAACCCATGTTTCGTTCTGCCGAAAATTAGCCGCAGCAACGTGAATAGCCTAGAAATTGCATTCAACGACTGTTGGCGGAGGTCTACTAACAAGTCGTGCAGACTGCTGTGTTATCGAGCTTATTTTAAAATACTTCAATTTACTTAAACGAAAATGAAAAACTGCCGCAAGTGTGTCTGCTTTAGAGGAAGTTTATATGGCTTCTGGGCGTATACTTACTCGTAAAAAGCGTCGCGAGTTCTGCGGTACACCAAACAAGGAGAGCGGTGCAAAGGCCATTCCTTGTTATGAATAATGTAGGCTGGGCTAGCACGCGACACAGACGACATTTGCAAATGTGTTGGGTATGTGTATCTAAGTGTTGCGTTTCCTGAATTAAATGGATGCGAAACCACCAAGTTCAACAATCCACTTCGTGTTTGTTGATATGGCATTTAAGAAATGACCGGCCCCAGTGGTGGCTGGCCCATTGGCGTACGAGAACCCCACTGCAAGGGGTCAAACCCGGCCGAGGGAGATGGATTTTGGAAGAGCGGTAATTTCAGTGCGTTATGGTCTGTTTGTGGCATGTGAAAGAACCTTGGTAGTGCGTGGAAAAATTAAATTCGCCCGAATCAGATCCCACATTGATTAAATCAGACAACTACATATGTATTGAAAAAGTTTGATTTATCCATTACTTTATCGTTCCCGGAGTCAAAAATTAAATGATAACGCAGGAACACCATGTGGTGACGATTAAAAAATTGTCAAGAAGGCCTCCCACTTCAGGTGTGGACCACGAATGAGCATTTTCAAAAGCCCGGGGTTCCTTAAAAAAATTCTCATAGCCAACATTTGCAATTGAGGATACAATTCGTATGACAGATGACAAACTTCTAATGATCGTACGTACTTTTCTCTCAAGATATTAAACAAGACAATTTTAGATAGGGTAACGCATTAATCATACTTCAAGATTAAAAATATGAATTTAACGCTTGACCTATTTTAATATTGGAATGAGACGAAAATCAACAGAAAGTACGTGAACAAAAAGAACGGATAAATTTCCTTATTTTTTGTCAAAGAACTCACGACATCATAATTCCAATACCATTTCTCCCTGATGGTAATAGTGAAATGAGAAGATAATAAACGAGATTATTTCGTAAAATACGCAAGCAAATTCAGCTTATATAATCCCTCACATGTACCCTTCAATCGATGTTCTATTTACATCGTGCGTGCGCTTTTATCAGAATAATATTTACAACCCCCATCGTATAACAGATTGGAGAGCACATGCCCCTGTCATTCACGCAACGATTGATGGAAATCCCATGGAATTAGTCGTAAACGAAAATGTGAAAAAATAGACCGCGGATTGTCTTCGGTGCTTTTATCTATAAAACACCAATGAGTCAGCACAATTTGAAACATCGTGAACTTCAGCGACGGTTGTGAAGAAAAATCCGTTTATGCGTTTTGGAGCACAAAAAAGAAAGTGTTTTCTCTGATAATAAAGTACCTTGATGGTGATACATAACTAATAGAAACACTTTAATCTCCAATTTAATGTACAAATGTTGTATATTATTTGCAAATAATCCACTAGTAAAATAGTTTCGAACAGAGTTCTTAAATAAAGGCTGACGTGCAAAACAAAAATGTTTCTCTTGCTTAGGTTTCAAAGTGCGTAGTTTATGGACAAACTTGCTTCTGTTTAACGTGGATAAGTCATGTACTCTGCTTTACAGTTATTATTCTTGACAGGGTGAATGAAACGGAACAATTATATCGTAAACTGAGTAAGGGCATGGGTCAACTATGAACAAAACGTGGAATGAAATGTCATATATATATATATATATATATATATATATATATATATATATATATATATATATATATACACACACTCAAAATTCACCTTTACTGGAAATTAAATGTCTTTGCATTAAAACTGTGACGAACGGGAAAATATAGCAAAGGTTATAGAAATGGGGAAAACAAAAGAAACAACCAGACTAAATCGTTCACGCAAAAGCTCTCAACACAGTAATACTTCTAGGGAGATTGCCGCTGGGCGCATAAATATTCCTTTCGAATGAAGTGAGCAGAATCATGTGGCGAAAGCTCGCTACCTCCCGCCACTCTGGAGATGAGCGCGTGACGCCCGCAACAAAGCGAGCAATCTTCATTTCCTCGATCGCTGCTCGAGATTTAACGACTTTTCCGTTGGCGAGGCGGATGCACTTTTAACCAGGCGCCGAAGTGATAATGCCGCGCCCGCGACACATCATCACAAACGTTTACCCACGATTTTAATGTCAACAACATTCAGCGAGAAAAAATTCCATGGGCGCACAAGTGAAATGACAATAAATGTGAACATCAGTATTCGTCTCTTCAATACGGAATTCCATATGAGGCAGATAAAACAACTTTTTTCCGCACTTACCTTAATTAATATTAAATTTGGCATGCACAGATACATAAAAATACCCGTGAAAAACGTACACGTATACACGGCAAAAATTTAAAAACCCATCAAATATTTCTACATGTCATGTTCACATGACGTGTTGTGTAACATGCAGCGTAATATTTTAATAATTGTTCGCTTAGAAAGAATGATGATATAGAAGATAGGACAACTATATGATGGCACATTCATGACAATCCTACATTACATTAGCTCTTAATGCAGAAATACACAAGGGGAAATACTATTTTGCTGAATAATCGTACTAATTTTCTCTCGCCAATCTTTAAAAACCTGGACACGGATGGGAAGCCCTTCCTGAATAATCTCAACCATCACAAATAACTCAAGACTATATTTTCTTTTCGAAAGATATTCTAATAAAAACGTTTATCGTCTGAAGAATTCATAAGAATAAGTTAACTAGGTGATCAAAGGCAATGGAGTTACCGTAGATCATGTTGCCAAAGGCATTGCCAACAACCTAACCTATGCTGCAATGGATTAATATACCAGTTTTTCGAAGATCATGAAAAAGACATAAAACAATTTTGTCCTCCAAATATAAATAAGACGTTCCAGTTTGATGAAATTGATGCGTTGCATCAGATGAAGAAACAACACGAACAGGTTTCCTCAATAGGCCAACGGCGATTCGAAGCGCGGCGCCAAAGCGGTAAAAAGCGCGAATAATTGGCGAGGGGCTTCCCCCTTCTCTGAGGGCACAGTAGCGACGACGGGGCGGGCGGCAGCGCGGGCACTAACGCGAGTCTTCTTTACCTTCGCCGGACAAAATTAATTTGTTTGGCTTGGCGGTGTGTGCAAATAAAGGCCGTGCCCACTGATGCGTGGTGCAGTCAAAAACCGCCGCGGCCCGGAGTGGGAATTATTCTTCGGCGGTCCGGGCGCGCCCTGCAAAAACGCGCCGCCGCGCCGCGCCGCGCCGCCTCGCCGTGTCGCGACCGGAGCTGGCGCTCTCGCTCGCGTGCGGGGCGACGGGGAGGGGCATCCGCCCCGGCCCCGCCCCTCCCCCGCCTGCGTCCCCACCCTCACCTCCGCGGCTTCCGCCGCTGTCGCCCGGCGGCCGGTAACAAAAAACCAACAAAAAATAACGGAAATTATGGCGACCTTGCTCGATTGCCGCGCTCGCGCTTCCGACGCGCGCTGCAGAAAAGAAGAACAAGTGCGCACGGGCAGACCGGTGCGAAGTCGTGCCCATTAACAGGTGAAATTAGCCGCGCATTTGTTCATTTCGGCCAGAACCAGCGGCGTTACTTAAAAATATGAGAAGGAAATATCGGTTTAATTTAGCCACTGCGTATACGCATGTAAAAAATCATATCATGCTTAGATAATTTGCCTTTTTAAAAAACACATGTAACGTTTGCGAACAAACCCTATTGTAAATATTATACCCACCCTGTACTGACATTTTTTGCATCAAAGGTGAAAGTTGGGATGATATCATATTTTGGATCCGTTATGTATGTATCAATATCGTAATTTGGACGGGGTTAAAATACAGGAGAAAACTCCTAGGTGCCTTTAATTTCTATTTTATTTCCCTTTCTAACAGCCAAAATAATACCACTGTGAAGAGATAAGTATCTAAAGCGACGTAAATTACACAGCATTCGAAAGCAGAACTAAAAGTATCGAAATAAGAATGGCTGTAATGGAAAATATCTGAAAACGTTGAATATTCCTACGAGGGGCAGAGTGAGTCCTTTCCAAACTTTTCATTTGAGTAGCACCTACGCGCGGAGCCCAAATGCAACCTTTGGGCGGCGAGTGTCCCTCGCCCCACGGCCCCCGCAGCTCATCAACGCGACGATTTAAACGGGAGCCGGTGAAAAAGCGGCGATCCGGCCCCGCCCCGCTCTCCCCGTCCCGCGCTGCCTCACGCCGGCCACCTCCGCAAAGTATTGCCCCGAGCGCCCGCGAGCCAGCGGCCGCGCGGAGATCCATCAGATCCACCATCCAATAAGGGGTCAGTTCCCAGCTGCAGCAGGTAGGGAGGTAAATCTTCGCGCGGCGACGGCCGTCGGAGCGGACGGTGGCGCGGGCGGAAGCGGGGGCGGGGCGGGGGCGGGGCGGGGCGGGGGCGGGGGCCCCGGGGAGCATCGAAGAACGTTCGGGCGGTGCGCATCGCTGCAGAGCAAACACAGGGGCCGCTGCGGCCGAGCAACTGGCCGACCGCGACGGCGCGCGCCCCGTGCCCAGCGCCCTGCGCCAGCCCGCGCATCCTTTCATCCTCCCTTCACAGGTCCCCTTCATTCTCCTCTGTGCGACGATTTCACTCGTCCTCCGGTCTTCCTGCATTATCGTCTTTCATTTCCTCCACGATCAGCTCTTCAAGATTCATTCTGTACTTGCACAGCTCGTCTCTTCATATCTGAATACCCATTTACAACGTTAATTTTAGTATTGCATTCCGTTCTGCTAATCTTCCGTTTTTAAACACTGTAGCAAACGTTTGTGCTTCCTCATTTGTAATATTTGTTGATGCCGACTCATCAATTTGTAATGCAACCATTGCATACCTTCAGTTCGATATAGATTTTTTAAATTCTATCTCCCTACACAACCGGCATATTCCTGTCGACATGCGAGAGACATAAAAGGTGTAGTGTTATTATAATTTCCTTGGGCATCCTGAGATTCTCACTCTGCATCTGCCTAGCGTTCTTCTTGATCCTGGGACCGCTTGGCTGTGTCCCGGCTCCTTACGCAATCCGGGAACTTTTTCTCGGTCCTCGGGTCGCCCTGCGCCTTGCCGCTTCTGAGCAGCCGCCCGTGCCTCCGGCGCTTTCCTCTTCTTTCGAACCGCCACGCCACCTTTCCCCACCCCGCCCCACCCCGCCACGCCACGCCCGGCCGCCCGCCGATTCGTCAAAGCGTTCCTTTCATAAGTCGGCGTTCATTGCCAGAGTACGAAGATCTCCCGGAAAGAGAACACGCAGCGAGCAAACGGGTGAGGGCGGGTGGGGGGAGGGGGATGCGGGATCGGGAGCGTGCGAAGCGGCCCATCACCCGAACGCAGGTGCGGAATTGAAGCGAAGCGGCGCCGACCCCGCCCTGCCCGTACGCCGCGACTCCCCACCTCGCCTCGCCTCGCTATTGAGAAAAATTTGAATCAAGCGTAATTTCGTGCAAGGAAAAGCAGGCGGGTGAGCCCCCGACGGATAGGACGAGCGATGTGAGCAACGGGGGGAGGGAGGGCGAGATGTGGCATCGAGCGATGGCCTCGCCCCCATTCCCCATGGCGGCCAGACGAACCGTTCACAAGGCACCTGTTAGATGCCTTCTTTATCCACGCCCCCAGTATGACTACACCCACTATGCTAGTTTCCAATACATTGCCACATCATATACTCGTGCAAAACTGAGGCAAGAAGATCTTAACATGGAAACTAAGAACATGTTCTTATTTCTTTGCGCTATGTAATCATGTAAAAATACGGGAACTGTTATCCAACCTGAACTTCAGAAATTAGTATTAAGAATTACGTTAATATTTTTTTACTAAAGTAATGATGGAATATTACAAAAAGCTAATAAATTCACAACGCATTTTAGGTATGCAGACAATTACCTAAGTTCCCTGGAGTAACAGTTATACCTGGTATAACCTATGACAGCAAGATTAACATCGAAGTTAATATATATTGTCTGACATCAGTTTTCCTCCTTTCTTTCATATGGTGGTAATTAAAATTTCCATTTTCTTAATTGCCTGTCATGTAGATAGCAAATGTATCGTACTTTTTGGAAAATTTGTTTTCTCTTGAATATTTCATTATTCAATTGTCTTGGTGATTCATCCGTTTCTCCTCCCTATCATACCCCCATTTCTATATCATCAGTCGCTTAATTACTTTGGTAAAAGCATAAGACATAATTTCTATATTTGAATGAACACCTTTCTCACTAATAAATTCAAAGAATTTGCCCGTTGACTAGGGCTCAAAAAATCAAAATATACAGACACAGCTTTCTTTTAATGTTCAAAATGAAGCACTTATTGTAATATTCTTTGCTATTTTGAAAGGATTTGACTGGAGTGTCCACAACATTTTGTTTTTAAAATTACCTTTTTATGGAACTTCTGAAATTACACAAGAGTGCATATCTTCGAATCTTTAATTAATCTTTCGAATCTTCAAGAATATAATACCTCACTGAGATGAAGAGACATTATTTGCTTAACTTTCACAATCATTGCCAAAAACGTGGCGTCTCGCCTCCACGATTTCAGGCCCTGACTTCGTTATGTAGGTAAACAATATGCCATCATCGATCAAAAACAAAAATTCAGCTCACTATGGTGATAATACCCAAATTTATTACGAAAAATAAACACTACGTAGTACGATATCAGATGTTTAAAATTTATTTCATGATAGTAATCGAAGAAAAAAATCTTTGTATTCAGTTTTCTATTATAAATAAATAAGTGCCTACTCAATTGAAAATGGACAATGTGAAATTGACAAACCGCAAAGCAGCAATATTTCCGGACCTCTCAGCTCGGTCAGACGTCAAATGGAACGTCCAATTAAATGAACTGGACACAAAATTAAGCTTATTATTCTACACATACAGAATTCTTTAAAATTCAGTCTCTCAATTGAGGCAAACGTCAGATAGAACGTCCAATTAAATGAATTGAACACAAAATTAAGTTCATTATGCTATAAATTCCGAATTATTAAACTTCAGTCAGCCTACACGCAACTAGTTGCGTATATTTTGCGAATGTACAACTACGTCCGCAAATGAGATATAGAATTATCTTCTTGGGAAACACATTCAGGCCGAGCCCAGCTCCTAGCCTTTTGAGTTAAAGAAAAGAATTGGACGAACATGATGCAAATGACATTCTGCAAGCTACTCTTTATTGAGCTTGGAATCCTATCATTGCTTTGCTTCTCGAATCTATGTCTTTTTCAAAGCTTACTTGCTCAACATATGTTAATTTATCCATTAGAGATATCTTCAATTATTACACCATATTGGAACCATCTTAAATATACATCAAGTTTCAATAAGAAGAAATTACAACAAAAAATCACATGTGCACATGTGCGTAATTATTACAAATCGCCAGATGACATTAACCAATGAAGATCGATACACAAGCTTAAACGCCACGTGAAATGTTTGTGCTGCGTGTTTCTATAGAATTAGAGATTATCTCAGCCCCAGAAGCGGAAAGAATTGTTTTAAAAATTAAAGTAATACATTAGTTGCCATTTATACTATATAATTATGAAATTCTGCCTCTAACAAGTTCTGTACTTCAGCTTCAGGGTCAACGACACCCATCATGCTTTCTTTCCCTTGGTCTATTGAGCAATGCTGAGATGGCTCCTTACGTTGCGGCTGGGCATAAATATAGTGACACTATTTGCGTACGTTTTTTTGTTGCGAAGTGTGAACGGGTTAGTGGTGGTTTTAGCAGCACTATGAAATAAAATCTATTATTTGTTTTCTGATACAAATAGTTTCTATTGTAATGAAGTGAAAATAGGTTGTTATCGAACGTTGTAGTAAACGCTCGTCGCATCTTTATTCGTAATTAAACTTAGTATAATGAGGGAGAGAGCATAGAGATTCCGTAGTGTCTCCCTACATAACATACATTGTTTGACTTTCAATAAACAGAACTAAAATGTTAAGTGAATGGAAAACGACCAGCTGAAACAATGGAGCAGAAGGAAGGGGGTGAGGGTGAATGAAGAAACTGAGCATTGCAGAGACGGTGACACGTGACTGCGGGGGCAGCTCACGTGCTCTTCCCACCTCCGCGCGGCCCCGCCTCCCCGCCCTCCGCCCCCACCCGGCCCCCGCTCCGGCCGCCCAGCGCTGCGGGGGCGCCCGGGGGTTGAAGGGATCGGGGGCGGCGGCGAGGGCTGCAGGGCGCGCATGCCACGCTGGCCGCGTATGCTTTCGCATTTCCGGGCGCGGGCGCCGGAATCCATGCTAAACAGCCGGTGCGTGTGCGCGCGGCGAGAGGCGCGGGCGAGGCGGGGCGGGGCGGGGCGGGGAGGACGGGGGAGGGCGGGGAGGCGCGGCACAGGCCGGAATCCAGCCCGGAGAACCTGCGCCTAGAGCCCTCCACAGTCACGAGCGCTCGCCAACGTCATCCGCTGCTGCCGCGCCGCCGCCGCGCCACGCCGCGCCGCGCCACTCGCTCCGGTCCGATAGCGCCGCGCGATTTGATGGCTTGGCACATGTTCGGGGACCACCCACGAGAATAGCCTCCCATGTCGGAGCGCGCGCTCGCCACGAGACACCTGGCTTCGAATAGCAACTCAGGTGGAATTCGTTGGGTAAAAAACAGGATTGCTGCAAATTTTGGGGAGCATTCTCATATTTATTTATCGTTATTTACTCCATAAATACATCGTCATACAATTACATTTATTTCATTTCACTTAGTGGAAATGAGCTTAATTGTTTGGGTATGTTAAGACGCGCAATATATTGCATCAATTAAGACTGGATGCTGCAGAAAAGTATAAGCAAATGAAGCCCATTTACAAATTATTTACATTTATTTATAAACAGCACGGATAAACAAATAATGTACTTTTACGGCAGATGGCACTGGTTCTAATATTTTAAATTGAATCATAAGTTAAAATATAATTCTCGACTTTGAAAGAAATAGGTATTCACTTTATAAAACAGATTTCGTCCCAAGTTTTTAAACTCCACGCCAAACACACAATACACAGCAGGTATAAGAGGGGAATGCAATCAAATTCTTATTAAAACTGATTTTTTTAATTAAATTTCAGTTCATTTTTTTGTCTTTCTCAATTATTTCGCATTCGCTACATTGCTTCTTCGACAATTTAAAAATAAACAATATATGGGACATGTGTAGGTGGTTAGCCAGCGCAGGAAATAGGTCAATTGGAAAATTTTATGAAACATTGTAGTATGTACAACTCGATGTAAGCTCAATGTAAGCTTTCACATACGTACTAATCAATGAAAGCCAGTCTTTTAAAAACAAATTATATGTGATGACAGAAATATGTGCCAGTTTACACGCTTTGTTACATGGGAAGAAATCTTGAATACAAAACGCCATTGCTGCACCTCACGCTGTCAAGAGCATTACATTAAAATGTAAATTACATGGATGATAAAAATTAAGAAACTGAGCATTTAGGCATCAATTTTTTAGACAAAAGAGGCATTCCCAATGTTACTATTAGCCTCTCATTTCGGGCTCAATTCAGACGCTGTTGTTTATGGACCATTTGCAAGTAAAAGGAAAAATACCATTTGCTCTTTGTCCTACATCCGTCATCATTATAATTAAAACCGTATTTATCGCTATATTCGCGTGATATTCAGGTTATCCTAATGTCATGTTTAATTAAGACATATGCTTAATTATGATTGACGTGACAATTTGTGTTTAAATTTCTAGGTTAATGATTGTTTCGAAGTAGTACATGGTAAGCACACGCCAAATTGGTGAAATTAGTTGGTACATTACTCGCATTTAGAAAAACCTATCATAACTATTCTCTTCGCACACTCTTCAGGATAAATTAGTGCTTCGAACCTCGTGGCTCACCACTGCACGTGTAGTTTCTGGTGAACAGTCGAATATTCTCCTCCTCTACTCTCACGAACCGCCAGCGGGCGATGAAGTCAAAATGTCCAGGGATGTTCTCGTGGGTGGCATTTGCCCCCTCGATAAAGTCCGACTACATACTACCAATGTTCGCACCACACAACACAAATGTAGGTTGAATATGCTAGCGTACTCCACAGACCTCTCATGCGTGTATTCATTCTATAGATATTCACGTTTTGGGTGAGATTTGATTTGAAAGTCAAATTGTTGTCTGCAGATCAAAATAATCTGT
Source organism: Gryllus longicercus (assembly GCA_038098605.1). Taxonomy (NCBI): domain Eukaryota; kingdom Metazoa; phylum Arthropoda; class Insecta; order Orthoptera; family Gryllidae; genus Gryllus; species Gryllus longicercus. The sequence goes on along the minus strand of JAZDUA010000159.1, from coordinate 665,662 downwards.
GATTAACAAAGTTTCTAGCAACAGCTCAGGGAATTCTTTCGCATATTTCTTGTTAGAGACATCGTTCATTTTTCAGTCACATTAACTACAATAAGGAACAAAAAAATTATTCATACCTCCACGATGAAAGGAAGTGATTTCAAAGGAAACGATCACGCAGACTTCGAAAATCGTTATAAAAAGTTTCTATCTCGCAGGGTTCAAAAGATATGAACGTATTTAGTATTTGAAATAAACAAACTCCTGCACAAATTCCCGCGTACTACAAAAGTTTATGAGCATGCTTCATGAGGTAAGAATTAGTTAAAAATGAAATATGCATATTTGTGCAATAATACTGAAACATCTTGGAAGGATAAATTCCTATTGCTTTGATAAAAATGCTTTTAGCTTTGCCACTTACCCTCGAGTTCGAGTTTTCTCTCTCTGACACGAAAACAGCAATACTCTTCCATCATTGCAGGTTTCTTACGCTCTTGGTATCTCTTCTCCATTGTAGCAATATCTTGATAAAGCTGTTCACCATGTTAATCACTAATTTTGTCGGAAAAATTATGGTGGGAATGAAGAAAATTAATTTTCGGAGACTTTCTACACATATTTTTGTAGATTTCTAACCATTCCGTGACAAATAATTGTCTTCTTTCTTTGTTCCGTGAAATGCATGCACAACTCTCTTAAAGTATTGTGAAGCTGCTAACTCAAATGTCTCGCAATTTTTCCTCCAATATTTCATCCAACACGAGTTTTATGATTTGCGGGCCGATAGAAATTCCTTCCTTCAATTTTGCATTACTCCTCCGTGGAATTATTTCACTGTTTTGAAACTAAACTTCGAAGAATCTATAAACAATCGCATCTTATGTGGATTATAGAGAATACACAATTCACTCATTAACCCCCTAATGTTTGTAAGTTTGGTTGTAAATCGCCTTAAATAACAGAAGTTATCGGATTGATTCGCACACTTTCGATGTGGAATGACGATTTGCATTTTATCGAACCATTTCAATTTAACAGATCATGTGTCAAATTTCATTTCATATAATCAACAGAACTGTAATATATTAACATATTTTAGGCACAAGCAAACCAGACACGAACTTCACGCGCATGGAGGGTACTAGGGGCTTCACGGGCAAGGTTAAGCATGTCACCGACTGAGTATCTATCTGCCATCCCAACAGATAAGATCCCATACCCAACTTGTATACTTGCGATATGGTAAGGGGGTAAAATAATTATTTTCAGTGACTGATGCGCAGTAGGATATATGAGGATGCACATGACTTGCTTTCAAAACATCTACGAGAATAAACGCAGCGATCTTCGAACACAGAAGGTAAAAATACCCACTAACGCTTAATTGTTTTCATATGTCATGAAAGTGAAAGATGAACTGAACAAATATTTTATTTTTAAATAGATTTCATTCTTATTGATTCTACATATGTTACAGGTGCACTTTAAATGTATTTGCATTAATAGCAAAATAGTATAAGGATACGGTATATTTAAAAGCTGTGGCGTGATGTGTCGTTTTTTATGGTGATATTCGTAATCTACATATAAAATTGAGTATGTTGCCAACTCTACCTTCCTGAAGATAAAAATCTTTTACCTAGAGCAATTAATGCATCTCTGTAGCATCTATATCACGCACTTGATGCACATATTTCATAGAAGAAAGATAAAAAATATTATAATAACGCCTGATATAGCATAGCTTTTAAATTGTATTGAGAGTACATTTAAATTGCTGGCAGATCTTAACTAAAAAGGATAAATCACAAAAAATCGTCTGAATCAAATTCGGGAAACTCTTAATGCACAAATTATAGGTTTCAATAAGCGGTTTGAAACTATCCCCTCAAATGATGTTGATCATAAATATTGTCACAAGCGTGTCATCTCATGAATATTGATTTCAAAAACATTCTGGATGTAGTTTAGAAGCGATCCGATTCAGCTCTCAAGATTTGAATGAGCAAAGAGGTCCTTTATTCGTCAGTTGATTATTCTTCTCCAAGCAGTGACATTCACGTTACTGTATTTAGCAGTTCCCAAAAAGCCTTCCTCTGGAGAGCCATCCACGACATACCTTCAGCACATTATTTTTCCCCCAGTGATACTAGTTACCATCGCGGATTCACACTCAGAAAAACCAAATTGTAAATTATTAATATACATATTATTTAATATTAGGCCGAGATGATCGTAAAGAGCTGTTGTGCCAAAGTGCACACATACATACATATTAATTAATATTCTATTCTATAATATTTTATAATTATTTTGTTATAAGTTTTTTCTTACTATATGAAGAGTATATAACTATATTATCTTTTTTACTTACTCTATATAGCAGGCAGTGGATTAAAATGCTGAACCGTAAAACGCAATACGGGTATAAGAATGTTTGGGATTATTCAATAAATAAAACTATTGCGGGTAAAATTATAAAGTTAAATTCTGCAATAAAATAATTTACGGATATTCTTACATCAAATGACTCAGACAAACGGAAATAAATTAATTAAAAACTACGAGGGAAGTAGGAAGAGATTGCATGAAGAGGGGTAAGTAAGAAGCAATAACTACTGTATCTTCTCGCAAGTAAAACAACTTGAGTAGTATTATATCCCTCTTTCTATTTTGCAACCGCTCGACGTCTGCAATAACAAGTCTTTTAAGAGACATCTTTGTTCTCTGGCTGTAGATTAGATGGCATTAATTATCACACTTTGAATATCATATCCAGAAAATATCAGTAACAATCAATAGTGGATGATGTGGATAATATAATACCGTGGAGTGTGGAATAGTGGATAATCTGTCACAATGAAAAGTGAATTACTGTCAATAGTGGATTAATGAGTAGATACTTTGGACAAGAGCCCTTGTTCCGAATGATATTATCACGAATATTTTTATGAAAATGAAACTATTGAATGAAAACAATTGGGTGAAAATGATGGCGTCAAGGAAGCCGAAATCGAATCTCCTGAGGAAGCTTCATGGATAAGAGATTCCGAGAAAATTGCAATTGAGCAATCAGTAGTAGAAATGCACTATTATCACAAGGTAACAGCATGATTTGAAAAATATAAGATAATATTTGAAGAACATTGTTTGATTTCGGAAAACTGGTTTACTAGATCTCCACAAATATCATTGGTTATTGTTCGAAATAGGATGTCTTCCATTCGACAAAATACGGAAAGTCGATACATACGATTCTATCAATTCAAACGAACGCAACTTACACTCGTCTGGCGCAACGTAAATTCTCCAAAGAGACCAAATAGCATGTACGCTAATAATTACTGTTGTATTATATCATCTGATATTTTTCTGGGCTAAAATATATTGTTTAACAATTCAATAGATTTGACAAAATACGGAGAGTTTTGGGAAATATTTTTCTCAAATATATATAATTTCTAAAATTATTTAGTGAACAAACTGCAAGCAGCTTACAATTAAAACAACAAATACCATTTTATGCGCAAATAGTGAGAAAGGGATTTAAAATAACATTTCGTTCATTGAAATATTTTACTATAAAAAAGAAACTTCGGAAATGGCAAAACAAATAAACAGCGATGTGTATTTCCTTTTATTTCGGCCTCGTAGTACTATCAGACTCGGACACCCGATTTTTACTCGGCGGTGGATCGATGAAGCATTGAAGGCAGAAAGATTGGGGCGCAAACAGCGAAGGCTTGACAGCCGCGCTCTCTCCTGAGTGTTCGCTCCGTAACAAGTCGTGTGTAAATATCAATTTTCATGAGAAAATTCGAAGAAGAGACGGAGGCGGTGCGTGGAGCTGCGGTGCGAGGCGCGGCGCGGTGCGGCGCGGCGCGGCGCAGCGCGGCGCGGCGTGGCCGCAGCGTTTGGCAGCCCCATCTAGCCCCACGCTGTTAGTCGCGCCTTATCGACGCCGGTTAACTTTTTTATGATGTGGCAAATCAGCGTAAGGCGCACAACTTTTGAAACACTTCCTGAGGAAAAAGTGGGATATCGCTCAAGAGCTTAACTTCGGTCAGTCGAACTTGGAACGAATGCGGTGGAAAGGAGATTCATTTCCCGAAAGAGAAACTCCACGCACCGACTGTCGAAGCGCGTGAAATGTTAATGCCCTCGCCTCCGCTGAAAATCCCAGGGTAAGCTAATTAAAGGCCCTGCTGGAACCTCTCAGCCAAAAGCATCCCCAGCTCAAGTGCGGCCGGTTCCTAACCCAGAAATCTGCTTCAGCAGCATTTATAATCATTTATTCGTTATTCTATCGGAGAAAACGCAGGGTAGAAAGTAGTCATATATTGTTATTTTAATTCAGGGTTTCTATGATTCTATTATGCAACTTGTAGATTACTTTATGATCATACTATTATATCATGTTACAAAAAAGGAAAATCTTATTCATTCATAGACGGTGTGGTAAAGTTTGTACTCACTAATTTAAATTATTGCTAGCGGAAATGACCAAACAGCAAGTGCAGGTCACTAATGGAAAGAAAATCGAACATAAAAATAAACGACCGCAAACAAGAGGTCAGAAAGAAGTCGGGTATAGGCTGCCAGTAAAACGCTCACGTCATAAAGCTGTGTTTTATAGTTGGACACAGATGCCATTGACGCTAACAATACGGCATCTGAGAAGGAAACAACAATTCCCATCACGACAGCTAATGATACGAACAGACGTCTTGAGCTGCGCTCTGCCTTCGCCAGTGCGATCACGGACGCGCCTAGCAGGAAGAGCGAACTCGCTCTATTCCCATCACTCAACACGGCGAGCAACCTGGATCACATTCCTATCCTACGCCCCGGCTCGCGACGCAAAGAAAGACATGGCAAATAGAGCTATTCGCCTTGTGCGATTGTTTGCCTCCATTAAATCCAGTAGTCGTGATAATCATCATGGTCAATATTTATCATAAAAATTTATGTTTATTCCAAATAACGAATCATATTTGTAAAATAACTGAATAATTTATTTGAATCTATAAGTTTTTAATTATTATTTCATTAACGATTACTCATGTTTGATAAATGTTGCTATTTTTGTCGTATTTGTTCTTGTATCATAATATTTTGTGGCATTTAAGTACAATAACATTAATGAATCGAAAAAAACATGAAATGAATGAAATAAACCCGTGGCAACATCAAGAAGCGGCAGTTCACGTTGACACAAATGGGGTCTCTAAGGTCTGGATAGGACTTAGAGATAAAAGAAAGCAGGAGTCAGTGAAATTCCACTACTTTTTTGATAAATGCACTTAAAAGTCAACTACTCCACGAAAATTCAATTTTTTTCTGTAAATTTTTTCCTCGTGTTTCAAGAGGCGGTGAAAAATATGGCACAAGTCCCATTTTCTACGAACTGCCCGTGTTTTCAAAAACTGCGAAACGTTAACACGTCAAAACTACAAAAAAATGAAGATATCGATTTTTGCCTCAAACCCAGTATGTGCCAAAAAACAGCTCTCTGAAAAAGATAATGTACAATTCTTCCAAAAAATGAGTAGATTTCGCGTAATTTGTGTCTGAAATTTATGCAATTTCTAAAAATATAATTTTCTCAAAAAACCGCACCAATTTTTTAAATTGTCTCTTCGTGTGTAACAATAAGTTGTAAATGATATGCTGCTAGTCTCATTTTCGATGAACTCTCCGTGTAGTCGAAAATTGCAAAAAAGTTAACATTTCAAAACTACAAGCCCAAGTTTGGAATTCACGGAGTTTCGACAGCGTACAGGTAAGGCTCACGGCGAATAAACTAGGAGGCCCTGAGTTCGAGATTCACCATGGAGAAAACTTTTTGCTGTTTGAAAACCATTTGCTGGTTTATTTAGCAGTATAACACAGCGGAGCAGTTAGAAATAATGCGAGAAAGTATGTGCTGTTGTAACACCACTATTTGCATATTGCAGAGATGTTACGAACACAATAACATGCATTTGCAGTACGAAGTCGGAACATTGTGTCGCTCATATTGTCCTGGAAGTGGGCAAGGCCTTCTCTCCGGACTTTGATAAAAGAAAAGCCGCAATATAAAACCGGTGATATAAAAGTAAATTTACTCGTCATGGTTGATATCACCTTGACTACAACTATTTTTAAAGTGAGTGCAATTATTGCTTCTATCAATACGTACAATAATAATGAGTTGGCGAAATATAGTGCCATTATGAAAACTATGCGAGATGAGTGCATGAAGGATGAAATAAAATTCGTGCTAACACAAAATCCCATTCACGTTACCTATATATTACTTTGATCTATATTGCATTCTCCATTACGATAGCTAGGCCATTTGGACCAACATCAAGAACCGCTCTATCCCCTACTACGACAATTTTGATTGCCTTTTATACTATGCCCCACCCTGACAATGCCTTACCGACCTCTCCCCAACTTATTGACGACTGCCCAGCACCACTCCATTTACTCTCGTCCAAATCTCTGGCGCAAGTCCTTCCCGGGTCACCCAACTTGTGGACCGCGTGGTTCCCCGTCCGCCACGGTGGCAGCGTCCCGCGCCAGGCACAACCAACAATGCGAACAGCACAACCCCGCCTCTCGCCCCGCCCCCTCCCCCTCCCGCTCCCGCCCACTTGGCGTACGCCCGCTCGTGCCACGCGTCGTCAGCCGAATCACAAATATAGAGTACATTTTTAATAGAATAATGAAACATTCCATATTTCTACTTACGGAAATGCGGCTATTTATTTCGTTGCTACTTCCGCCCCCTGCCCAAACTCAGCCTCTTAGTATTATTCCTTGGCGCCTGTTTCTTACTTACAGTTGACTTGTGGAAACAGTGATGCTCACATCAAGAGCCGACAAGAAACTACAGAGGTGTTCCTGTTTTCGAGTATAAAAGGATTTTATTTTCACAAATAAGAAAATGTGATTGAGATATGAAAGATACACCTTTGTACCACGGTACCGCTTTGTCGGTAAATCTGTTCATCATTCGACTATTTATGGCGTTTTTTGTCCCAGTCATAACGCCTCCGCCCAGTGCTAGAGGAGAAACGCCGTTACGGTTACTGTTACGATTGTACGGCTGTGGTCTCATTCATTTGCCAGAAGTTGTTCTCCAGTTCGAAACTAGTGGTGAAACAACAGCACATACTTTCTTGCATTAATTATAACCGTCACGTTATACTGTAATACCATTGAAGTTCAACCCGTGCTAATATTCTGTTCATTCGAACTCGATTGCATATGTTATCCCGGCCAGCGTTAGCTTTCTTCACTTCGGGATCGCCTCATCGATCCACCACACGCCCCTGCGTGTGTTTTCAACCCGCAAAAACATTTACCCGCGCGCCAGGCTGGGATTTGGAGTACAGCGCATAGGCATCTATATCAACGCTCGTATCCATAATACAATCGTGCTAGTTAGAAATATCAACGACACCGAACCGTTATATAGAGAGTTGAACTTCTACAATTTTCGAAATTCCAGAAGTCGTGGTGAAAATAGGACCAATGCAAGTTTTAAAGAAAATATTGTTGACGCATTTAATAATGTCACGATTTTTCACAAATTAGACGAAAATACTCATATTTAAAAAATATAAAATGTATTTAAACATCTGATGCTGATAAACGATGTTATTTAGAATAAATCTCTATATTCACTAATGCAGTCGTAAAAGAGCGCAGAAAAATTTAAACTTAAGCAATTTTCGAAATTTTAGAGATTTTCCGGAAAATCGGACCAGCGTCATTTATAAAAGTGTACATTGCTGTATTCGAGTTCTTGTCAGAATTTTAAAGAGAGAATTTTGAAATATTTTTTAGAACATTATGAAAATGTCCTAGGGTTCCTTAGGAAGTACCCGCAAAAATTAAATAATACGTTCCATATTGAAGGGAGCGCGACCTCACCGATCGGGGAATATTCATTTCCTTAGATTTATTCAGTCGAAAAAAGGTGAAGGGTGGTTTTTTGCTGGCATTATTCACCGACATTACACATTTGACGGATTGATAAGCGTTTTGAAGGAAAAATCTTTCAAAACTTGTATTTCCGTCAAAATGGTGTGATCCATTTTCCAGCATAACACAACTATATCTAGATTAGGTATAAGAAAAATAAAAAAAAGAAGTTAATTAATTGAGTTTTAACACTTTTACTTCCATTGCGGGACAGATACCAATAAATGGATGCCATGTTATCCGAGTCAAACCTTACAAGCCGCTGATCATTTTTCATCAAATTTGACCGTTTCTTCATTTTTGTGTATGAAAAGGAATTATTTAGAGGGAGGATATAATTTGGATACCGTACCATTTTATATTCCTGTCAAAAATTTAAAAAAAATTCTGGGACCGTTAGTGTGATGTATTGATACATTAACGTGTACCCGCTACGTAAGCGTTTATAGATGCCGGTCTGCAAAAGAAATTACATAGATCAAGCATCATAGATTGTCTTTAGGTTTCCGTTCCCACAAAACCGGATTTTCCACGGCGGCCAAGTCGATGTGCAGACGACGCTACTCACAATCTGGATGTGATTTTTAGATTCAGGTTTCTGTAATCAATCATTTCCGTGATTCCTTTTCTATCAGTACACGGGAGATAGTCGAGTAATACCTAAAATAACGGGCCAAGTGTCACGCGGGAATCTTCCATCTTCCCACTCATTTTTTGGACTGCACCATGAGTTGATTCCCAATCCCATATGGCACAACCCCTGTGACCTCAAAACTGATCCGGCAGTATTGAGAAAATTGGGATGTCAGGCCAAGGTTCGAATTGGACTCTTGCGACATGAGAACAAAAGGAAGAAAAAGAGGAAGGAGACACTGGGAAGCAATGAAGAAAGACAACTATATGACTTCGGAGCTGTTATTACAGTACGTCATAAATCCCTTGCAGTCTTATTACAAATATAAGTTTTTAAATCTGGTTGTGTCGTATTACTGAGATAAAATTCGTCTCCAACGCGTAGACATTTTCGGAAAGACATATTAGGAACTTCAATGGAGCTGATAAATATCATCTGACGAGTCTATAGCGAAAATAAATGATAAATACACAAAGAAAATAGATTTGTGTGATTTTCCAAAGAACTGCATTCAAACTTCAGCCGAACGTGATTAATTTTTAAATTCTTTTGAAACTAATTTTAAATTAATACGTCTTCTGTTTTATATGGACACATTTGATTTTTTCTGTCAAATCGAAAATGTAAGGGAATGTCGGATAAACCTAAAAATGTTTTCGATTAACTCCTTACCTTACAGAAAAACGTAGTATTACATATTCCCAATGTCTATTATAAGGAAGAGATTTTTCGCTTTTATTGTGTAAAACAGATCATTAAGAAAATCCTTGTTTATCAGTTTTCAGCTGTTAAACGAAAAAGAAACGGCTTATTCAAAAACTGGTCGAGCAAACCAGAAATGGACAAAAAGTGACAAAAACAAACGCAAACTAATAGTTAAGCATGTTTTTCAATTTTTTTATTGTAAGAAATATATACAATTTTAAATGAAGAAAGTATTATTATTAAATAATAAAAAGTTGGTTTTCTATTAGAGAAATAAAAATCGATACAAAATAAGTTGACAAAAAATTGAAAAATGTGATGAATGAATATGAATCAAAATAATTATTAATCGAATATCCAATTTACTTATATTCTCGCCTACACAAATACTAAATAACGCCTCAACAGTACATTTCGACATTTCCTGCTTTACCCAATTGACACCGTACTTCTAGTGCAAGTGTTTTGATAGCACAATGTAAGGTTATTTTAAAATATCTTCACGCGATAAAAATAACATTTCAACGAATACATTTACTACTCATATTTCATTTATCCATAAAAATTGTAGAATTAGGAAGTCAAAAACGAAGTTTAAAAACGTTGGAAAGTAACTTTTTATTTTTATAGTGTGTCAAAGATACATTTACTATCCAATAGCAGGCAGATCTTAGCAACGTTAAATAAGAAAATAACTCTTAATTATTATTAAATCAGAAATAATTTACAACATTCGTTTCAAGGAAATGACACTGACAACTCTGATATTTAAACTACACAATGAACATTTTTTAGTTATATAAAACCTACAAGAACATAATTCAACAGACAAAAATATATTTGTTGTGACTATTGTAAAATGTTATCCATTTCATTTTTTTAGTGTCATAATGGTCTATCACTGAAATAACAAAGTTTTAGAGCAGCAGATATTTAACTTGCTTCTTAAAAGTGATTCCTTTAACGTTGTTAATTTCGTCTGGTAAACCATTGTGAACTGTGCACACTTTTTACTTTCTTCCCTTACGAATACATCGTAAGAAGGCAAAGTTATGTAATCATATGCCCGAAAACGGCGAATATTTGTGAATATAATGGCGGGAGACAGGCACTGAGCCTTCGTTAATTATAAATCCTACGTAACGTACTGTAATTACTAATATATGTATTAAATGAAAACGTTAGTTCTGCATTAAGTAAATCGGCTTTCACAAAAAAATTACATTTTATAAATGAAAAATTCAGAGAATTGCTGTATACCAGGAGCAATCAGAACGAAGAGAGGCCTACGAGTAGAATGGGGATAACGTTTACTCTTTATTCAAACTTGTTTTTTCAATTTAAAGTGAGTGCAATTACGAAGGTTTAAAAAATATTATGCATCTTCTGTAGGTGAAAGAAAATGTAGTATATTTGAGAAATATACAAAGGCAAATATAAATTTTAAAAAACTTGGAGAGTTTTCATTTTTCTTTACAAAATTTTGCATCGTCAGTCCCAGTGCTTCACTCTCTCAATATGGACAAAGTTCAGGGTTGTAATTTATAATAGGTGACACTAATGCACATGCATGCTTCAATTATTTACATTAGGAAATAGTGTGTATTGTAATATTTTTATATTACTGTGTACAAATCAATTTATATACTGTTATCTGTTAATTAATTGTACTGATAATATTGTTGAACGAATTATTTTTTACTGTTAATTTCTAGCATTAAATTAATCACAAAAATACGAAGACTAAAAAATCGTCTTTGTATTCATCGCAAAAGAATTAGAAAGTTGCGAAGTATGATTTTTCAAATATAATAGCAAAATATAGGGTTGTATGTAAGGGACCATCCATAAATTACATGTGGCCTTTAGCGGGGGTAGGGGCTCAAGGCTAATCTCACCTAATATACGTGGGGGAGAGAGGGCGTCTCGGCAAATATCACGTTGTTTTTTCGCATAAAACAGTGCTAAATTGCGAGAAAAGCGAGTCCCCGTCGACTGAATTACAATTAATTATTGCATTGATTTTAAAAGTGCAATAAGAGATTTCGTAATTCACTCACTCTATTTTCTAAATACTAGTCGTATCTAATTTTAAATATATTTTTTTTTCAAATCGCCTGGCGTTATTTATGCACTGCCCCTAACAAGTGGAGTTCCGGAACTGAGGTTCCGGAACTGAGGTTCCGGATTCGATTCTCATAGAATAACCGTAGAACCTCATGTGAAATTTGTTACGACAAAACGAGTTTGCGTGCTTCACAAGGGCTAGTCCAACCCCTGTGAAGCGTCCTATACCTTACCACTATCCTTAACCCTTCCCAATTGTGGCCGATGGGTAGATGACGCAGGGCGCGTGCGAAACGCGAGCGCGAAAAAGCTACCTGTCAGCGATTCCCTGACTTAACTATGACTGACGTGACTAGGCAACACAGCGGCCCCTAGAGGGCGCTTATTAACGGAGGATTACTCCAGTGCGCTTGACGCACCTTACGGAGACGATTTGCGTTGATATAGACGGAACAAATAGTTGGTTTAAACGCCAAATTTGGTATGTTCTTCATTACATGTGTAAAAATCTGAAGAAGGCCACAAGGCATATACAATTATTCCCCACAAACTATAAAATATTCAATAGCATTATTTATTCTATTCTAACACAAAACTAAATAGATTTGAATAATCATGAAGATGACCCTGTGAAGAGCTTTACCTATTAAAAGTAGTGCTCTTTGAAGTATGCATTTTTGTTTCATTTCGGTAAGACATTTTCTTTTCATTTTTTACTTCGAGTTTGTAAGCTATTAGAAAGGTTTTGAGGTAGAATTTAAAAAAAGTTTAATTGCTTAAAAAATATATCTTATTTCTCTAATGTAAAATAATTCTTGGAATAATAGGAAATATAATTTTACTGTTTCGAAATATTATTGTACAGAGATTAAAAGAAGAAGAAATAAAATGCTTGAAAAACGCTCAGTCACTAAGAAAAAACATTTTAAAGAGGAAAACCAATAAACCAGTAATAAACGATCAAACACGTTCAAAAGATAAAATCAATTTAGACCCTTCGTTGTTACAGTTTGATGATAATGATTGGTTACTTCTGTTTTTGAAGAGGGAAATTGAAGTGGAAGAAGCCAATGGAAAACCTAATAAAATAATTTTAAGGTGGAAAAGTCCTATGTTTTAATGTTGTTTCCTTTAATTTATTTACTTATAAATAGTTTTTATTTCTATGTTTATTTGAGCATTTTTTATTTAATTTATAGTTAAACGATTTATTTATATAAAATAATATTGTGTTTAAAAAGTTTTATTCGTTTTTATCATGTACAATTTCATTACTCTGTAAATATAAATAAAAATAAAAATCGGGAAAGAAAGTAGGCTAAACGATTACACCTGTGTCATGTTTCATGTCAGGGCGTGCTAAATTTAACTTATATCAAGCTAGAAATGGAAAGCTTGATTCTTATTACCTTCAATGTGCATCTATTGTCTGTTGTAATAATAAACAAAACAATGTCCCCATTTCAATGAATTAAAATAAACTTTTGTCGATAAAAAATCCATTTAATTTTAAATACTTCACAATGTAAAGAAATGATGAACCAACTCGAAATATCTACAATTCAAATATTGTATGTATCTATTTACCAAATCCGTTTTTTATTACTCAACGCTCTCCCACTTCTCTATAAAGATGTTGTAGATCACTGTCCTACACTCGTAAATAAAGGATCAAGTTCTGGTCATGGATGAAATCGAGACTGTAATGCAACATGGTACTTATTTCCAATCTACATTTTTTCACATTCTCCGTTCAACAACAACGGAAGCACCGCCCACCCACCCGCCCCCAGGGCGTACGATCACCAAACTACCATTAAAAGGGAAAGTAATATTAATTTTAATAATGGTTTTGGATGTATTGATGACCATTTGGACTGTACAATTCTAAAGAACCTGTCACAACTATTGTACCTCAGCTTCTGGGTTAATGAGTTCTCATACAGGTTTTTGGGCCAGTTTCCCTGACCCTTCGAGCGAATGCTGAGATGGCCCCTTGTTTTGCTTCTGAACATACTTCACTATCTGTACACGTCTCTTAGAGTTCTGTGGGTAATATAGCTATTCAAATCATCGTTCTCCATGTTTCCACGGCAGGAATTCCTCCATGTTCCTTCACGAAGGGCAGGAAGAAGGATAATAGCGAAAATCTATAGCTCATTAGCCTTTGCATATAGTTTTTATTACTACGCTGCAGCGATTTTTTATTATCAGTCCTTGCCAAAAATGCACATTTCATTTGTATTCAGAATCCAATGTGTATATGGGTTAGGGTAGGGGTCCTAGTAATTCAGAAAGTTTTAACTGTTTTTGACGTTATTGAACCTGACCCAACTATAAAATTAACTGTTTTTCACGTTCAATAAATGAAAAATAAAAAAATAAAACCCACGATGTAAATCGCCGAATTTTGCGATACGCATGGCACTCCATTTGCCAGAGAACACTGAAGATTTATAGGCGCGGGAAGTTCGCAAACAGTGTGCGTGGGAACAACGCGCTCCTTTTTCCGCACTTCCGTGGTCGCGCGGATGCGTCGTGTCGCTGGGGAGCGAGCGCTTCAATACGGGAGCGCCCTGTAATGTCCACTGAAAGAGTGGCTTCAGCCGCCCCTGGCAATCCGGCGAAATCCGTAAGCTGTTAGTCTCGCCATCGCTCGGGCAACGAAATGTATTACCTTAGAGCAGTAGCCCGGCTGTCGGGCAAGCATTTTATTTTCGAACACGGTGGAGCGGGCGGGGCCGAGCGGACAGGGCAGAGCGGCAGCGCGGAGGGCGAAGCGGGTGGTGGGAAGGGACGGAGGGCGCCGAGGGCGCGGGCCAACGGCCACGCGCGGGAAGAGGGCGGTGTCGGATGTGGCGGTGTGGCAAGGGAGGGTCGCAGGCGAGCGGCGAGAGGCGGCGAGGCAACGTGCCGCGGTCCCTACAAGCTTGGCCCCTCTCATTAGCGAGACGATGAGCCCAGTAATTAACAAGCTACTGCTTCATTCACCTTTGCTCGCAATCAAGTGCTGTGCTCGGACCGGCCGGAGCACCGGCCCGGACAGCGCTCCGAAAAAATCGAATAAAACCCTCAAGCGACATCATACCAAGGCGGCGAGAGCGCGCCCTCGGCCCCGTCGCCCTCGCCTCGCAGGCTGCGTCGCTCGTCGAGGGGGCGACGGGGGCGGCGGGCGGACGGACAGCGGACGGAAGGTGGGCGGACGTGTGTCGATGGACGGCTGGAGGGCGGCCGGGCAGCCAGGCGGGGGCGGGCGGAAGCGTGAAAGGGCGACGGTGTGCAAGGTTTGGCATGCGAAGGAGGCGAGCGTGGGTGAGCGGGATGGTTTGGGCAGCGGGGACCGGCTGTGGGCTATCAGTGAGTCCCGACAGGTGCGAGCGGCCGCAGGTGCTTCGCTCTGGCCAACAAGTGGCTCAGGCTACGCACTCAGTCGCCCCGCCCGGCCCCGCCCCAACCACCGCATGCCATCCCGCCCTGGCCGCTCCGCGCCACCCGGCCGCGAGTTACAAACGGTGCCTGCAAACCTCATTCTGCCTCGATAAATACAAGTTCGACAATGCTGCCGGTGCCATATGGCCAAGCGAGGACGACAGCACGCCGCAACCCTCGCCTTAATAAACAATTCCGTGGGGCGCGGACGCGGGGCGTGCGGTGTGGGGTGTGTGGTGCAGTGCGGTGCGGCGCGGGGCTCGGCGCCTGAAAAGCAACGTTCGATTCCTACCTGCCCCTACCCCCGTCCTGCGCCCTCGCGCGACCGACCCGCGCGCTGCAGGTGCAGCAACTCGCGGGAAATTGAGAGTTGGAAAGCGATGTACTACGTAGTATCGACCAACAACGTCATGAAATTGGACATTCAGCTTTAGGGGAAGTTACTTGTCGCGGATGCAAGAGGAACGGGGATTCAATATGCCGCATGAATAATTATTTTCGTCAGGGCTCGGCACACATCGTATTCATTGAGAAGGAATATTTGGGCTGTATTATTATTTAGCTTATTATTATTTACTGAGTTGGTTTTATTCAAATGAAAAAAAATCTTGTTTTAAATAACTTTCGTAAGTAGTAGTAGTTGTGGTAGTAGTAGTAGTAGTGGTAGTAGTAGTAGTGGTAGTAGTAGTAGTGGTAGTAGTAGTAGTAGTGGTAGTAGTGGTAGTAGTAGTAGTAGTAGTAGTAGTAGCAGTAGTAGTAGCAGTAGTAGTAGTGGTAGTGGTAGTGGTAGTGGTAGTGGTAGTAGTAGGGGGGATATGGGGTTTCGGGGCCAGGAAGTGCTTATCTTATCAGCTTATCTTATCTACTTCCGGTCCACCGCCCCCACATCCGGTGTCAACAACCGGCGCCACCAATTATAATGGCAGGAAGTGCTTATCTTATCAGCTCTTATCAGCTTATCTTATCTACTTCCGCCCACCCCTCCTCCTCCCCCCGCCCCTCCCCCCCCCCGCCCCCACCCCACTTCCGATGTCAACAGCCGGCGCCACCCATTATAATGCCCCGCCGAATGTCAACAACCCCCTCTCCCTCCCCCCGCCCACCCGATGTAAACAACCGGCGCCACCAATTATAATGCCCCGCCGAATGTCAACAATCCTTCACCCTTCCCTCCCCCCGCCCACCCGATGTAAACAACCGGCGCCACCATTTATAATGCCCCACCGACCGGGGTCAATGACCCCTCTCCACCCCCCCCCTTGCGACCTCTGGCGGCGAATGGTGGAAGTGTGTGCGCACTCTGGCGGCGAATTGTGGAAGCGTATGTGTCTGCGCTCTGGCGGTGAATTGTGGAAGCGTGTGTGTGTGTGTGTGTGTCTTTCAAAAATGCTGCTCCCTGAAGCGGATTCGAACCAGCCTCACATCCATTTCCTGTGTGGGAGGCGACCAGCACTTTGGCTCTGAGCTACGGTGACATCTCGAGTCAAGCTGTCTGCTTTGGGGTACAGATATTACACGCGGTTGGGAGGGCGCGCTGCGGATGCTGATAAGGGCGGGGGCCGCTGAGGGTGCGCGCTGCGGAAGTAGATAAGATAGCGGGGGGCAGGGGGCGCTGAGGGCGCGCGCTGGCGGCGCTGGCGGCCGGGTGGCTGATAAGATAGCGGCGGGCAGTGGCTGCTTTGTTCGCCCACTCATTAGCGCTATAGAGATACTACACGCGCGCGCTCTCTGGGAGCGATTCGGGGAACGAGAGGAGATGGCGCTGTGCGTCGGGGCGCGCATTTTGAATGCACTCTATATAAGATAGCCAGCCGCGTGTTTCTCTCTCTCTCTCTCTCGAGCCGAGAGCGCTGACGCTCGCTGTCCCGCTGAAAAGACTTTCATAATAGAAGAAAGGGAAACCCTAAAAGGCGGTGATAGGAAAAACAAATGAAAAACAATACAAATTGAAAGAATGTTTTTTGTTTATTGAAATCAAATAAAAATCAAATTATACATAGAATAAATAACACTCATGTTTGTTTGCTTGTTAGATATTTAGCGATTTCCCCACACAATTTCACCGTTAAACTGCGGTGGACTTATCACCAGTGACAACACATATGAAAAACAATACAAATTGAAAGAATGTTTTTGTTTATTGAAATCAAATAAATATCAAATTATACATAGAATAAATAACACTCATGTTTGTTTGCTTGTTAGATATTTAGCGATTTCCCCACACAATTTCACCGTTAAACTGCGGTGGACTTATCACCAGTGACAACACATATGAAAAACAATACAAATTGAAAGAATGTTTTTTGTTTATTGAAATCAAATAAAAATCAAGTTATACATAGAATTCTCCATCTTAAAAGTCCTCTCTTCTACACTCGATGCACTTCCACTTCGGCGGTGACTCGATATGCGCGTGTTCGAAACAAGGTAGCACTTCTTCTCGCCGACACCGCAAACACTTCCACTTTGGCAACGGTTGTTTGTTGTCGACATGCGTGTGTCCATTGTTGTAATGACGAAAACAAGGCAGGAGTCGACGAATGTCTCGGTTATGCTGCACGTCTTTCGACAGGCGATGGAAGACAGAAGGCACGTCCTTCGCGGCCCAATGTAATAGCAAGTCCATAGGAAGAAGCTGCAGAGACCGATCATCAAGTCCGAGAAGAGAACACCCGTCGTTGATGAAACGTTGTATGGCACGTTCCATCTCGAAATGGCGCTGACGTAGATGGGCGTCAAACTTCGTCACTGTCACTATCACTGTGGGCTGGAGAGTACGCCGGAGGCGTATTTTCGAATGGAAAACGCAGCGTCTGAATGATTTGACGAACGCGAGAGACGCGCTGTCGCAGTGCTTCACCGTACGGATCTTGAAGGAGATAACCGAGAGCTTCGAGGACAGCTAACACTTCAGCGTGCACTGTGAGAATAAACTCTTCCGGTTGAGGCGGTCTCTTTTTACCGACTCCTTCCGCTCCGTATGAATTGTGGGGTGGTGGTGATTGCTTATCATTGTCTATGATAAAGGGAGGGGGCATGTTGAAGGAATCACAGGGAGCATTCAAAGCTTTCTGGATGACGCAATAGCGCACGAATAAATCATCAGCTTGACACTCACAACACAGACAGGAGTTCACTTCACCGAGAACCATCATCATCCATAGCACTTTCTCGTGACATGTAATCGCGAGATTGTGAAGAGTTTTTTCCTTATCTTCTTCGGCATCTGATGGTTCTTCCTCGTGACAGCGTCGGGCAGCACACGCAACATCAACGGCGACGTCGATAATCGAGTGATAGGCTGCAGCGTAGTAGGGGCGCTGAAGACTGCTATTGTGTGCAATGATGGCGAGATCGGCGGCGGCGTCGCGGAGGCTGTCCCAGTTCATTATCATCCGCTTCTTCCACTCATCATATGCCTCTTCGTCTAAGTGAGTTTGTTCCATGGCGACAGGTGATGGACGAGTGTTGAGACCTGTCTCAACGTGTTGAGACCTGTCTAAACGTGTTGAGACCTGTCTAAACGTGTTGAGACCTGTCTCAACGTGTTTGCAAACGCTCCCCCTACTACTAGTTGAAAGTGATTCATCATAAATCTCCCACCTACTAAAAGAGTCTAACCATAAAATATATAAAAAATTGAAAAATACTACTAAAAATGTCTAATCATAAAATATATAAAAAATTGAAAAATACTACTAAAAGTGTCTAATCATAAAATATATAAAAAATTGAAAAATACTACTAAAAAAATGACTAACCATAAAATATATAAAAAATTGAAAAATACTACTAAAAGTGTCTAATCATAAAATATATAAAAAATTGAAAAATACTACTAAAAATGTCTAATCATAAAATAAATAAAAAATCATAAAATAAATAAAAATGAATGCTAGTCTAACTGAACCCCGCCTGCAGGGACGAGCGTGCACGCTGAAGAAGAAGAAGAAGAAACGGACGGACGCGTACGCAGGATGCGGAAATGACCCCATGGCAGACTTGTAAATTTATCGATCCAATAGCGTTTGTCGTCGGACACGGACAACGAACGCTTGTTTTGAACAAATGAATAATTGATATGGGATTTGGACCGAATAGTACATTGCTTGTCGATTCTATTTTCGTTTCGAAATAAACAGTCCAAATAATTTTGAAATTTATAGCGTTTGACGACCGAACGTTGTACTCCCTTCGCCCGAGAAGAACATGCCCGAGATCGGGTTTCGATGGAGTACATTTTTGGACGTAAACCTACATAGCCGAGCAGGGGATCACTTCCGCATTCGTCCTTAAACAACCCTAAGACCTTTTTATTGCGAGGTGTCACGCCAAATGCGTTATCGGGAGCGAAACAGGATGTATCAAACCAGGATGGATGCCGATTCATCTCAGCGTACACACTCGTGGAAGTAGAAAGAATGAATGAATCGGTATCCATGTAGAGAAGGTGAAGATCACAAAGATGTTTTTGACAGTAATTATAAAAAAAGTCATACATTCTATGCTTCGAAATTTCTAATATACAAAACCCCAAATAAATGGGCTTTGTGAACTTCACCTCCATTTTTCGCAACTCGATGGTCATGAGATCGCCATTCACGTGGTGACTACGCACGAAAGCGGGATCGGCGATGAGACGTCTGGCCCCGCACCTCCCCTCCCACTTGTTCACGAGATAAATGCGTCGGTGGTTGCGCACGTCCTCCATCGACTTGCCGTAAATTGAATTGTTCATGAGTTTGAAAAATTTATCCTCGAAATCGGAGGACGCGCGCTGTCGACGTGCATTGTTCAGGTCCATGTACGTGGCAAGCCAAGGTCGTTGCGAAAAAGAGAGAACGCGGTGAATTTTCGTGAGTTGCACTCCCAACTCGAGGGCCTGAACTAAATTTCGAATGTGAATGATGTAACGACGCTTGGGGAGCAGCGTCGCTAGCAACTTGGCTTGCCTGCTCTTCGAGTCGGGGGGGACGCGGGTTTCCGGACAGGGCGGCAAATCGCTCAAGCGATCGTGGATGGCGTCAGGATAGTCGAGGTCGACCTCCAAAACGTATCCCCGGTCGACTTCCGCAGCCGCCTCTGCGATGTTCAACCGCTCGATGTCGGTTTCCGGCATCCACCGGAAGTCGCCCACCGGAAGCGGATGTGACATCGAGAAACCATATAAGTTATTCGCGTCAACGTAGGCGAGATAAGATGCCTTATCGCTTGGCCGGAAGCGTTCACCCGCAAAGGGGTGATTGGCCTCAGCGTGACGACCGATCACTTGCACGAGTCCCCCCCGGATGCCCCGTTCGAAAAAGAGAACCATGTCGATGTCTGTGAGTAGCTCTAGTCGAACGCCGGTGGTTTTCAACATGGCGTCCCACGAAAGCCCGGGAGCGGTGTAGTAAAAGAGAGGATCGAGCCCGTACACCTCCAAACACAAATTTCGAAAGGTTTCCATCGTGTCGGTTTCTAACAGCACGTCGACTTTCAAGTACAAATCGGCGTACTGCAGCAAATTTTGAATAGAGAACGCGTCCCACACGGCCTGCGCGTGCGCGTACTCCGAGTCCGACACGGGTGTGTCTGTGAGGCGACTGTAAAAGGCCTCGGGCGACGGTAACCTCGTGTCGTCCAATTTGGACATGTCATTGACATAATCGTAGGGAAACACCCCCTTCCTTCTGGCCAACTCGAAAAGGCGATCGTCGGGAAAGGCTGCACGGGTGAACTTCAAATCGGCCGAATCGAGCGATCGACTTAAAGAGTCGAGCGATGCACCTAAAAATTTCAATGAATCTAAAAAGCGTAGTTCCACTTTCCCGATTCTCTGGGAAATCGCCACGAATCTCTCGTGATTGTGTGGAACCACGCGCAGCCCGTCGTTGTTCATACAGTTCTTTTCGCCCCAGGCCTGAAGGAGAAAATGCCAATCGTAACCGCTCCCGTTGTGCATGACGACGGGGATGAACTTTGGTGCGGGAAAGTTGACGTTGCACGCTTGATGAGCCGCGCCGCGAAAGACACCCGAAAAATGATCGTGGTCCCTGACGCGAACGGAATTTGGAAGAAAAGGTCCTTTGCATATGTGACATATATCGGAATTTTGAAAAGACGCCTCGTTTTCGTTGTTCATCACGAGGGGAGAAGGATGACTCAAAAGTTGCTCATAATCTTTCGCGAGACCTTCTAAGAATGCTAATAATTGTATCGCGACGTCGGGACCGTGAAAGTTGACCAGTTGATTTCGCGACTCATCAAACGAGCACACCACTTGAAGCGCGGCCGAAAAGGGTTTGTGAATTTGATACGGTTGAAGGAAGGATCCATTCAACGACGGCTCACACGAAGACACGGGGACCGTGAGCGCTTCGAAGTCAACATAAACCGCGATCGGGCATCGTTGTTGTCTTTCGAGGTGCTGAAATTGCATGAAGCGCTTCTCCTCTTTGCCCGTCTCCGACGGAAGGATCAAACGTGCGGGGGACCCCACGGATCGGCAATCAATTTCGTGAGCCTCGAGATGCGCTTGCGAGTAAAACACATTCAAACATCTGTCGCAAACGAAAATCCTAGTCTTGTGAGCCGTATGTTGAGACTTCACTAGTCTACTTAAATTCTTAATCCAAACGTAATGGGACTGTCCGCCATCGCCATGAATCAACAAGAAATTGAAATGGTTCTCTTTCTTCGACCCCGAAAAGTGTACAGGACCTACGATTTTCCAAGTTTTGTTGGCCGAATCAAACTCTAACGTGAAAACATTGAATGAAAAACTAGAATTTTGACGTTCGAAACGTTTGATCTCGTGAACGGGCAGGGGCCAGGAGATGCCGCGCAAATCGAGACTGGTTTCCAATTCATCGAAAAGGGTTTGATAGATACTGGTACGATATGAATGCATAATTTTGATGTGTGGGGGCTGACGTTTATGAAAAAGAGCCGAAGCCACCGCCCACAGGAAACATTTCTCGTCTCGATTTTGCACGTTGATCACACCTTGACGTCTCGCGATGGTTGCCGGAAGAGGAAGATAAGATGAGGCAGAATGAGCGATAGGTTCAAACAAGTGAGCCGAAACATGAAGAGCGACGATAGAGGCCAACGATTTCCCGGAATCTCTCTCGGAAAACTCGTCGAATTTGGAATTTATAGGTTGTGCAATACTAGAAAGGAAAAATTCCGAAATGTCATCCGCTTGCGTTAACACAGCCGTTCGTGCCGAAAGAAAGATAGGCTGCAGCACCCCTACAATTTCGTGCGTCTCGACGTTCTCTTTCTCAATTAAAAATTGACACTCGAGTTGCGCGAAAATTTTGAAATTAGATCGACCGAGAGTGTTGTTGAGCTCTTCAAACATCTTACGATGGAAGGGAACACGACAACGGTTGAGAAACTCGACCGGATCCGCAATGTCATGTGGGGGAGGAGGATTCAAAATGACACCTCGAAATACACGGGCGTTTAAAGACTGAACGACGTCCGTCCATTGGGGAGCGTTTGCAATGTCTCGTTGTTGTTGTTGGTACGGGCAATCTATAGAATCAAACAAAACACACACACACATAAATGATAATCATACAACACATCACTAAGCACTCCTATTAAAATAAATTTATTTTACCATCCTCACGCTGCGGAGAAGACACTACCGCTTGTCGACCTGCATGAGACTCACTTTCGTCACGACGATTGAATAGAAACGGGACATCTATAGAATCCATGAAAACACATACATAAATGATAATCATTCAACACATCACTAAGCACTCCTATTAAAATAAATTTATTTTACCATCCTCACGCTGCGGAGAAGACACTACCG
This sequence comes from Gryllus longicercus, assembly GCA_038098605.1. NCBI lineage: Eukaryota > Metazoa > Arthropoda > Insecta > Orthoptera > Gryllidae > Gryllus > Gryllus longicercus. Next base: position 643,052 of record JAZDUA010000159.1, on the reverse strand, counting down.
CTTGTCGACCTGCATGAGACTCACTTTCGTCACGACGATTGAATAGAAACGGGACATCTATAGAATCCATGAAAACACATACATAAATGATAATCATTCAACACATCACTAAGCACTCCTATTAAAAGAAATTTATTTTACCATCCTCACGCTGCGGAGAAGACACTTCCGCTTGTCGACCTGCATGAGACTCACTTTCGTCACGAATGTGCCGATTTAACAGAAATTTCTTCATCTCAAATCGAATCACTGAATGCTAACAATCACACGTGACTAACACTCAAATAGCAGTACACAAGACAGAGTTGAATCACACGTGACTAACACGACGTCAACACTGAAATAGCAGTACACAAGAAGGTCCGCACGCTTCAAGAGCAATGGCAGACTAATGGCAGAGCTCTGTGGACATGGAGTTTTAAACCCTATGTTATCTCACACTATCACATCCAGCACGTGCAGTGCGCATGCGCAGAAGCCATTCATCACTCCCCCAAGCGATAGTGATAAGAACAGCAGTCGACCGCAGCCGGAAGTTATAATTAGGAAAACAGGATGTCATTGATATCACTCGAGGGCCGGAAGAGATAATTAGGAAAACAGGATGTGTTGATATCACTCGAGGGTCGGAAGTTATAATTAGGAAAACAGGATGTATTGATATCACTCGAGCGCCGGAAGAGATAATTAGGAAAACAGGATGTATTGATATCCCTCGAGCGCCGGAAGAGATAGTGGAAGCATCCGCCGATCCAGCGGACATTCTAATTGGTGCGCCGGAAGAGATAGTGGAAGCATTCGGCGGTCCAGCGGACATTCTAATTGGAGCACCGGAAGAGAGTGGGGAAGCATTCGGGGGTCCAGCGGACATTCTAATTGGAGCATCGGAAGAGAGAGTGGAGTCACTGATAATTTAATAATCTCAACGCGCCGACTTAAAAAGGGGTTCCATTCGAGCAACGCTCACTCGCTCGCGTGCCCCAACTAGCTAGACACCATGAGCAGCTCGCAACACGTCATGAACGGGATGCCAGAAGACTCCATGGACTTCGGTGGAGAATTGGTTGAAACATCGCCACCAGCACTTCGAAAACGAAAACTGTAAGTCTTTTTCAATTTTTTCAATTTCATATATCATACATTCAGTGAGTAGTTTCAAAGTGTTTCTTTTTTTTTAAAGTATATCAGAAGAGGTAAAAGAAAAAAGAAAAGTGATAAAGAAACAAGCGTGTGAAGAGACATTGAAGTTATTATATGATGATGAGGGGGATCAGACAATTGCTCAGGTAGAAGAAACATCAAAAAACAACATGCTTCTCCCGTTCTCTTCAAGACAGGAAGACAATGCAATGCAAGCAGTACAAATGAATGTCAACACAGACTGCATACAGATTAGTAATAGTGCTGTATTTATATACACATCGAAAAGAACGACCGAGTAAGTGAAATAATTTTCCTTGTAGCTGTTTTACTCTGAGTTGTCATTAAAAATGTTTGTTTTCATTGTTTAGTTCGTGGGAAGCATTAATAAAAAAGATGGAAGCCACTACAACTCGAGTAAACATGAGGCAGTTGCCGAAAGGTATTTTCTTCGAAATTACAGACATACACCTCACTGTCAGTGAGGCATATAAAAAATCATCGTATGTAGCGACTCTGCACAATACATTCGATGTATTTCTCCCAACAAGGTATGCAAAATATGTTTTAATATGTTTGTAAAAAGGTTTTTTTTTTAAATTATACAATAATACTTTTCTTTATAGATTTACATCAGAAATTGAAGCCATAGGCAAAGAAGAATTTTTAGCGGAAAGGCCGCATTTAACTTTTCTTGGGATTCATCCTAAGAATAAAGCAAGTGTTGTACTTATATACAAGTACAAAGATTTATTGAAACAAACAAGTTGGGAAAATCTCTTAATATGGTTCAAGCAATATGGACTTCTAGAAAAAAAGGAAATAATGTACAACTTAATAAATAAATCAAAATGATTGTCTCTCTTTATCAATTTTTTAATACATTCAATAATTGTTGTCAAAATGTTTATTGCACAACTGAAAAAATGATGTATATTTATTACAGAATAAAACAAAATATGAAATATAAGTGCAGAGTTCTTCTTATTTTCCTACTCCATTCCCCAAATCCTCAAACTTAAAAATACAATATGAAGGTGATAAAATTACACAGGAAAATGCATCAAATATTTATAATGTAAATTATTATATTCATTTAAATATCCCATACAAGGTTGTGACAGGATATCAAATAGTGCATTTGAAAAGTTTTTCTTTATTTAAATCAAATGTTTATATAAAACTCGCAAGTCGAAAACAAAACTCTCAGTCGTATCGATGCGATGGATGTCTTCGGACATGCGGTTCGGGCGCGTCACGCCGTCACAAAGCGATACATCGATGAACAAATCGATGATGTTGTGAAGCGTATAAGGAGAGTTGATGAGACTATGGAAACCGTGATCAAAGAAAGCGACCTCGATGCTCTCGAGCAGAAGCTCTCTACGCGTTTCGGAGAACAGGAAAATCAATTAAAGGCGTTCGCGAAAAACGAATGCAAGGCGCTGGAAAGTAAAATTCCTCCCAGGCTCTTGGACACGTTACCGCAAGTCGGTTCGTCCGGTAATTTCAATTTTCATGACAAACTTATTCGCAAAGTAGGCCCTGGCACAAACAGCTCGGACGTTGTGATTAAATCGCAATTGGATGGCACGCTGGCGGATGCGAAGAAACACGCGGAGAATCTTTTTCATATACATAAAGAACTAGTCAAAAACGATTTTTCTAATCTCGAAACAAAGATAGAAGAATTGGAAATGCTCGATGTGAAGAAAGTATTGCAGGAGGAAGTCGATAAACGCAAGACGAGTTTAGGTAAAACTCTGACGAGTCGTTTAAATGCATTGCGTGAGGAAGTCGATAAGCGCATAAACGCAGCCGTTTGCGAAGAAAAATTGAAAAAGCTCGAGGCAGATTATTCTAATCTCGAGAAACTCTTTAACAGCTCTCAGAGCCGAGTGTTGGAAGTGGTGAACGATGTTACTGTTCTCAAGATTAAGCTCCGTAAGGTCCTTAACGTAAGTAACATATGAGCAAATGGTAAGTCAATTCCGTAAGTTGCGTGATGTCTTCAATAACGATAAAGAAAATTTGAAAAACCTCAATACAGTCCAGTCTTACAAAGATAATGGGGAAAATGATTGGTGGCACCTCAAACTCATCATTGACGCCTTTGCTTAGCACCATTCCCATGACGTCCTTGATGGGCGCCATTCCCGAGTGATGGTTGAAAAAAGATCGATCAGATTTGTATATATATTTCGACACTTGCGCTCGTGTATTAGTACTGGCATGGTTCGCACCGTGTGTAGAACAACAACGACGAGAGATTGTAGGAGACAACCTGATAGGGAGTTACGGCAAAGAGGTGCACAGAGAGAGACAAGAACTGATTCTTTTCCTGTTTCCGACGCGGTGATTACTCCGACCGCGATGGGTCGCGGCACTTCTTTGCGAGGTCGGTGCGTCGGCGGTCCCTGTAGGAGGGGGAATCGTCGTCTGCAGGGGAGTGGCGTACGAGGACGGAAGACGACGAGTACGGCGCGTGGCGGTAGAAAGAGTAAGAGAGGTGGCTTTCTGCCCGCCCTCATACCTCTGATTCCATCCATCCTCAGCGGACTGAGCGCGCTCGGGACTGTCGCAGGCGGCGCGACCGCTATCGCAAACGCTGTGAAAAACGCCAAAAATAAAAACAAAGAATTATCGGAAATGGTGCGTCATAACAAGGTCATGGAAGAGACCAAAAAAGGCTCGGGCGTGTTGCTAAGGGCCGCGAAAATGCTTCGAACGAGCAGGAAGACGAAGGGGAGGAGGGGGAGGCCTCAAAAAAACGAATGAGCGGAGTACCGCGTCGAGCGCTCACGCACGAGGAAATGTCACGTTTTGCGAAGATTTTGAACATTCCTCATTTTCATGGTGTGTTTACGCGGGATGCGCTGCCCAAAAGAACAAGGGCGGAGCGTGAGTGCGGCGTCATCAACCTCGACGACGTCAGCGGCGACGGTACTCATTTCGTCGCGTACGCGAAACGAGGCCGAACGGTGCGTTATTTCGATTCGTTCGGACTTCCGCCCCCTCCCGAATTCCTTCGATACATGCAAAGACAGCACGTGACGTACAACACACGTCAAGTTCAACAATACAACGCGAACAATTGCGGCAAGTTATGTTTGCAATTTCTTTTTCACGAATGGAAGAAGAAAAAGGAAGATTAAACACCGGACATTGTCATTTTGCTTGTGACGATTGTGTCATGCGCACGTACACCTTAATCGGGAAGGGTCCAGAGGTCTCGGTGAAGTTTGCGCCGGGTGTCGACCTCTCGAATGATGTATACGAGATTGCCTTAGTGCATCTCAGCACCGTTCACACCATTCGCAACGTGAAGGACGGTCACAACCGACTCCACTATGAAGTTGTCGAGGGGGATGGGGCTCCAGCAAGCTATAGTCTGTCCGTCTCTCCGGGTACGTATACTTTAGAAGACATCTATCATCGTATATCAAGCAATCTACACCAACAGTTTCCCGGCGACTTTGCGGCGAAGAAGCACTTTTTCGAATTGGAAGCGGACCCGCAGACGAACAAAGTGCGCGTCAACACGTCATTCACGCTGCGTTTCGATCACGCCGAGTCCATCGGCCCTCTCCTCGGATTTTCAAAGACCGTGTCACCCACACCTTTCGGGGTGTACGTGGCGGCTGATGCTGCGCCGACGATTGTAAAAGATTTCGAGGTGTTCGTGACGTGTAACGTGATCGAAAGTGGATATATAAACCATCGCATAGCGCACGTGCTGTATCAGTTTCACGTGAACGATTTACCCGCCGCCATCGTCGAAGAAAGGCCGGCTGAAAAAATCTTTCACCGCGTCACGCGCCGTTGGATCGATGAGATATCGATTCGACTGGAGAATGCGGACGGTCATCTGATTCCATTGTACTCGGAAACACCGTTGACGTGCACCTTACTCGTACGCCCCAGAAGCAATCCCAATGCCGCTTTCTTCTAAAAGAACATTGAAAAAGCACTATAAAATGCAGGTCGTACCGCGACCGAGGCACAGAGTGCTTTGTCCGCTCACCACGTTAACACCATCCAGTCGACAAACCTTACGAGCGTTGGGTTACTGTATTTTTTCTAAAAAGAAGAAGACCGAAGAATGTCGTCCAAGAAAATGAAGACCAATCATCATTCTTCAACTGAATTTGTGGACGAACACGCGATCGACATTCTCCGCAAGGAGAATATAAAACACCACATCGTCAACGAAGCTGTTCACGAACACTTTCCATACATTAAATCGTTTGGTCAAAACGATGAAATTCGCATTACTATCGTGAATAAGGACGCCGTTCTCTTACCTTGCGAGAGTTCGCTCGTCATCACGGGATCTGTTGCCAAAACGGGCACCGCCACGCGCACCAACTGTGAATTGATCAACAATGCTTTCGCCTTTCTTTTTAGCGAAATTCGTTACGAAATCAACAACGTGATCGTCGACGTTGTGAAAAATCCGGGCATCACGAGCACGATGAAGAACGTGTGTTTCCTTTCGCCGGCAGAAAGAAGATCATTTGGCAACGCATGTTGGACCGAAGACCTTCTATTATACGAGTCTGCTGTCAGCAACACCAAATTCATGCTCAGTAAGACCGGGGGAAAATTTTACGGTATCGTGCCATTGCGGCTGTGGATGGGATTTTTCGAAGATCACACGCGTATCATGACTGGTGTGAAACATGACCTCGTCCTCATTCGAGGTCGTCACGATAATCGATGCCTCACGACGAAAATCGACACACCAGACGAAACAACGATTACCGTGACAGATGTGATTTGGAGAATGCCTCATTTGACACTGAACGATGCAGCTTCCCTCGCGGTGACGCGAACGCTGGACAGTCGGCGACCGATCCCCGTGCAATTCAGACGATGGGAACTTCACGAATATCCCAACGTTCCAAGTGGAGGCATGGGACCGTTTCAGTGGACGGTGAAGACTGCCGCAAAAGAGGATCATCCCTTGTACATTTTCTTTGGAATGCAAACGGGGAGAGACAAGGACCTGAAACAGAATTCGGGTGAATTCGATGGTAACGATATGACAAGAGCAAAACTGTATTTAAACGACGAGTTTTACCCTTATTCCGAACTTCAATGCAATGTAAAATTTTATACTGGCGATGAAAAATGGCACCCGTATCTTTTTGAAATGATGCAAAAAGCTGAACGTTCTTACTACAATCGCAATCCCATCTCGAGCATGGAATATTGGTATCTGAATACTTGGTTTCCTATTATTGTGTGGGACGTCTCCGCCAGAGCGTCTGCCGTACTCCCCTCGCAAACCGACATCAAGATCACGTGGGAAACGGGTACAGCCATGCCTGCCGACGTCACAGCCTATTGTGTCATTATCTACAAAACGGAAGTGCAATACGCACCAATCGATGACTTTGTGGTGAAGAAAAATGTGATCGTATAAGACGTCGCGTGTTTCGTGCACTACCATCATTCTGTGTCTTTCCTTCATGAGATGATGAACGAAGAAGAAGAAGCTCCATCTGCTTCGCCCGGTGAAGACGACGTTGGTTCTTCTTCATCTCGCGATTCGCAACTCGCAGTTTTTGTTGCCATCAAAGAAAACATGGAGGAGGACATGGAGGTGAGAGCAGCGTCTCCATCAACTGATTTTCCTTCTGCATGCGGTCATCCCTGTCCGATGCATTGCACATCGAAAAGAAAGAAGAAAACCAGAAAGGACGAGAAACCAAAAGAGCGAAAGATCAAAAAAACTGCGCGACGCCGCAAGACGACGACAGAACGATCAACATCCACTTCACCGGATACGGTCTGCTGCGATCTTCTTCTTCCACTGGACGTCGGGGAATGCGCGCGCAACGCAGCAAATTGGTTAGCGAGAGCTGTGCAGATGGCGATTGTATCGATGTCTACCCCAACAGACAACCATAACAGTCATGTGTAATGTGTCACCTTTGTATTTTTTAATTATCAATAAAATGATGTATTTCTATATATATTTTTTCATTTCTTATCCTTATCACACACCGAGTAGGGTATCCCTTTCCCCCTCCCACTCTCCTTTGTTGGTTTTAAAAACAGTCTCCTTCGCTAGCATGCAAACAGTCTCTCTCTTTCTTCGCAAGGCGATGAACGTTGTTCAACAATCGGCGACACTGCCCGTCGTGAACGTGACGGCCTTATGGCGTGAACAAGATGATGAGAACAAGAGTCGACACGGCCCGCTTTTCCCAGATAGCGTGCGCGCTCTTATCGTGGGACCTTCCGGATGTGGAAAGACAAACGTGGTCGTCTCGCTTCTCACCGGACAGTTTGGACTGGCGTTCCGCAACGTGTATTTATATTCCACCACAGACACGCAGCCCATGTACATGTACTTGAAACAAGTCTGCGACGGACTCCTTCCTTTTCGTTCGTTTTCGCAACACGATAGCATCGTGCCGCCAGCCGAGGCGTCGCCCGACAGTGTTTTCATTTTCGACGACATCGCCACCGAAAAACAAGACTGCATCAAAGCCTACTTCGCGGCCGGGAGACATAAACACACGGACGTGCTCTATCTATGTCAAACGTACACCAAAATTCCCAAGCAGTTGATTCGCGATAACGCGAATATGATTCTCATCTTCCGGCAAGACGATAAAAACCTCGATTATATCTACAAAGAACACGTCGGAAACGATTTCCGTACATTCAACGATTTTAAGGCGGTGTGTTCCAACGTGTGGAACGCCGACCGTTTTGCTTTTGTGGTCATCTGTAAACCAAGTGCGCTTCATAATGGTCGTTACCGATCGGGCTTCGACCGGTTTCTCGTGCCGACGGACGATGGTGGTGGTGCTGATTTTAAGGTTATATAATATCTTTTCTTTCGCTATAGTCTTCACTCTACGCCATGGTGTACGTGCGACAGCATTTCAATGTCGCGGGACGGGGGGACCGACACTATCGCGGAAGAGGATTTATAGGACGGATGTTGAATCGGGCGATAGACAAACTGCCCTTCGAACTTCACATTCCCGGCGGATATCAATTTTGTGGGCCCGGTACAAAGCTCATGAAGAGACTGCAAAGAGGTGACCGCGGTATTAATCCTTTGGACGAAGCGTGTAGGGAACATGACATCGCTTACCACAACTACAAAAGCGGTGAGGAACGCAAAAGGGCAGACGAAGCACTCGCCAAGACAGCGTGGGAGCGCGTCACGTCCAGAGACGCGAGTGTCGGTGAAAGAGCGGCCGCGCTCGGTGTGGCGGGAGTGATGAAAGTGAAATCCAAAATAGGAGGACGTGTGAAAAAAATAAAACAGATTCGCGAAAACTTGAGAAGAAGAAACGTAGACAGTGAAACAACTAAAAAATATAACAAACAATCAAACATAGACTTGAAAACGCTGTATGCACTTGAGAAAACGAAAAAGAGCTTGCGTGGAAAGACAGCGCGTCCTCGTCCTTCCTCACCACCCGCTCCCCCTCGACTCGTCACGTCGGAAGAGAGGTTGAAAACGGAGTTGGAGAAGGCACGCGAAAACATTCGCAACAAAATGAGCATCTTGAAAGACGCCGAAACGATGCGCAATCGAATACTCGATACTTATCTCACAACGCCCGTCTCGAAAGCGCTGCACCGCTCTCAAAGAGAGGGAAAAAAGAACAACCCATCGTCCACGCGTATCAAATCGGAATCAAGAGTAGAAGAAAAAGAAGAAGGGTCCTCCTTCCAAACTCTCCCAGAGGTCGAAGACGAAGAAGAAGGGAACACAGAAAGAAATAGAGATGATCACAGTCAACATTATGAGCAATTACGGAGCTATTTGTCGAATGCTGCGCTCGACATAGGCGATACGACTTTCGAACCGTACTATAAAGGAGGGCGACCTCACATCGGTAACTCCATCCTAGAACTTGACCCGGAAGATGGAACATTCTCTGTTCAGGGTCATACATTCTATCCAGAACCTGGTCTTCTCGAACTCCTTTTTGAAAAACGACCCAACTTAGAGGATGTCACGGAAGACGATTTGAAAAAATACAAAACAATTCTCGAACTCACTTCCGCTCACAAGATGAACTTCAAATCGAGTTGTCCGTTTAACACGAAAGGAAATCGATGGAAATATCGTACAATTATCTCGCGTCTTTTCGGTGGGGGGGAAAGACAAAGCAAAAGACTTGAAGAAAGTAAGAAGAAGAAGAAGAAGAAGGGGAGTGGTCTACGTTTTGTGACGGCACCAGACTACAAATATTGGCGCGATCCGAACACACTTGTGGAGAGGTTAAGTCTGTTACACGCTTCGAAAACGGCCGGTAACAACGGGCTCGATGGTGAAATAGTAGAAATAGAAGATGAATTGCGTGACGCCGGTATTATCGATTAGCGCCTCTGACCATGCAGAACAAGAAGAAGACGACCGTATTGCCGACCGTTCGACAAGGACTCGCTGCTGAATTGCATGCGCCTGCCCGACGCCGTTACGCGAGACGGCGGGTGATAACGAAAGGACTCGATGATCTATGGCAAGCCGATTTGGTCGACATGCAACCGTACTCCAAAAGCAATAGAGGAATGCGATACATTCTCACTGTCATCGACGTGTATAGCAAGTACGCCTGGGCGGAAGCGATAAAGAAAAAGACGGGAGCGGAAGTCGTCAAGGCTTTCAACAGCATCGTGACGTCGAGCGGGCGAGTGCCTCACTTCCTACAAACCGAACAAGGCACCGAGTTTTACAATACCGCACTCAACAAGTGGCTCCGAGAGCGTGACATTCGGCATTATTCCACCTTTTCCAACGTGAAAGCCGGCGTTGTCGAACGTTTCAATCGAACGCTCAAGGAGCGGATGTGGAGACGCTTCACTGCCGAGGGGACGCGACGGTGGACCCTTATGCTCCCCACCCTCCTCCGAGATTACAACAATACCAAACATCGAACAATCGACATGAAGCCGAAGGACGTCAAGGACGATAGACTCATGCGCACGGTGTACGGGCAAGTAAAAACGCTCGACCCGCGTCTCCTGAGGACAAATCGATTTCGCGTCGGGGACATTGTTCGGGTGAGCACGTACAAAAGCTCACCGTTTCGGAAAGGCTACGAAGCGCGATGGGGAACCGAACTCTTCAAAATCGTTCGTGTGCATCTCTCGAATCCCGTCACGTACTCGCTAGAAGATCTGCAAGGTGAAACAATCAAGGGCCGCTTCTATACCGAGGATTTGCATCGCACGCGATATCTCGATCGATATTTAGTTGAGCGTGTCGTACGGAAAAAGGGTCCGCTTCGCCTCGTGAAATGGCTCGGTTTCGACTCACGTCATAATTCGTGGGTACATGCGAGACATTGAAGCTTAAGAGGGATTTGCATCCTCGCGCGATAAGCCAATCACACTTCGACATGTTTGCTGACGTCACAGTCTTGTATAAGAAGGACGACGAAAGCACGACAATCGTCAGTTCTTGTCGCGTGCGAAAGCGAGTCGCTGCTACACCGGTCGATGATCATTGCGCTGTGTCATTCGATTTTTTGTTTTCCTCTGTGACTGTGTGTGCGCTTCTTTGATCATGTTGCGCTACGTGAAACATTCTTTATACAGACTATTGAAAGAAGAAGAAGAAGAAGACGAACAGCGAGACAATACTTCTTCTTCACCTGAACAGAACAGTCCGCAAGAAGAAAAATCATTTCGAAACGAGAACGAGGGTGAGGGGACTTTGTGGACAACACAGCCGACCACCCCGTGGCGCGAAAACGAATCCGGTAGAAGAAGAAGAAGAAGACGTGTGCTCACAGCTGTCGCTGATCTTCAAGGGTTTTGGATAGGCGGACAATTCATTATCAAAGTGCTAACCGTCATCCGGACCGCCAAAGATGATTCTGAGGAACGGTTCGTTCAGAAATTCACCTTTCGTCCACCGCGACCTTTCTATACTTTGAACAGCGACGACAAGAGACAAGTGTGGTGGATCAAAAGCTGCCATCACGCCACACCGCCGTGGAGTAGCGGCCGTTACGATTATCGAGACAGGACGTTTGTGATGTTGAAAGCTTTCGAAGGTGTCACAACAATATACGTTAAGGGAGCACAGAAGAAAGAGTGGCTGCTGGATGTTATTCAAGGAAAACGTATTGTTGATCTGGAGTCGATCGGATGCCCTCCGCTGAAGGAGTGTTTACACGCGTACCGCGAACTCTACGCTTGCGGTGATGTTAGCTTAGCAGGACAGCACGTCATCGCCCTGTACGACTGGATGAGTGTCAATCGACCGCACTTATTGCATCATGAATGGGAGGAGTCGAAAAGGAAGATTGTCGGCCTCTTCCATTCAAGGACGATAAGATGAACAAGTTCCTGCATGTTGCAACATGAATGGGAGGAGTCGAAAAGGGAGATTGTGTAATCGGCCTCTTCCGTTCAAGGACGAAAAGATAAACAAGTTCCTGCATGTTGCAACATGAAGGGGAGGAGTCGAAAAGGGAGATTGTCGGCCTCTTCCATTCGAGAACGATAAGATGAACAGGTTCGTGCATGTTATAATCACGCTCTCCACCGCTTCGCTCATCAGTACGATGTCGAGTGTTCCGTCGTACGCATCCGCTCATCCGCTCATCTGCTACGTTGCCGAAGTATTGGAGCATACCAGACAAGAGATCAGGCGAGAGACGCGCGAAAACATCGAGCGCGCTTTCAGAAAGTTGTATGAAGCCGATTACAAGCTTACACTTCTCGACTCGGATACATTGAGTCAATTGCCGGTCGAATTTTTGTGTCATTGGCCCGCGTCTCACGAGGTTGAGCGCGTTTTCGAGAAACTCCCTGAAGACATCAAAAAACTACCGTGTATTGAAGAACTTCGTTCGTGTAAAGAGCATTGGAATCGCGGACGCACGCACATCGATGGACCGCCGCCGTCGAAGCGGAATTGTCGCTTTTGCATCTATCTCCGCCAGCCTTGCATCCAACACTACTCTGAGGAGGAGGACGCTGCCGCACCGTCGGGCTGCCCGTCGTGACAAACCGTCACCCTTCTCGTCTGCACGCAGCACTACGCTCAACACGACAACGGATCTCGGCCATTGAAACGGAATGATGTGTGTGTGTTTTGTAAGAGGAATATTGTGACGTGTGTGTGCTATGAATTGGATAGATAGCATCATTGTTGGTGTAGCCCTCCTGAACTTTGCTTTCGTGTTCGCTGCTTTTATCTGTTTAATATTTTGACGTGAAACAAAAAGAAGAAAAATGGAAGACCAATGGACAAGTGACACACCGCCACCATCACCGCCTCCACCTCCTTTTGTGGAAGTTCGATCCACTGCATCCCCTCCTCTATGTTGCACCATTTGTCAAAACGATGACACTCCCCCGCCTGTGATGGCGCGCACACCGTGCAATCACTTTTTTTGTCTTGAGTGTTTGCAAACATGGCTAGACGTGAACAACACATGTCCTATGTGTCGACGCGAATTAAAACCTCCCCCACCCGAAGCTTATCTGAATCTAGATGAATACATTATGGCATCGATGGTGGATGACAGAATCATTATGCAGGCGTACATTTATCTCTGCAACGTCATGTGCACACTTCCCGCCAACGAGAGAGTAGCGGTTCGAGAGGTCCTGGAGGCTCTCTGTGATGAAATATGTCGACGACGTAACGCCGAGGCAATAGCTCAACGAGCTATTCGACGAGCTCGACGAGGAGTGGTGTGATATGTCGACAAGAGGGGGATGTGTTGTCACTGGTGATAAGTCCACCGCAGTTTAACGGTGAAATTGTGTGGGGAAATCGCTAAATATCTAACAAGCAAACAAACATGAGTGTTATTTATTCTATGTATAATTTGATTTTTATTTGATTTCAATAAACAAAAAACATTCTTTCAATTTGTATTGTTTTTCATTTGTTTTTCCTATCACCGCCTTTTAGGGTTTCCCTTTCTTCTATTATGAAAGTCTTTTCAGCGGGACAGCGAGCGTCAGCGCTCTCGGCTCGAGAGAGAGAGAGAGAGAAACACGCGGCTGGCTATCTTATATAGAGTGCATTCAAAATGCGCGCCCCGACGCACAGCGCCATCTCCTCTCGTTCCCCGAATCGCTCCCAGAGAGCGCGCGCGTGTAGTATCTCTATAGCGCTAATGAGTGGGCGAACAAAGCAGCCACTGCCCGCCGCTATCTTATCAGCCACCCGGCCGCCAGCGCCGCCAGCGCGCGCCCTCAGCGCCCCCTGCCCCCCGCTATCTTATCTACTTCCGCAGCGCGCACCCTCAGCGGCCCCCGCCCTTATCAGCATCCGCAGCGCGCCCTCCCAACCGCGTGTAATATCTGTACCCCAAAGCAGACAGCTTGACTCGAGATGTCACCGTAGCTCAGAGCCAAAGTGCTGGTCGCCTCCCACACAGGAAATGGATGTGAGGCTGGTTCGAATCCGCTTCAGGGAGCAGCATTTTTGAAAGACACACACACACACACACACGCTTCCACAATTCACCGCCAGAGCGCAGACACATACGCTTCCACAATTCGCCGCCAGAGTGCGCACACACTTCCACCATTCGCCGCCAGAGGTCGCAAGGGGGGGGGTGGAGAGGGGTCATTGACCCCGGTCGGTGGGGCATTATAAATGGTGGCGCCGGTTGTTTACATCGGGTGGGCGGGGGGAGGGAAGGGTGAAGGATTGTTGACATTCGGCGGGGCATTATAATTGGTGGCGCCGGTTGTTTACATCGGGTGGGCGGGGGGAGGGAGAGGGGGTTGTTGACATTCGGCGGGGCATTATAATGGGTGGCGCCGGCTGTTGACATCGGAAGTGGGGTGGGGGCGGGGGGAGGGGGAGGGGCGGGGGGAGGAGGAGGGGTGGGCGGAAGTAGATAAGATAAGCTGATAAGAGCTGATAAGATAAGCACTTCCTGCCATTATAATTGGTGGCGCCGGTTGTTGACACCGGATGTGGGGGCGGTGGACCGGAAGTAGATAAGATAAGCTGATAAGATAAGCACTTCCTGGCCCCGAAACCCCATATCCCCCCTACTGGTAGTGGTAGTGGTAGTGGTAGTGGTAGTGGTAGTGGTAGTGGTAGTGGTAGTGGTAGTGGTAGTGGCAGTGGCAGTGGTAGTGGCAGTGGTAGTGGTAGTGGTAGTGGTAGTGGTAGTGGCAGTGGTAGTGGTAGTGGTAGTGGTAGTGGTAGTGGTAGTAGTAGTAGTAGTAGTAGTAGTAGTAGTAGTAGTAGCAGCAGCAGTAGTAGTAGCAGTAGTAGTAGTAGTATAGTACTAGTAGTAGTAATAATAATAATAATAATAATAATAATAATAATAATAATGGTATTGTACAGGAAATAATCTCCACAAAAGTTTAAATATTTTTATTAACAATTATCCAGAGTTAACTTTCGGGAAACATTTTTCCCATCCTCAGTGGATCTCTAGCAAAATGGAGAAATGAAGCAAACATAAGTAGAACACAAAACGGGGGGGTTACAGTGGATATAGTGGAAAAATAATTATCATATAAATACAAAAAAGAAGAAAAGAAAATAACTTACTGCTCAAGCAACGTGGATCTCCCATGAGTGCTACAAATGGTCAAAAATATCAAACATGGTGGTACCAGCTAGATGGCAGCCATCTCTATGAATGGGAGAAGAGCAAGCCTAATAATGAAGGGAAAGTGAGTGGGGGAAGAGGAAGGGGTAGTCATAAAAGGACTACTCAAAAGAATGATTAGGGGATAGTTAATAAAATATTTAGAATGGGACTGCTTTTAATCAAGGATTGTTCATTCAAGACAGAAAAATTGGTGTTTTTGAAAAGTTTTAGAATTTCTAAGTTCTCCAAAATGTTCATTTTAGTGCCTTTGCTGACTAGGTGAAGAATTTTAAAATTATACATGGGGTCAAAAGAATGGTTAAAATGATTCAAATGATTGGCAAAGGTAGAAGTGTCTAAATTTTGTTTCCAACATCTAATATGTTCATTAATTCTAACTGAAAATTTCGTGCCTGTTTGGCCTACATATGATGAATTACAGTTATTACAGGTTAATTGATAAATTCCACTTCTTTCAATGGAGGGGATAAGTGATTTGGAATTAGGAAACAAAGATTGGAGGGAGTTTAGGGTTTTGTAGGCTACTGTGATATTGAATTTAGTGAAACATTGTCCTATTCGTTTGGATACAGGACCTATATAGGGGATGCAAATAAATTTCTTAGGTTCTATAGAGGTATGTTGAGGAAAAACCTTATTTAAAATAATTTTAACACTTTTTTGGTGGATCAGTTTGTTGATTGTCAGGGGATCATATCCATTATTTAAGGCAATGGTTAGAATGGTATTGACTTCATTACTAAAATCTATATCAGTCATGGGAACCTGGAATAGTCTATTGATCCAGGAGTGGAAAACAGCAAATTTATGATTGTGAATATGATTAGAATGGGAAGGTATGACTGTATCAGTGTGGGTAGGTTTTCTGAATATTTTATCCATGTTTGATATTTTTGACCATTTGTAGCACTCATGGGAGATCCACGTTGCTTGAGCAGTAAGTTATTTTCTTTTCTTCTTTTTTGTATTTATATGATAATTATTTTTCCACTATATCCACTGTAAACCCCCCCCCCCCCGTTTTGTGTTCTACTTATGTTTGCTTCATTTCTCCATTTTGCTAGAGATCCACTGAGGATGGGAAAAATGTTTCCCGAAAGTTAACTCTGGATAATTGTTAATAAAAATATTTAAACTTTTGTGGAGATTATTTCCTGTACAATACCATGGATTACCACAAGATATCGGCTACCACCACGGAATTTAATAATAATAATAATAATAATAATAATGATAATAATAATAATAATAATAATAATAATAATAATAATAATAATAATAATAATAATAAACGTAGCAACTATTGAATTATTCAATTCCTTTTTATTTCTGTAATAGCAAAATGTATTAATATAAATGAGCAAATAAATCAAATATACTGTGAATATATTGATGTCGTAGGCTTCCGCGGCCAGTCATGATCTGGGCTGTCCGGTGGCCGTTTGGTGTCGACGTTTCGACCGACATATCGCGGTCCTCTTCAAAGCTGTACTGGGCCGGGCATGTTTAGTAGTACAACCCTAGGTTGATATATTATTAGACAAATCAGATATTTATAGATAATTAAAAATGAGTGTTGAATTAACCGTAAAACGTCCAATTACATTTATTAGAATCAAAATTTTATGTAGTTAGTGCATTTATGTAAATGCCATTTTTGTCTTTCTAACCATGAAAAATTTTATTTATCAATATTTTGGTATCATTAGAAAAAATAAACTAGATATTACATTCTCCTTTGCGCGTGAAACATATTTTCGATGAAATACGTAGTAATAATTCAGTATTAAGTATTTACACTTTAGAAACAATGAATGCTACGAGTATAAAGGTTTTCCTGTGGCCTTGCATAATCAGCTCTAGATGCTGTTAGCACTTGCAGTTTATTCTGATACGCCTTGTTACACGTAAGTCGAAATATTCTCTCTCTCTAGATCTACCCTTATCTGTCTCCTCTCTCTCTCTCTCTCTCTCTCTGTCTCTCTGTTTCTGTTGTCTTTGTTGCATTTAGGTTGTTTCGAAATGATGAGGCTTTAACTTTCTCCAATACTTTGTTAGACACATTCCTCCAGATCCGTACTCCTCCTGAACAACAAAGCCTGTTGACTAACCAATAACCTAAATTAGATACAAAACGTAGGGTATTACGTCAGAATGTGTTCCGTATTAGCTAGAGGTACACAAGGACCGCAAAAGCCGTTAAATGAAATTAAGTTGAATCGGACTCCGATATATTTTTTGCCGCCGACGTCGCTCTACCGAACAGCGCGTCCTAGCGCCGGAACGGCACAACGTGGAAAGCGACTCGGAGGAAAAAGGGAATCGTACTTCAGCAACGAACTCGCAAGAAATATGCAAGAACTCGATAAGCCCGGCGGGGAGAAGAAATGTGAGTGAGCATAATTAGGGCGCGCAGAAAAGGGGATAAAACTCGTTTCCTTCCCACGGCTGCTTCTTCATCTACGTTCCATCCGGCTTTCGCCAGCATCCACAATCTCCGCGCATTTGCAAGACTGGCACAAACATTTCCTTGCGCACGAGGCAAGCGCGCGTTTGGAACGGAAGTTGAGCCTTGCGCTGCCGACCAAGCGACGACGCTCACGAACAGAAATATTATTCCAGTCACTGCAACTTCACAACACAACCTTTCAGACTTCTGAAATGGAAAGTAGTAAAGGAAAACAGGGAAATCGTATTCTCTAAAAACTCGTATATCCCAGACCGCGCTATTTATCCCATTTCATATAATGCAATGAAATAAAAAATAATGTTATTGATATGTAATCTGATGCATGAATTATGACGGGGAAAGATGTAGTACTTTGCTTAAAATTTGTATATAGAGATTATTTTTTATTAAATATTTTGTGGAATATAACAATAATATTCATAATAACATTTCAGAACACGCGAGAAGACGGAAAACGCTACACACAGTACGAAAGTAGATTTTTTTATTTACCTATATTTCTATATTTATAAAGGCAAATCGCGCGACACTTCTAAAAAGCTTCATCTTTCCGACGGGCCTCTCAAACACGGAAATACTTTCAAACGTGAGAGATTATTGGAATTCCCAATCCTCACAAAAGAAAATTCGTATTTGACAATGCTGCTGTAACTGTTGATGTGGAGTAGGATGCTTAAGGTATTTTGTATGCGCCGTCAATCTCCGGCGATGGAGTTGGCGCTAGCGGCCGTCGGCAATCCAGCGAGCTTGGGAAGCGCGCGGCGGAGGGCGGGCGGCCGGAATCGAACCTGGGGGCGTGGGGCGAAGGGGCGCGTGGGCGGGCCATCGTGGCAGGAGCGGGAACGGCTGCACGCCCGCAGGGCTAGAGGCGGTAGCGGGGGCATAGTGGGGAATGGAGCAGGGACGGGAGCGGAGATTGGAGCGATAGCGGGGTCAGAAGTGGGGAGTAGGCAGGAGCGGGGGCAGAGGAGGGAGCGGAGGCGGGAGCGGGGGCCAAGGCGGAAGCGGAGGAGTAGGGGGAGTTGGAGCGGAGGCGGGAGCGGAGGCGCATGGATCGGGGGCGCAGGCGTTGGTGGGAGCGGAGGCGGGGGCGGGGGCGGAGTAGGGAGCGGCGCGGAGTCGGGAGCGAAGCGGGAGCACGGGCGCAGGCGGGAGCGGGGTCGAGGCCGGAGCGGGACGGGGGCGGGGCCGGGTTGGCCGCGTGGCCGGCTCGCGAAATTCGGCGGAAACGACAATCGGAAGCCCATTGCCTGGCTGCGGGCGTTCCGGCTCACTTGCCCCGCGCCGGACGCACGTCTCGCTTGTAAAGTCTCATGTTTGTAGGCATTTACCGGTCAATTTGCAACGCCTGAAATTCATTACGAGTGCCAAAAACGGGCCATCACAAGTTTCCGTTATTTTCTAATCTGCATATTGAAGTGCGCCAGATGCGAGGTGTTAGCTACATGCAAAAACATAACAGTTTTTCTTTTGAAGAAGGCACTACAAATCCGAACTGATGAATGCAGGAGAATTAAAATCCGTGCGAGTTAGACTTAATGTTATAAATCTGGAATACACGGCTCCTTCTTGATATATCTGACGAAACAACCGCACGGAGTTTTGAGGTAATTGTTCGCAAAGTGAAGCGTAATTTTCCCTATTATGCCCATTAATTCCTCGTAATGCGAATCCAATATAATCTGCGTTCAGAAACTTTGCGATATTCTCTTAAACGAGTTATTGTATTCCTCAGTCCTTTGGCATGAATATCAGTAATGTGTAACCTTGTTTTCTTCCGACCTATGACGCGTAGAGCTTACTTCGTTAACATTCTTTAACAATATTCTGAGCACCCAGAACACGCCGCTACTGCATAAATTCTACAAATATTTTTGTGTGCAATATGAAAATCATTTTTCAAAGGTTTTTGCGAAATAAATCAGTAAATGTAAAATAAAAGAATATTTGTATGAAAAATGATTACTAGAATACAGTGTCTGATTTTTAGCTTATTGAGTCACAGGAAACAAACTTAGGACAAATAAGGAAAGCAGCCTTCAAAATAGTAAGGTGATTCATTTCTTAGTCCCTTAGGCTTGATAGTCATAAAATTGAATTAAGAATACGCCAAATAGAATATTAAACGAATTTTCTATAAAGTTTCTGTTCGAACTCACTTGCAAAATTCGCGTTGTATAGCAATACTTACTTTCAGGTTACCCAGACTTCACCAGTAGAAAAGAGTTCATAGTACTACGTAATAATATGTAGTGGCTCACCCAACAGGTGAGGAGCTTACGCGGGTATAGCCCCTCCTCGAAGCCGATGGCACATACGAATATAGTTTTACCTCATTTTCACTAGTAGCGTAAGTCATTCAATAGCTCAATTGGGTGTTATAAATAACTATAAATGAACAATTATTTATAAGAAGACATCTAGTCGGCTGGCCACCACACCTATAGCCCCAATACAAATATCCTCGTTGCGCCACTGCCAATAATAATTAATAATAATTGCAACCTGGAGTAGATTTTATATTCAGCGGACACGTAATATCTTAGGTCGTTATGTAGAGGAATAATGATGGTAATAATAATAATATTAGTAATAACAATAATAATAATAGTAATAATAATAATA
Source organism: Gryllus longicercus (assembly GCA_038098605.1). Classification (NCBI taxonomy): domain Eukaryota; kingdom Metazoa; phylum Arthropoda; class Insecta; order Orthoptera; family Gryllidae; genus Gryllus; species Gryllus longicercus. The sequence continues at coordinate 623,228 of JAZDUA010000159.1, read as the reverse complement.
AATTTACATTTCAGGAAACATCTAACACACTTAAAATAAAATTTTAAATTAAATAGGTATGACTTTAGCTATGCTATAATGATATAAATATCATTTATTGCAACTATAAATATTGGTACACTAAAAATTATCCACTCGTATGACTGTATTATTCGCAGGGACGTCTTTTTTCTTGGAGGTTATTTGAATACAGAAAATACGATAGTACATTTTTACCCGATGTAATTTTCAAGACGTTCGTCAGGGATTGAAGAAGATAAAATAAATTACTACCTGTGTTACTAATGGTACCCAAACGTATCTGGGACAGCAATTTACAATTGAAAGAAGTCGGCATCTTTACTAGATAGGTTTTGTAATTCCATTATAACGAGATGTGATGCGAAAGCTTCTTTTGTTTTTGTTCTTTGCTCCAGAAGTGAGATGTCGGGCTGATTACTACCAAAACTCACGCCGTTCTACAATTTCCACGTTTATTGGTTTATTGTAAGAAACGTGAGGGTACCTCTAATTTCACGAAACTTCATTAGTCTGGAGCAATGAGCGTAATGAAATTGTCTTCTGCACATTTCAAAAACTAGGCGATTAGAGACAATTTGAAATATTCATTCCTTAGATTGCTCAATTTATTCACATTCATAAATTGATTTCTACATTATTCCAGATGAAATGAGATTCCCAAACGTAACCATTAATAAATGATTCTTTGTTATGGAATGAGCACAGGACACGAGGGAATTGCAAAGCAGCAGAACTCGGAGCGCGGATTCATTGAGAGGGTTCACGCAGACTTTTCACGACTTCTCGGCACCCTTAGGATTTGTAAAAGGTTCAAGGAGCGGGGTACGTTAGTATATGAAGGATCATGGCGTATTTAGCACGGAGAGTATTGAAACAAATGTGTATCTATTTTGAATATAATTTCTAAATACTACATAATTTAAAAGTGTCATTTCCGTCGTCGTAAAATTAAGAAATGTCTGTCTTGTATGTACCTGAAAAACGAATGTCATAAATTCTACACTATGCTTGGACACAATAAATTACCGAGTCTAACGAATAAATCTTGGCGGTTAAAAAGAAGTCTATAATTTTCGTTTGATTACAGGATGCTCCGAAAATATTCCGAGACATTCGCGAATCACCTTGGCTACCCCAGCCTTCAGCAAGGGAGTTGGAATAGGAAAAAAGGGTCGCGGCGCAGCCCGCCGGGTCAAGGCGGAGACGTCGCCGGCTCGACGGCGATTTGTCGAGTATTCATCGGAACTAATTACGTTTACGGAGCGGAGCCGGTCGGCAGCGTGGCGGCCATCACGCAGCGCGCCCATAACTCACCGCGCGCTGAACAGAGTTCGATAAGGCCGAGCGAGCGACGGGGCGGGCCGCGCGCTGCCTTCCCGCTCCGCCGGTCTTTCGGAAGATTTATCATAAAGCCTTGAAACAACGGGGCGTGGTTGCCGAGGTCTGATTCGGGCTACAAATTCGAAGGAATTTAAGAGAACACTCTACCCTCGTCGAGGCGATCAATAAAGGAAGATAGACGGAAGTATGGATCGGCGAAACGGACGATCTCGTAAACACGCACGGAAGGTCGCCTGCATATCATTCACTTTCCGGAGAGGACGCTGAGGACGGCCGGCACGGAAGCTCCTGCGGGGGCTGGTAATCACGGGCGATTTTTAACTGCGGGGCGGGCGAGACGCGCGCTCCCACGCCGCCGGCCCCGCCCCGCGACCCGCGCCCCGCCCCGCGCAGGCGGCCGCCGCCGCTCCATTCTCACGAGGCGCCTCCAGACGCCGCCGCGCTAATGGCGGGATTTGCCGTGACGCGCCGCGCGCTGCGCGTCTCGCTTCAGACGTGACAAAAGCGGCGGAATTTCACGGGAATCCGCCGTTCAATAGACGGATGCCGCTATCGCGCTCAATCTCCTCATTCTAGGCTACTCCCCACGTCTCGTCTACACAGAAATGCGTGGAGTGATTTGTACTCTATTTATACAGCCTCGTTTTCTGATTCTGTCACTGCAGTTGGAGAATAATTCCAGGCAACTTTTTGCTGAACGATACGTAGATAAATATCTCAGATGAGACACATTGAATAGTACTATTTTGCGGGAAGTGAAAGATCTAAACTATTTGCTCATTTTAAATTCGTCCATGGATATCTTATACTTTTCTCACCTACATGAGTTATTTGTACAGTACATACTTTAAGTAAAAGATAATTTACATTTTCAAGAACCAAACGCTTTTAAATCGCTGCGTATAATCTGATATAAAACAATCGCCATTACTTATACTTAAACAGTAATATAATTTCAATTGTATTACTGAGTAGTAGTTAGTAATATAATAAATATTGTTCATTCTCATTAATTGTTTCTTTACAAACTGTTTTCGAAATATCTTTAGACTCCACAGGCATCCCGGACGTACTACTTCAACATGGTACATCACCCTCTTCGAAAAATTCTTTGTTCGCAGGCCACAGTAGCAAGCAATTAGCTTGTGTTAAACACGGAGAAACAGACGTTCTATATTCTGTCACGATATGGCAACACGCTTCAGAACAAAGAAATCTGGATTTTCGTTTCGAGTGTAAAATCCTAATCAATCCATTCATTCCCGCCCGATTCCGACCCACGAAAGAAGGGTAGGTCAACCCATAATCCGTCCGTAAACATCGCGAGCAGGAAGCGAGCGTCATCACGAGACGAGGATGTAAAAGCAGCCTAACTGCCGAGTTCTGAACCAGCACTAAAACCTCTGGAACTGGCCGCGACGTAAAGCGAAACGCCGTAAATCGGTTGAGGGCGCGGGCGGAGGCGGGGGCGGCGGCGGGGGAAGGCAGCAGCTTCTGCAACCGCCTCGCCACTTCCGATTGGAGAGCCGGCGGCCATCGCGCGGAAAAGGAAGTGGTCGATAATGGACGGCGGCGATGACCCTCCAAGCCCTCCGGCCCTCCAGCCCTCCGGCCCTGCGGCCCTCCTGTACTCCAGTCCTCGGCCGTGGGCCCTTCACCTCCTCCTCCTCCGCCGCCGCCGCCGGCCCTTCGGCCCGCCCCCGCACCTGGGGGAAGGGCCGCCGCGGGAGGGCGGCAAGGGAGGGCGGGTAGGTGAGGGACGCGGGACCGCCCCACGGAGCTGGGAGGGAGCCGTGGGCGGACGTGGAGAAATCATACCGATTCTGGGCAACGAGCAACATATTAAACTGAAGATACGAGAACAATGAACGAGTATTTGGGGCAAGTGCTCTCATAATTTTCGTTACGTGTGGATTAGAGCCACAAATCCAAACACGCGAAAGAAATAATTAAGAACTTCTCATGTCTATATTTTATTTATAATAGCAAATTATTCGGCTACTACGTTCTATGAACTAACGCTATGAACTAACTTCTATGTTTTAATGTCAATAACAGTATATTTTGACATTATGATGTAATGATGGATATTAATTCACGAGTAAGAAGTACATTACGACACGAGAACGAGTGAGTTCGTAAGTACGGACCGAGCGAGTGCGTAAGCGAGGACCAAACGAGCGAGTAAGGTACAAATGAATGTATTAATATTCATTACATCCAGTTTCATACCGTGGATTTTCTACGACCAATAACTAATGAGAAACTAATAGAAGCTGAAACTAGTTATCATTTCTGCCTGCTCACGTACTTCTGGCAGAATTAATTTATGTCTGGTGCACTCCCGGTCAACATTGTTTCCCATGGCGTTGCAGTGCACGGTCACCACCTCGCGGGTCGTCTCAATAGAAACCTTGTGGTGGTAAATTAAATCGTCACTCTCGCAATATTTGTAACTTTAAAAATTTTCGAAAATTCGGAGAGTTCAGTGAAAATCGAATCTTCGCCATTTTTATAATCGTACTTTGTTCGATTCGAGAAAAAAATTATAAAACTATTAGGAGCTAGTATTGAGAATCTTTTTAAAAATTCCCTATTGTACAAGTCAAAATTACGTGAAAAACACATTTCACAAACTTTTTTTCAAAAAACTGTACATGACCTTATTTAATGATCCAGTTTTAAAGAACAGATTTTATTGAGGAAATAATTCGAGTTTTTCTGAAGAAAAATCGCCACTACCCGTTGCAGCATTATACAATTTTTACTACGTAAGTACGTAGTAAGCGGGTAAGTAAAACTATTTACTAGATAGATGACCAATGATTAATTAAATATCATAGCATGTTTGCAAAAATCGCAATTATTGTATGATTATTTTATGTATACGTAGTAGTATCATAATGAATATATAAATATAGTAATGTGTTGTATCAATAAATGTGTTTCATTCTTTTAATAATATAATATATTAATGGGAATAGAAAAAAGTATCTAGGAATTATGAATACTATGTGATAATAATTAATTATGATTTCGTTTCATTTCATTTTGATTTCGTTTGTGATAATAATTCATTATGATTTCGTTTGAAACTAGCTACTCATAAAAAAACATCCACTAGTAGCTCTGCCTTCCCTCTATCCCTTATGGCGTGAATGTCACCCAGTATCAGTTCCTTTGAACTTGACTTTACTGGACTATTATATTAATGAATGATGGCTTGGATTGCATTAGGGGATACGCACTGTTTTACATTTCCTGTCGCGGCAACTGTTGCGACAAAGTTCAAATACCCGTGTCCTACGCAGGAATCGGACTCTGATCTCTTTGCAGTTACAGAAGTGTTCGTCTCCGGCATTTTTGACGACAATCTCGCTGCTCTCTGGAATAATTTTCAGGTGAGGTAATGTAAGAAAGAAGCGTTTAGGATGCTTTCCTAGCCGTGAATCGTTCTTTACGATTTTGTTGTGAAAACATTTTCAATGCGAATTTCTCAAAGAATCGCCTAAAATGAGGCAGCAATAGCCATTATGGTATATTTGTCAATGTTTCCCTTGAGTATCCCATCCTTTGCACCCTTCAATTGAGTCATATTTCCTTTTCGGAATTTGGTTCTGAGCAGGCCCTTAGCTCCCCCCCCCCCCAAACGCACGCGATCCCGGCCGATGGATTACGAAGAGGGGGGCGAGGGGGCGACCAAGGGCAGTCCTACCACCCTGCTGCCAGCAAGACATATCCGCGTGCAGGTTGGAACGGGCGTGGCCGGGCTACTGCGTCCTATGTGATGTGCATGCTTGGACGGGTGGTCGCCTTGCAATGTATCGCGCGCGAACGGTCGTATTTTCGGTGTCCGAGTGTTCGCGCCGAAACGAACTTCGGTTTTTCTCGTGAGCACGTGCGCAGAAAGAACGGACCGCGTCGGTATTAGAAAAGTAAGTTATCGATGCTCTAATTCTACGGAGAAATAAAGCGCGCGAAATGAAAACTCGAAGAAGCCACGCGTTCTGAATTTCAAAATATACACAAAACCTTTTATATTTAACATATTAATCGAGTTAATCGATTAGAGATGTGAATAACTAAGCTATTCATAAGTTTGCCACTTTCGTGGCCACGTTTTAAGGAAATTTCTGAAATATCTGTGGTTACAGCTCCCCCTCCGCTTTCCACTCACCTGCCACGAGAGGTGGAACTTCGTAAGGTTAACTTAAGGCTCCGTTCAAGCACCTACTTCGGCACACAACATCAAGAAAGTTTAACTATAAGGAGAACGACTTTGTTTTCCCTCAAGTAAGCGAAATATGGACTCAATTAGTTTAAAATTGCACTTGAACTTTCCTGAGAAGTTTTTTACATGCGTTTGATGATTCGCGTTTTATTTTCGCTTACTTTCCAATAACCAGACCGCACTCTCCATTAACGAATGATTGGAGGTCGAAATTCTGTGGAAACGTAGTCTCAAAAGCAGGTAAGAAAGGTTGTACTTCCCCAGTTCTAGCGCTTGCGTTACAGAAAGAAAGGAAGAAAACGAAGGAAGGGAAGAGATTATGGAGGAGCAAGAGGAGAAGAAAGAGGGGGTAGCGCGAAGTTTTGTTCGCAGCTGCAACACAAAGTTAAGTTTTTTCTCGCTTCAATTGCTTGCTGCGGTTCCTGTTGGCAGTTACATCGATTTCAAGAGATGTAAAATAATGCAGGCAAACAACAAGCAAACGGGCGTTTCATTATGGGCTACCTAAACAGGAATTCTTTGCCGAACCTCGGGTTGTTAAGCTTTCAGTCTACAGAGATTTGTATGTCTTGAAGTGCTGGTTAGGTGGAGTAAATGAATTTCCGCCCCTATTCATTCCGGCTGAAGGAAATCAATGCGTATTAAGAGGTAGCATAAGAAAATACAGAGTTTTACTGCCAAGATTTACAGCGTTTTCTTTCGTATTCAATTGTATTAAGGATGCGTACTGAAACGTTATTAAAGAAGGCACAGTAGCTTGTATCAGTTAATGTTAGTTTCATGGGGGTTTTATAATTAACGTATTTACAATAAAAAACGACTGATCTTATTAAATTGTCATTTTGCATGCGAAAGGATTGAATCTGAGGGGAGCAGTTTGTATTGTGACTAAACACAAAGAAAACCGGCTGTACTTTCATCTACCTTCATGAAATTTTTACTAGTAAAAATATCCTAGTATTTTCTGTATATTGAATTAACTTAAATACAAATTGACGATTTTGAAATGTGTCATTTTTCCTGTGCACCGACGACGTAATTAGAGAGAAGCATGTCTACATACCTACCGAAGACATGTTCACTTTCCTATGAATTATTAACAGTATTATGCGTCCAAAATAAATTAACAATTATGAGGTAGTAAAACAGATACAAAAATACAGCTAGATTGAAGGGAACAATTAGTATACCTTTTGCATTCAATATGCCAATGTATTGTAAGGAGGCCTTACATGGCTGCGGTGTTAGCCAGGAAGTAAGACAAAGATATAATGATTCATGTTTCATATTTATTGTATAATTATTGTGGAAAATGTTACTTCCTTTTAATCTCTAAAAATATCCCTATTTATAGAGAATTTGTTTAAAGATTCGGAGGTACAATCACTAAACTTTGTACAATAATGTGGCGTTTGAATATAACTCATTGTTTGAATATAACTCTAAAAGTTTATATGTGCCTCTTTAAGCTGAATGCTTACAAATGGGGATAACAAGATGTTAAATAAGAAATGTTTTATCTAACAACGGTAACTTATATTGCCATACTGGAAAATGAATAATTACTCATGTTCAGTCGGTAGTTGAGGACTGACATAGAAGGTTTCAAATTATGAGAAGGTTAATTAAAGAAAATTGACAATTCGAGTACTAAATTAGTTTCAAAACGCGCTCAAGAATATAAAATACTGAAAAATGAACATTTTTAAGAAAGTGCAGAGGTGAACGGACGAGTTTGAAAGGAAGGTAAGGAGAGGATATTGTGAGAAAGTATACTCTGTTTTATTTAAATGAATAAAATATGTTTGTAGACGATTTTTATTAGTAGACATAAAATTAGCTTGAAAAACATCTATATCCTATTTTTCCCATCCACATCCGCAAAAAAAACAAAAAACATTTCGATTCTATTTTGGGTGCTTGTTTATGTCAAACACTGAGTAGAATAGGTAAAGAATCCACGAAGAAGTAAAACGTTTCAAAAAGTAATTATTTAAAACAAAAAGTGTATTAACTCATCATAACAGTCTTTCGGTACTTTTGTCATCCTTACAAATTCATCATTACAAGGTCAACATGTTATAGAAAATACCTCATAAACATCAGTGCCGTACTCCGAAAGTGAGTCTCTTTCTCATCTTGAATGAAACTTGCCAACACTTGAGTTGAGTTATTCTGCATATGCACATTAATTATACTGTTCTAAGGCTTTAAGAAGAAATGTTACCTGAACTTATATTAAATAAGATAATGGAACGAAATAAAGAAAATCTGAATTTATATAAAGCGTGATAACGACGACAAATATAATGGAGTAAGAGGAGTTGCATTAGGGGAAATTCAAAGCAGCAGGCGTCATTCGCATATGCGGCAGCAGCTGGTCTCCACAGCAGCCTCAGCTGCGGTCTGAGCGGGTGAGGGGTGTTGGGTCACACGAGCACCACCTCCTTGGGTGCGGGAGGTGGGGAGCGTCGTGTGAAGCCCTCTCGCTAGATTGGGTATGTAATATAGAGGGGAATAATGGAGATGGCTCCACATGTCCTCGCCCTTGCTCTTCCCTTCATCATTGCTCTCGTCCCTGCACCCGCCCTTGCCTTTGCTTTGCCCTCGCTATTGCCCTTACCATTGCCTTCGCCACTGGACCTCGCCATTGTCACACTCTTGCACTCAATTCCGTCCTCGCCCTCGTCCTCATCTTCATCGCACTCTCAACCTTCGCTCTCGTTCTCTCGTTAAAGCTAAAGCTAACTTCTCAATGTCCTTACTTTTCATGCGTTTGTATCCTTATACCTCCTTCTCCCTAACGGTTGCATCAGATTTACGTCCCTTGTAGCCGGCTGAGTTTAGCCAAGAACCAACATGTCTGCTGACTCTGTAGCGACTCTGACTGGGAGGTTCTAGGGCTCGAGTCCCGGAGGATGCGGATTTTCGATCTGGCTACATAGCTAGGTCGATTTCACCTGTAGTTTGGAGAACTCTAGCGGCCGACTACCCTGGTCGGTATATTTCCGTGATTTCTCTGATAAATGACAGGTGAATGCCGAAACAGAACCCTAACAAACGGAACAGGGACAGTGCGCAATCTTTCCTTCCTCTTCCTTACCCTATCATCTCCCTTTATATTCAAACACACTTGCATGCACTTCACTTCCACCCATGTCTGGATACCAGCCGGTTGCTTAGAGCCTGACCCGCTGGGACGGGGCACCGCTTGAGGAGATACCTTGAGGTGGGATTTCCCTGCAAACTGACGAATAGGTCGGTGACGGATCTTACTATCAAGTAGGGTAGGAACACCTTCAGACATAAAAAATGTACTACACTAATAGAAATGTAATAGAAGTTGACGTAATCAATCAATTAATGACTCTAGCAGACAACAAAGTGCTCACTATTGACATGCACTCGTCCACATTTCACCGTGGTCTTGTGAACTCACGTCCTAACCATCGTCTGTTCATCTCCACTCTGGCCCTCTTTCTCACTCAAGACTCCTACTGCCTTTTTTGTCCGAGGAGGGGGGAAGTAATATGAAAGCATGGACATGTGCGAGTGGCAGCGGTGACGGCATACCTTTTAGAGAAGATGGAGGATGAATCTGATGGAGTGTCATCATGAAGATGAAACTGTGTGTATGGCAAGGAGGAGCGAAGGAATGGCGGAAATAAATTGGGCTAACCCCAGAGAAACTAGAGATGTATCCCAGTCGGGTAGTTGACTGTTGTTTGACTTTGGAAGAAGAACAAGTTTATATGGTTTCAACAGGAATCTACTCTCTTGGTAAAAGATACGTTAATACTCAGGGAAGGAAATCGATAGAAAATTGCGAACCTTCATTTTCTTTAGCAGCCTTTTCTCCTTGCAAGAAAGAAGCCATTTGCCAGTTGTTTGAGCGTTATACATGTTAAATGACTTGATTGAATAATAAAGTAAATTTCCACAGTTCCCTTATCAGTTAATGCCAGTTTTCCAAATAAATGGCTCATTTCTAGAATTTAATGATCAGTCAGCCTGCAAATGTAAGTAATAAAAATCACTAACGCGTACGAAAAACCATGTGCTCCAATTACTAGTTCGAATTCGCTCTTCACCAGCGTAATTCGGTCGCGGCCTGGGTAGAGCAGTTTTGGGGGGAATGGATCGCAAGTGGGGGAATTGAGAGTGGCGTGCTGCAGCGGGCTGCGCGTGTCGCGCCCGGAGGAGCCAGCGCGGCGCCAGCGGCCCAGAGGCGCTGAGAGCGCGGGGGATTCGGCGGCACCGAGACGCCAGACGGAGGCCGCGCGCCGCGGGACGCCGGCGAGGTGACGGCGGGGACGGGGCGGAGCGGGCAAGCGCGGGGGCAGCGGCGCCGAAGGGCCGTGCGGGGGCTGCGGCCCAAGATGGCCGCCCGCAAACACGGCGCTGTGCGCCGTGACTGGAGTGGTGCGGGCAGCGGGGGGTAATGCGCACGCAAAATTAATACCGCCACCACCCCGCCATTAGACGCCGCCAACGAAGGGCGTATCGCGTTCTAAGCTTTGTGCGCGCTGCGCCGAGCCAGGTACCTCCGGGAAGGAAAATGACTCGCGATCCTTATCAGCGTTCGAGGAACGCAGCGAAGATGAGCCGCGCTGTACCGGAAAACAATCTCCACGCCCGCCGATTCCACGTGCGTGAGGAAATCCGATGACCTGCAAGTTACGACTATATCGAGGCGCAAGGCGTAACTGATACAGCCGTCATTTCAAGCTCAAAAATTCGCGAGTGATAATGAATGGGATTGCACATACTGGAAACATATTGTGAAATACACGTTGAGCGTACAGGACAAAAGACCATAAATATCACCTCGTTTAACAATGCACTGAGCGTCACGCCTACTACTACCGGGCCGAGCACGTCATTAACTCATCGATCTCCGACACAACGCCACCCCGTCGCCGCCCAGGTGCGTCCTTTTAACCGGGCCCACCTTCACGCTACGGTTAGTACAGTTGCAAGCGCGTATAATTAGAACAATGGCAGCAACAAGCACGCGCAAAGGCGCACATTGTGAGGCCGCGCGGCCGCAGCGGAGCCCCCTCCGCAGGGGCGCCGGCGGGGAAGCCGGTCCCCGCGCCATCCCGCGCCTCCCCGCCACGCACCCGGCCTCGCCTCGCTGTTGTTCCCGCCTCTCCCGTGGCCTGCTCACAGCCTCCCAACCACTTCCGTCGTCGCCGCCACCACGGCATTCCCCATCACCCTCGCCGTCTGCTCTTCTAGCCACGGCAACTTCTCCACCGCTCCGCACACATCTCCAGCCCAGATCCACAGCCACCTTGACGATCATTTGACCACCAGCGCTCGTCGAGCCCCTAGTCGCCGTCATTGTTTCCCTAGCAACCTTGCCAGCCGCCGCCACAACCGGTACGTCGGCCGTCACCCTTGTCGACATAGTCGTCCTCTCCACCTCCGCCAGCGGCTGTGCGCAAGCGCGGCGCCCCCGCCCCTCGCCCTCCCCTCCACCCCCCGCTCGCACCACCCCGCTCGCCAGCCGCGCCACCCGCGCTCCCGGTGACGGTTTTGACGCTCCCTAGGCGCTCTCCGCCCCCCGCGCCGCGCCCCACAGTCCTTGGCAGGTACTTCCGGCCGCGCGCGGCTCCCACACGACGGACGACGGGGGGGGGGGCAGCAATAGCCTCTCTAGAGGGCGGCGGGCGGCGGCGGGCAGCCGCCCCCACCACGACTCCGCGCAACGGTTTAAAAATGAAGCGAGAACAAAGTCTGCGCATGTAAAGACTTCCATATTTTTCATTTTTGCTCGCACGTGAAGAGACGCCCTATTGATGCAGCCCCCTTTCTCTCCCACGGCTCGCCCCGCCGCCGCCCGCGCGGCCCGCGCCGCCCGTCCGCCCCGCGCCGTTCGCACCAGCCGCCTCTCCACGCGCGCTTCCCCACCCCCGCTCCCCGCACCTCCGTCCGCCGCCTGCGTTCCATTTCAACCACATTCGAAGGCTTAGTCGTCATCAAGAGCTACTGCGATAACTTCACGCAGAGGAGTAGCCAAGTGGTCGGCGCGCCACCCGGCGGCGGGGTGACGGTGGCGGCGGCGGCGGCGGCGGTTAGCACACGGCGTGCGAGCGAGGGGAAAGAGCACGCCGAGACAGGGACAGGGGTGGGGGCGGGGGCACAAAAAGGGGGAGCTTGTCACCTCGACGCGGCGCGCGGCGACGCGGGGGGCGCGGGGGCGCGTGGAGTGGCCCCGTGCCCGCATGCGCGCGTGCGTCGCCGGCCTTCTGACGCCCGCCGCCCGCGCCCTCGCCGCGCCCGCGCCGCCCGCCCCGCTCCGCACAGCGCCGCGCCGCGCCGCGCCGCGCCGCAAACAAAAGGCGCCCAGAGAAGAACGGACACGGCGCAGACACCGCGGCAAGCAATTTCCGCGGAAGCGGCACTCTTTCAGCGGCTGCCCCGAGGTTGACTGAGCGCCCGCCTCAAAGCGGGGCAATCATAAAGAATATATTGATGACGACAAAGGCCGACTTTCAGGAACGGAACTGTGGAAAGCGGCCGGCGCGCTTGGCGGGGGAGGGGGTGGACGCGTGGCCCAGAGGAGGTGGTTAATGATGGCGGTGAACTTTGCCAGTGCGTGAGGGGCAAGGGTAAGAAGTACGAAGTTTCGATGGTGAGATGAGAGTCCTTTTGATTCGTAGTCGTTGACGACCGTTCAGGATGACATAAGACTGGAAGTTGCCGTGGACTCGTTCGCTCGGTCGTTGGGCTCTTATTTGATAAAAATATGCCAAATCAAATCATCTTCAATACAATTGGCGGATATAATATTACAATGATCACAAAGAGATATCAATATCAAAACAATTAAACTATCGTTGTGTTAGTTGGACCTAATAGTATTAGACATTAGTGTGGACGTTGTGTTAAATTTATTAACCATTTCTTAAAATGTAATCTAAATTTATTAGACATGTATCAGACAGTCTGTCATTACACATAACTTCATAGCCTCATAGAGTTCATTATTTAAATACATACTAATAACATAAAGTAACTAAAAATAAAATTGAGAATAAAAAAAATTAATTCTGGTTGAAAATTGTTTCTTCAAATTGAAAAAATGACCTCCTAGTAAATATTTTATGCATATACACCGAGTGTTAATATCTAAGGGCAGTGTTAGATGCGTCTCACTTGAATGACGTAATATTTTTTAAGTAGGCTTCCTCCGCGCAACATTGTGTTGGTTGGTATTCCTATGAGAACATTAAATATATACTCCATAGGCCTACTTTTGTTCCTATGGATACTTATTATCTATGTTTGCTTTCCTTTTAGTACATCTGATCTAGTAGAGTACAGGAAAAACCATTTCAAGAAGCCAGTATAGGGTCTCCTAAACTGTCCGTATTCTTCACAAAAACGCAATCCTACAAAGGGGAAATATAAATTCGATAAACTCGAACTTACATTTCTCCTTTAGATTTGCGATATTATGGTTCAACACAATACTTTCATAACTAGTGGTATAACAGCAAATACTTTATCATACTATTGGCAACGGTTATGTAAAATTATGATATTGCAACTTTTATCTTACTTCTTTAGTCATCGTATTCCTTCTCTCACATCTAAGCAGCTCTAGTTTTACAAAAAGTGTAAGGAAAAATACTTGGCAGGCTAGAAATTGAACTCGAGCGCTTAGCTTAATAAAGTTAGAGCTATTCCCATCTCACAAAATTATTCTTCACAAACAGATCATTTGAAATTCTATAATCAAATCTTAATGTTGATTTGTGGTATTTACTCATTTCCCAAATTAATGCGACAATTACGAATTTTTCAAAAGCGTACACGAAATGGTCTAAAAGTGTAATATTGATGAATATATTGTGTTAATAAATCACCAGCTTCAATACTGAATGTGTAAGGCAGGTTCAAAAATAATTTACTTTAGAAATTTTGAAAATTACAGATATTTGGCAATATATTTGCTATATTCCAAAGAAATAAACCACAAATTTAGAACTGTTTCTGAGAAAATCTTGTTTTTTTACTTGTCATGGTTTAACACAAAATTATCGGAAAACTACTAATATTTATCGATACATTGTGTAAGCAACGATGCCCAAATTACATATTATAATAAGAAATGCAATACCTTGAACCTACATGTTTTGGTCGGTGCAAATTACTATCAAGAGTCAGTGTAATAGATGCATTTGTAAATCAGATATTTTTTTAAAACCAACATGACTTGAGTACAAGAGATTAATACCAAATGTAAAGAAGTAGAGCTCAGATTATTTATTCAGTTCATTGGTATGAGAGTAAAACAATGACTAAAAACGACAGTGGACGTGAATTGCACAAATTAAAAAATATTCCACTTTTTTCTGGAAACAGGTGTGATTTAGTGCAATCCCGTGTTTGGCCACATGCAGGCGCTCACACGTTACGGGGTGGAGTCCGCACGCGCAACGCCACAATGCAGGAGGGCGCGGGTGAAAAAGCATGCGGATTCGATACCAGGCTTTGTACGGTGTGTTAACATGGCATCGCGGGTTTATACCTCTGAGTCACGGCGATATCTTTATGGCCGTTTTTATGGCCATCTGCCCAATCACCGCAGCATTACGCCCCCGCCTTCGCGCGTAGCTCGTTCTTCTGAATAGCACTAGCATGCACACGAAGACAATAAGCCTAATGTTTTGCTTGTATTGGCTCACGGATGAACATTTTGCCAATTTACTACACGAGGGGTCATCGGGTGCTCATAATATACGAATTTACCTTAACCTACATATTTACCAGCTTCAGTCACCTTCAAATTATATATGTAGATATTATATTGTACAGTAATAAAAAACCCTCGACACATAGCGTTTAGTAAAGTAGTATATTCTACATTTTATGGCATGTACAAGTACATTTTCCTGCATAAGTTTGCGTTGAGAACAGTTACATACTGTACTCGTCCGCATTGGTCTTTAATACTACTTCAGACGTCAATTAACCCCCAATAAAACAACATACACAATGCTACGATTACTCTATAGATCGTCATAGGTTGCGTTCATTTCAGTTGGGAACTGGCGAAAGAAGCGAATTAGGAACACCCTTGTCGAATAAAACCACCGAAAGGCTCGTACAATAACTTTTCGAGAGTTTCTCTGATCCAGTCATGCGAATGCCAAGGGAAGCTCCACACCAAGAGAGCACGACCTGCAGGCCGCCATTTTTGTCTTTCCTTCGGCGCGAGAGAGGGCTAGATTACGCAGCCCGCGAGGCACCGCAATGACCAATGGGCAAAATGCCCGCAGAGCGGCGAATCTGAGCGCAGAGTGATGATTAATTTAGTTTCCACTGACGAAAAGGCTCAAACAATAAAAGTTGTTAAAACGAAATGATATAGAAATATAACGGTTTTGTAGTAAGTCTACATTGGTAAATAGTCATATATTGGTAAGTCTACATTGGTAAATATGTCAATAAATAAATACGTAATATTCGAATAATAATGTGCAATATATAATAGATGTTGATGAATTTATTATTACTTTCAGTGAGTTTTCGTGGGACGAGAAAAAATATGAATAGTTTAAGAAATGCGCGATTGACTGCTCTTATGCGTAATTATATTTGCAACTGGAGGCAAACGCAGTAATTGTTGGATGAAAGGTCTTTTAAGACGTGCGCTCCAACACGACGTGTGTAATTAAAGTGATGGTAGTTGCGAGATCAATACTTCTCGTCCCAATTATGCCCACAAAGCTGGCTGGAAGCATGGAGTGGAGCTAAGAAAAACATCCTTTAGGTGGCCGCGCCCGCGCCCGCCCCGCCCCGCCCCTCCCCGCCCCGCCCCCGCCGCCGCGCTTCACTTATGAATGAGCGGCCGTGTGCTCGGCGCGGCCCTGGAATTGAGCGCTGCCCGCACGTTCCATTGGCGCCGTCCCTCCTGCCTAATGACCGTGTGCGCAACTTCCCTAACGCAGCTCATGTTTCAGAGACAACGGCATTGAAGCGCCGGCCCTCATGTATTTCGCAGGGCCCTGCTGGGAATTGCGGTCACCTCCCGCAACCCGCCTTGTTTACTCGCCAACTTAATTAAGTACAAACGTCAGATGTCTCCCAGAGGCGTAGTCATAACGCAAAGTTTCGCGCGAAACCGCCTGATTGTTTGGAATTGAAAGGGTATGAACATATCGCTTAGCACGAGCGTCCGCAGCTGTGATACACCGATTCCGAAACGGGCATCGCCGACCGAGGTTCCGTAGTCACCGGTCCAGGTAGCCCGCGCGGGCCTAACTTCCCCTCGCTGGGGAGGCATTGACGCGGCGCGGCATTGTGACCGTGGATGCGCGCGTTCCACGAGGGAGAGCCTGCGGCCCGCGCCGGCGCGTGTGCGGACGGGGGTGTGGGAGTGCGCCAGGGGCAGCGTGCACTTGTGTTACACGCTCGCTCCGTCGCCTCGCGATGCTACAAGTGGCGTTGGGACGTGCAGATGGAGACATACGTCTCGGAAAAGAAGTATGCGAAATTGCGAATGCAACGAGATACATTCGAAATACCGTTCTTAAATTCCATACTTATCGGTTTTCGAAGCAAGAGCTTCTGACTCGATATTTGAGTGTTAAAGGTACAAGCAGAACGACTTACAATGTAGTATTTGAATTAAGGTGCTCAGAATAATGACAGCAGTTCCCAACCGAACTTCGTTCCGAGAAAAATGATTTTTCTGTTTTCGTTCACGTTCACATTCACTCCGGACAAAGATTGGAAGTTGGAATTAGAGGGTTTTGCCATATCCCAATTCATTTGATATTTCAGCATAGGATAAGTAATACCTGGTAGGAGTGTATCGTTACACTGAAAATTCGAGGTCGGTTGGGATCTGCCCTTATTATTCTGAGCGCCTCATTTGTATTGAAAAAAAAAAACAACAACAAGAAGTCAATACACTCCCTTAGACGTCTTAAACGTCAAGACAAGAACGAACTCCCTAGCAGTGCGCAAGTTAACATGTTACAGAACACAATTGATTCCAGTTCTATTTGTAATATTTTTAAAAACATTCTCTTCAAATTCACTGTAAAGTAATTAACATCAGAGATTTCACAATACAAAACGTATTATTTACAGATATAACTTTCATTTACTTTGTTATTGTCAGTCTCCATTTAGAGTGTATTGATGATCGGTTCTCACCATGTTTTTGTTCATTTACTTCCAAGTTCGTAAGCTCATCACAATAACATGAAATTATTGAAACATTCAAAAAGATAAAAGTAAAAGGCTACACAAATCCATTTCTATCGGCAAACATTTGTGGTACCGAGGAAGCTATGAATGCAAAACGAACGTTTAAAGCGGCAACGTAAGCGCCAAACCGCAACTACTGTCGTATAGTATCAATGAAGCCTTTCACTGCGCGTAAGCGAATTAAGCGATGAGTGCTATATATGTATTGCATTTGGGGCAGATCGGTATTAAACTCTACAGTTGCATGTCGCCTCTCTCAGAGCGTGGTTTTCCTACTTGCTCCTCTATTATATGCTGCTCAAAACATAAATGTAATTTTACAGTCGCATCAGATCACCCATTTATTGTTATTACGAATCTATATATGCAATTTTCAACAAACACAAATCATCAATTATTGCCGGACACTTAAGCGTGCATTAAAATTCATTTCATGAGCTCCGTGAAATCAACACGGAAATAAAACCGGGTCGAGGCCTAGCCGGGTGCTGGGGGAGAAGGGAAGGCCAGGCAGGGCATGCGGGTCGAGAGGAAGCATTCGCAGTTGGAAAACGGGAAACGCGACACGTAGGAACGCGTAGGGCGGGCGGTATTGGCAGCCGAACAAGGAAAGGTTATGAGGAAGGTAGCGCGAAAAATAGAGAGGATGTGGAGCTGAAGGATGCAAATAGAGGAGACCAAGACACGAAAACGTGGAGCAACAAAAAGAGGCGAACGGGAAACGGGATGAAAATGAAACGAAGCGGAGTGAGAAGTGCTATAAAAAGAGGCGAGGCAAATGGTTGTGCGAGAATGGGACTGGAGGGGGTCTGCGCTGGAGATGGAGATAGAGAGGAGTGAAGAAGGCGGGGAAGGAAAGGGGCGCGGGCGGAGACGGAGGCGCGTGCGGAGGCGGGTGCGGTGGCGAGGGCGGTACGGGGCTGTGGGCGGGGGAGGGGGCGAAAGCGAGTGCGGAGGCGAGGCAGGGTCGGTTGTGGAGACGGGGGCGAAGAACAGGGCGAGGGCGAGAGCGGAGGCGAGGGCAGTGCGGAGGTGGGGGCGGTGCGGAGGCGAGTGCAAAGGTGTGTGCGGGTGCGGACGAGGGGACGGAGCGGAGACGGAGGCAGGGTGGTGGCGGGGGGCGGGGCGGGGCTGTGGCGGGGTGGAAGCGGGGCCGGGGGCGGAGGCGGGTCGGGTGCACGAGGTCGGCTGCGCCGGCTCAGCGGCGCGCACGCTCTTGAAACTTCTGTCGCGCCGGAATCTTCATGTATATCCGCATCGAAAATTAAGCAAGTGGGCAAAGGCGGTCGCAGGCGTTCCGGCGCCGCTGCTCCACACATTAGCACGGCAGAGTGCGCCGGCGGCGTTTCCGCGGAGCTGCGGAGCCTAGAAAACTGCACTCGCTGAGTCGGGGGAGAAACCCTCCACATAAATTGCCCGCGCGTTTCGACGCTGGAATTGCTCCTTGTGCGGATCCCCGGATCTCCGCCGTACTCCCATAGCTCGTGCATCAAGAGGAATGCACACGCGTGACGAGAATAAATTATGAAGCACACAAACTCGCGCGATTCTATTACGCAAACTAGGCGCGCTGGCGATGCGATGCGATGTAATGCGATGCGTTGCGGGTTATCGGTGCTTTCGCGTGAGGGGGCCCCGGCAGGCCTCTTACAGCGACCTCAAAATTAGTTCCAGCCTAGAGTTTCGACGCCAATTAATGCACGCGAGATTCGAAAGCGTGCGCTCGCTAGTTTTTCTCATAAACAAAGTGAATTTGCGATTTCTCTTCAACATCACAACTGCAAAGAAATATATGTAGATGTTTATATTATGGTTAAGGTATACAATTTGCTTCGAGGGTTTTTGCTTCGATTTCTTTCGAAATCTTCGATTTCTTCGATTTTTGCTTCGCTTTCGATTGCTTTCAATTTGCTTCGAAGGTTTATACCGAGTCGATGAGGTAATAAAAATCAATTGATTCAAGAACTGTTGTTTAAAAAGATCAGAGTTGAAGTTTAAACTACGTTTTTCTCTCAGCCTTCTGTGTATATCTGTGATGTAATTTTTATATACTTGGATATTTAAGTAATATTTGAAATTAAAGTCGACATATTATTACAAACGTTTATCAAAGTATATTTATGTAAACTACGCATTTTAAATAATGATAGTCTGTTAAGATTTCATTTTTGGAGTCATAATTAACATTTACTGTATTCAGACTTGTTGCCTCATCAATGTTTTCATTCCCCAAATAATTACGTAAGAGTTAAATGTAATAGTGATTCCGTAATTCCGAAAAGGCTTTCCTCAATGAAAGCAGAATTCGTGAAGGCGGACGTCGCATTTCTGCCTCTCAAGTATTCATATAAATGTATAATAAGTTTTCCGAGACATGAATGCAGTGAACAATTTACCACTCACGCTACGAGTCGCTAGTACCGGTGCGGTATGAAGCGTATCCTTTCAGCTGTCGCTGGCCTAGACGGTAGCCTGTAAAACGTTACCGTAACAGGCTTCTTGTGGAGTTGTTGGCAACTTTACTTCCTTTCTCCAGTTCTGTGAGCCCCAGAGAAGTTTCTTAAGTACGCGAGTCAGATGCCTTTCCAGTTCCAAAAGTACGGTCAAGCTCGACGTGCAGGCAGGACTGCGAGGTGCGCTGTCATATTCCCCAGGGAGACGCGCGGGCCGGCGAGTTTCATTATGCCGGAGGCGGGAGAAAGAGAATGCCTTATGTGCGTCTAATGTGAACTCTCGCCACGGCCGAGCTAAGATAAATGAGCGGTCGCGCACTGCCGACGGTTCCTGCGAGGCAGTGAGGACATCGTGGCGATTTCCAGCCTACTTCATGTCTCCCATCAAATTAGTATTTGAGGATGACCGATGGTGCTGCTCCCAAACCTTTCCCACTCAAGACTCACTGATCTTACATAAAGCCAAGAATCACAGCCTGACAACATCTCGTGTTCAAAAGGAATTTTGTTCGTAGTTAAATAATTCTGAAATGAAAGGGCAGCTCTGCAATATTCATTACCTTCTTCCCTATTTAGTACAATTTAAAGGGTCCATTGAAGGAAGTCCCCAAAATAATTACGTTCTCTTCCACGATATTCCTAACATCCTGCTGATCCCCATGTTGGTTTCTATCTATGGTATGGATCCTACTGGGAACAATGGAAATTCAAATATATAAAGCGCTTTCTTTGTAAATTAAACAGGCTTCATCCGTTTGTTGAAATACATACGTAAGTTTTACAATAATATTTCATTTGAATGTATGTTGTTTTATCACAATGATTGATATCTTTGTTGACAAAAATTTGTTAACCCTGTTCTTTTGATATAAAAATGGTCAAGAATCATCTCTCCATGATGCTTGGATAGGGCTGAACGTTAACATTTGGAAGAGAAACATCATTGATAGTACTTCACATTGTCATCACATCAAGGATTTTTTCGCTAAAAACTTATCATCCCGGGAACGTGGAACGCTTCTTGATATTATTTACTTCAAAGCAGAGAAGTGCTTCAACGATGTATCCTTCACCTCTTGGAGGTTTTTTGGCGAAGAAAATATAATAATATGCTTTTACAACAAATGAATCACGTACCTTGACCGTAGTATCCACGTTCAGTAGATTGCGGAAATTAGCTTCCATGTCATTTCAAATTTGTTAATTGGCCGACACAGGCAATTATTTCATCATTTTATTACTACACCCACATCTATAGTACTCCGTGTTCCACTCTGACACCAAGCACGGCCTCTGTTTTGGAACCGGAATACCTCTAAACGGGATTTTCACCTTATGTTTCTTTAATGAGAAGTGAATAACGTACGTGTTAATTGCATGTATGAAATAGGCATTTTATCATTGCCAGTTTTAACGGAGTCGCAATTTTTTAATGTGACCTTATCTGTGTGTGTAACTGGAATATTATGAAATTCCACGATAAGTGAATTATCCGAAATAAAACGAAATAATTTCCTACAAGTATGTTAATTTCGGAGTTTTTATACTATCATCAACGGTTACAAGCAAAATGTTAAAAAATGGTTTCTACAATGAAATAAATCAAATTTTGAATTCATAATCTGTACGGTAACAGGTCCAAATAAAATTCAAGTTAATAATAAAATTACGACATTTATAAATAGTAAAATAGTACTTAAGTAATATGGTCATGGACTTCTAAACACTGTTTGGTGAATTGCAGTCGTCATTTTGTCGGCATTTACTACTGAGGTAGTGTGGAATCTGAAGAACATGGTAAGAGAAAAAGGTAAAAGAAGTAACCCCTCCATCTGCCCTCATCCCAACCTCCACCATCTACTCCCTCCGTCTTTGTTGGAATGTAGTGCCAAATAAGTAGACAGCACGGGTTAGTGAAGATCTTTATCATCGACTAAAAACTAGCCATTTCCGAAGTAGAGTTCTCTGATATCCATTAGAATACATTTTTTTTCGAAGGCTAGATCCCGCCAGTCCAGAAAGCACCCGATGTTCGATGCCAGGTTGTTGCCAGTCAAAAAGAACGTCCGACGTGCCGCGGAGTTCCTATTAACACTAAGAGCGCTCTAAGCACTCCTACCTCACGCGCCTGCTTCTGGCCTCAGGCCGCCGTCGTGGGCCCTCCAAGAGAAGAGACACCGCCAGTCACCGCAAGACGGACCCGACTCGAGGCGCCCGGTTGGAATAGTCTACGGCCGGATGCCACTGTGGCGTCGTTACACTTAGCTGCCTTTTCGTCCTTTACTATTTAATCTTCTTGAAGCATCACTGCACAAATACATAAAATTGAGACTATTGTTCAACAATTCAATAATTTTATATTATCTCCTCTGTTTTTGTTCAGAAATCATTTTACCTGTTTTTAGTTTTGTATGTTTAAATGAAAGAACCACTTTTGAAAGTTTCGCTTGTATCCAAAGATAACGGTAAAATGAAATGTGTCTTGATATTTCAAACTGTTTACAGATGAATTATTATTTTCTTTTCATTTTCGTATAATTTACATATTCTTAAGTATATCAAGTTTGTTTTGAAAGGAAATGATAAAATCTATTAGGCATTTGTCGCTTCCCCGGGAGTTAAAATCAATTGCTCGACATCAGGGCCACGTTATTTTAAGATTCTCTATCACATACAATACAAACTACAGCAGTGTGAAAATTGTAGAATAGAAATGTAGCGAGAATGAACAGTAATCCAAGTCCCACAATATGTCGAGTCTCTCGATCAAAAGTAAACTAACATTTTCTTTTTCTCAAATACAAATCCACGAAGCGCCTGTGCTACCAAAAAAGAATACATATTGTTTGTATCATTAACGTTCGCATTATGAGGACAAAGGGATAAAAAACAGGCAGCCGTTAAAGGAAGAATAAAACCTGACAGCGCTTTCGTTCTAACTTCAATTCCGACATCGATTGGACTCCTCTATCGATCATTCGTTCGATAGTAAACGAGAGAACAGTGCGCAGGTGTATGGAGGGTCTGCATCATCAAAGGCGCAGAAAACGAAACAACATAGGCGTATTTTCACATTCGATCGATTCGTAAATTCAGACAACGGCGGCGGCGGCGGTGGCGGCGGTGGCGGCGGTGGCGGCGGTGGTGGCGGCGGCGGCGGCAGCGGCGAGTAGGGGGAATCAGACAAAGGGAAAGGCAGCGCGGGGCGGCCCGCCCTCCGCGCAGCGTCTGAAGCGGAGGTGAGGGCGCGAAGTGAGGGCTCGGCGGCGCCGCAGGCGGGCGTTGGTCGTTAAACAGACGGCGGCGGCGGCGTCACGGCCGCCGCTCCGACCCCGCCGCCACCCACGCAGCGGCCGCTCGCCGCTCGCCGCACCGCCATCGCCCCGCCCTCGGTGCACGCGACACGCTGTGTCCGCCGCTGCCGCCGTCGCGGACCTCCAAGACGACCGTCGCCGGGGCCCCCAGCCCTCCCGAGGGCTCCGTGCGCTGCGTCTTCCAGCTCGCACAGTGCTCCCAACGGGGCACGCTTGCTCTATTCCCTGCTTATCAGTTTGCAGTCACCGATGTTATATCACCAATTTCGCTGTTCCCACCATCATTCACGATTCTTACCCTCCTCACGGTTCACACCTCCTTCGAAAGAGCCTGCCCAATTTTATACCGTAATTTATTTTACATGCGATGTTCACAAATCACGATAGACTGAAAAATTAAATTTATATATTCTTTAGTGTGGGTGTTATCGTTTTTCCCGCACTTGAAAGAGACGCATTTACCAGCCATCAAGAACGTTTTAGAAGTAGCTGCGGATCAGTTGCCGCAATCGTGCCCTTTGATACTCTTCCCCCTTTGATACGATCTCCCTTCTCCGTTCCGCAACTCTCTGCGGTTCCTACAATCTATTTTGCGTTGGTAGTTTCCCGGGCAAGCCACTCGCCGCCACCGCGGAC